>CM035092.1:65746252-66107882 GCA_020205505.1 Panax japonicus
TTTAGAAATAAATTCAAAGATACTTATCTTTTTGGAAATCAGCTTGAATCCTTCCCTTAATAGAAAAAGAGTGATCGCTTCCTTTTCCGTTGCAAGCATATTTTGGGGCTATACATGTATTCATATGTATGCATCTCCCAAGCCAACATAGCCGAACCCTAGGTGGCCTAAGGCAACATGGTCGAACCCTATGGGAAAAATGAAGTTTAAATGGAAAAAATGAAGTTTTTGGAGGATCAACTACTATTTTGATCATAACTTTTCACTCATTTGGAGTTTTGGGACCCATAATATATCAAAATGAAGCTAGCGAGGAGCCCTACAAAGCCAACATAGCCGAACCCTAGGTGGCCTAAGGCTACATGGTCGAACCCTATGAGAAAAATGAAGTTTAAATTTAAAAAATGAAGTTTTTTGGAGGAGCAACTACTATTTTGATCATAATTTTTTACTCGTTTGGAGTTTTGGGGCCCACAATATATCAAAACGAAGCTAGCGAGGAGCCCTACAAAGTCATCATGGCCGAACCCTAGGTGGCCAAACCCTAGGGGGCCGAACCCTTAGGGGGCCGAACCCTAGGGGGTTTTGGAAGAGCAACTACTATTTTGATCATAACTTTTGACTCGTTTGGAGTTTCGGGACCTGTAATATATCAAAACGAAGCTAACGAGGAGCCCTACAGAGTCACAATGGCTGAACCCTAGGTGGCCAAGCCCTAGGAGGCCGAACCCTTAGGGGGCCGAACCCTAGGGGGGTTTTAGAGGATCAACTACTATTTTGATCATAACTTTTAACTCGTTTAGAGTTTCGGGGCCCATAATATATCAAAACGAAGCTAGCGAGGAGCCCTACAGAGTCATCATGGCCGAACCCTAGGTGGCCGAACCCTAGGGGGCCGAACCCTTAGGGGGCCGAACCTTAGGGGGGACCGAACCTTATAAATTTTTTTTCCTTTTTCAGGATTCCCCAATCTTTCTGACATTGTTTCTTCTCCTTTTCAGGTGTTTTGAAGCTTTACTCTTGGACAACCAAGGAGGCCCCGTTTCTCATTGATTGGTAAAGGGCTCCCCTCCTTTGGTCTTTTCGTCATCTTTTGGAAGCAAGTCCAAACTTATTCCCGTATAACTTTTTCTCCATCATAGAAAGAAGACTTGATTTTATATCCAACGGCCTGTTGAACATTCTGCAGGCTTGAGAACAACCAAGGAGGCCCCGTTTCTCATTGATTGGGAAAGGGCTCCCCTCCTTTGGCCTTTTCGTCGTCTTTTGGAAGCAAGTCCAAACTTATGCCCGTACAACTTTTTCTCCATCCTAGAAGGAAGGCTTGATTCTATATCCAACGGCTTGTGGAAGTTGGGATGACTTCTTGTCTGATTCATCTACCCATATTCAAGAATAGCAACATTGGATCGACTAGCTACTTGGGAATGCTGATTATGTGGATAGCTGACATTCTTCTTGCATCCAGCTATGTAGGAACATTCGTATCCAATAGGACCATGTTGTTCTTCTTTCTACATATTCATCACTGCTTGGGGTGAATGCACCTTTACTCTGGAGGATGTCTATGTCATCTATCGGTTAATATTTTCCCCCTGCGCGTGAGTCACGCCTTTGGTGAGATGATCGCGCAAAATATTGTAAGTGTTGAAGTCTTGATTCTAGTGTCTGAACACTTCACGGGGCTTAATGTTTCGACATGTCATGTCCTTTGGATCATGAACTTTTGTAGTTCTTTTCATTTCCTGTATCAGAAAATCATGTACATTTATCTCATACAAACTAACACTTGAATCTATACTTTTTTTTTCTTTTTTTTTTTAAAGAAATTTAAGAAAAATGTTCAAGTATAAGTGAAAGTTTGTCAATTTATTGATAATAAAATTACTTTTAACGAAAAGCATAACGTTTCATATAATAAATTTTGCTTTTGTCGGTGAAAGCATAACGTTCACCACTTTTAGAGATAAAGTGTAACTTTTTCAGGGTTGAGGGCTTATACTCGGGTGCCTCATTCACTTTTAATTATAAAGTGTAACACTCGGGTGCCTCGTCACTTGGGTCTTCCAATTTCTTGGCAAGTGCAGTCTACGAGGACTTGAAAATGGGTGCCTCGTCACTTGGGTCGTCCAATATTTTGGCAAGTGCAGTCTACGAGGACTTGAAATTGGGTGCCTCGTCACTTGGGTCGTCCAATATCTTGGCAAGTGCAGTCTACGAGGACTTGAAATCGGGTGCCTCGTCACTTGGGTCGTCCAATTTCTTGGCAAGTGCAGTCTACGAGGACTTGACCACCGTTTAGAGTGGACCACCATCTTGGGTGGGTTTTTTTTTTTAGTCTTCAATTCTTGTGTCTCCTCCCTTGGTCATCCAATTTATTTGGCAAGGAATATTCTTGAGAACTTAAACCACCATTTTTGGTGGACCACCATCTTGGGTGGATATTTAATTCATCTGTAGTTCATAGTTTGTTTGATGGTACGTAGAGCCAGTATATGAGTTCTTGACTTCCGGGGCTGCACTATGGGTGATTGTGTTGCACGTTTCTTCTCCTAGTTCAATCTCCCCGGCCGCCAGCTTCTCATGGTATATTCTCCGCAGACTATAACAGTCCATAGTGGAATGTCCTGCGTATTGGTGGTATACACAGAAGTCCGGTCTTCTTTTCATCTCTTCCGTTACAACCAACCGGGGCCTTGGAGGCTCCACCACTCCATATTCAACCCATTGTTCATACAGGTTCCTGAATGCCTTCTCGCTACATGTAATAGCCTCCGGAACTGGCATCCTGGTATACTTATCCCCATGCCTTTCTCTGCTTCGCTCAAATTTCTCATTCTTTTCCCTCTTGCCCCCTTGTGGTTTTGACTGAGAATCCGCCAAAGCCACAGATGCTGTGCTCTTGCCCTTCCATGTAACCATCGCATGGCTGGTGGGAAATGTCATGATTCCTCCCAAGTCTTGTGAAAAAGATGAGAGGGTCGCAAACGAATCACAAGCTTTGGTAATGAGGTGGGGCTTGAAGGCGTCTAAAGCACCATTGTTGCATATGCTAACCAAGTTCTTTTCTTCAATTGGCTCTGCACACTTCTGTGCTTGGGTCCTGAACCTATCCACGTAATCTGACAACTCCTCGTTTGGCTTCTGCTTGAATCGCATGAGCTCTACGATGGTTACCTGTTTCTGCACATAGAAAAATTTCTTAAAAAATTGTAATTTTAGATCATCCCAATCATGGACTGATCCCTTCTCCAAATTGTAGTACCAACTAAAGGCACTATCCGTCAAAGTCTTGTTGAATTCCCTCATCAACAAGTTGTGGTTGTTTACTTCATCATATCCTAGCCATGGAGACATCGACTCTACGAACCTGGCAATTGTTCTCTGGCATTTCCTTTCTCCCCATTGTATTTTGGAAACTGCGGGGGATGCTCAATATACCCCGTCGGATAAGGTTGCCTCCGAATGTGTGCAGGGTAAGGTGGAGTAAAATCTAACTCTGAGGGTCGGGATGTCTTCCTGCGAAGTTGATTGATCACATCGATCATATCATTCTTTGTCACGTACTGGCTTGTGGCGTGAACTCTCTGGGGTGTTGTAATATACTGTTGTATTGGCGGTGTGTATGGCGAAGAGATTGGTTGATGTACACTTGCATCATGCAAAGCTGGCACTGGTGGCCTTTGCTGGCTCATTCGCTGGACATGGCTTGGGACGGTTGACATCTGCACCTGTGAAAATGCTTGAAGAGAAGTTGGGATGATGTTCGTTTGAGGTTGGATTGCTTCCAACCTAAGTTGTGGCCCGTCACCACTGTTCTGAAGCTCCAAGTTGATTATTGGAACTGATTGACTTTCAGTCAATGGAGGTACAATCTGGTTCTCTTTGTTGTTGTTGTCATTGTTGTTGTCCTCCACTCCTACTTGTTCTCCATGCGAATTGCCTGGGAACATGGCCTTGAAGGTAGGGATCTGCATCAATTGCTGGCGAAAGTTCCCCATCTCCTCTTGCTTCCTCTGCATCTCCAACATCATGGTCATCATCATCTCTTGTCCTTCTCGTGCTTCCTTTAATGCCTTGAGCATCTCCAGTTGCACAACATTGGTCTGCTCTCCGCTTGCATCCTCACCTTGATTTCCTGCGCTTGTGTGTTGTTGATTGGCCATATATGGTGATATTGAACTCCCTTCTGAAGCGTCTTCAATAATTGGTTGGTCAAAATCCAGGTTTTCGCCTTGGAAAGCTTGAGTGGTTTGCCTTGAAACTGGATCCGGCGAGGTAATGCTATTTGTTGATGAAGCAGCTCTTCCTGTAGTTCTCCCACTTCGAGTTGTGGGCATACCCTTCACGAATTCTACACCTCCCCAGCAGAGTCGCCAAATAAATGTGGGCAAGGAAATCGTACCTTGCTAGAGTTAGGGTTTCGTGTTGGCTGAGGAGGAGAGAAATCCGAAAAGAGCACGGAATTGATTGGTTGATTGAAGAGGGAGAACGACAGGTGGGCGATTACTCCAACAACGCGTGGCAGAACCCTTAGAATCCGGGAACCGTGTTAGGGTAGCAGGGATTCCAAGAGCCTTCTTGAGTCCTTCCAGTTGAGAGAATGCTCAAACCCCTTTTTAGTGCTTTTAGGTGGAATCTCCGAGCCTTTAAGTCACTAAAAAGGGTCCTTTTGATCTTCTGAGAATCCAAGTCTTCAGTCCTTCGAGTTGAGAGAATGCTCAAACCCCTTTAGTGCTTTTAGGTGGAATCTCCAAGCCTTTAAGTCACCAAAAGGGTCCCTTGATCTTCCAAGAGTCCAAGTCTTGAGTCCTGAAGAGAAGTCCCCTTCTCAATGGAATGGAAGGGGTATTTATAGGGTTTTCTGGAAAGTAGTCGTGTGCAAGGCACATGCCTTTAGGGAATTTCCGAAAATACCCTTTAGTCATTAGAATAATGTCCATATTGCCCTGTCCTTCTAGCCACCAATCCAATCCCTCAATCAATTCCCAAAATGAGCCGCCTCCACGAGTCTTCTGCCTCGGGACACGTGGAGGCTTCTCCCGGGTCTAGCACATTTATTTCTGACTTTTTCGTCTTTATTAAATTTGGTTATGCGAACCCCAATTTGCACATTTAATGAGGTCGTGGAACCCTAATTGTGCATTTAATTCAATTAGGTCATGTGAACCCTAATTTTTCACATGGGCCCACAATAACAATATAAACGAAAATTTATAAATTTTCTATTCCTTTATGTTCTATCCTAATTTAAGTTTTATGTTATTTTATTTTCCATCCAAAACTCAAAAATGTAAAGTAATTCAATTTTTGATTTATATTGGTGGATCCATTTACTAATTGAATAGAGCTAGATTCATAATATTAATTTAATCTAATGTTGATTCACACAATTATTTATCATCGCATTTGGTTGAAAAGTCAATTATACAAAATTACTGTGAGCTGAATTGTAAGCAATAGGTTACCTCCCTCTTTCTGATATCATACATACAAATTAAGAATATTGTGAAGGTGTACTTGTATTTTGGCTATACATATGGTTTTCATATATATATGAAAAATGTTTAATAGCATTTATTTGTTATAAATCAAAAAATAAGCATACACTATTTCTATTGTTATGGACTAATGACCGATTGGCCTATGGATGAATGCCGTTGAAAATTACACCGTTCTTCGTTATAGCGGATGTAACTCATCGTTCGCTACTAATAACAACGGACGTGCATTTTTTTAATTTTAATATTGGTCGTTGGTTTCTATATTGAACGATAGAGTTTATTTTTTATCCATATCATATATATATTATAAATCATTACTATATATATATGTGTGTGTGTGTGTGTGTGTGAAAATTTTCTCCAACGAACCGGCTATAGCAACGATTTATTTGTCACTAAATCACAAAAAAATCGTTTTTCTGACCCATAACCGTGACGTCGATTTTTTATGTTATAGCGACGGATTGAACCGTCCCTATAGTTGGTTCGATGGGAGAAAGGTTTTTATATATATATATATAGGGGTTTCATCCACAGCAATTGGTTGTTATGCAACAACTCTTTTTTTGACCTGTTGAAATTTCGACTGAAATAAAAAAAAAATCAACAAGTCAAAAAAAGAATTGCTCCACAGCAACCGATTACTGTATATAGAACCCATATATATATATATATATATATATATATATATATATATATATATATATAGCACCCTCTTTATCAAATCCAATAAACTAATAATTACATCTAGCTTGTTGGAATGATAGAGGCTCGAGTTACCAAGGCAAGTCTAAACATGGCACAACATGCTAGTCAAGTCTTTCTGAGCCACCATCAAATTAATAAATCAGTTTGACGCAAGCAAGATTATCATTGGATTAACTTATTCCAATACGACCCAATGTAATAGTCCCAATTATGGGGAAAACATTGATAAAAGTTACTCCTCCGTTTCTTAATATAAATTATTTTAAAATTATACATAAATATTAAAAAAATAATTATAAAGTACTCCCTCCGTTTTAAATTATCTGATGTTCTAGAATCTCACACAGATACCAATATGTATGATAAAAATACTAAAATACTCTTTGTGCTGAATTTTTTATTAATTGAAGAGAAAGAAAAAGCAGCTAATTAATTGGAGAGAGAAAGAAACATTGAAGAGAGAGAGAGAGAAAGCAGCATATTAATTGAAGAGAGATAGAGAGAAACAATTATTAATTGAAGAGAGAGAGAGGGGCATGAATGTGGATGTTTAAAAAAGAGGAGAGGCATTAATGAGAGTAATGATTATCAACAATTAAGATAAAGGGACAAATTTGAAAAACAAATAGAAAAAATGTATTGAAATCTTAAAAAAGCAGATATTGTGGGACAAATTTTTTTTGCTAAAACAGCAGATAATTTGGGACGGAGGGAGTATTAAATATATTATCAATTGTCTATATTACTCTTATATTAAAAAAAGGAGTACTATTTATTGGGTAAAAAATAGTGAGAGAACCAAAATTATATTTATTACTAGAGGTAATATTGGAAACTAAGCAATTAATGTTTATTTGAAATTCTCAAACGACTTATATTTAAGAACAAAAATATTTTTCTAAAACAACTTATATTAAGAAACGGAGGGAGTACTAATTAGTTTCCCATATAAACACGTACTAAACTTAGCTTAAATAATACTCCCTCCGTCCCAAATTATCTGCTGTTCTAGAGTCTCACACAGATACCAATATGTATGATAAAAATACTAAAATACCCTTTGTGCTGACTTTTTTATTAATTGAAGAGAAAGAAAAAGCAGCTAATTAATTGGAGAGAGAGAGAAACATTGAAAAGAGAGAGAGAGAAAGCAGCATATTAATTGAAGAGAGAGATAGAGAGAAATAATTATTAATTGAAGAGAGAGAGAAGGGCATGAATGTGGATGTTTAAAAAAGAGGAGAGACATTAATGAGAGTAATGATTATCAACAATTAAGATAAAGGGGCAAATTTGGAAAATAAATGGAAAAAATGTATTGAAATCTTAAAAAAGCAGATATTGTAAGACCCCGAATAATTAATAAATGAAATTTAATTTTCTTTAATTATTATTTTGAATAGTAAGAGTTGATTTGATTAATGAGGATAGTTATGAGTAAAATACGCAAATATTTCAAAATAAGCAAGTGGTTATAAAATATTCATTGTTGTCGGGGAATATTCGTTTGGTCGTGGAATATTCGTACTGTCGGGGAAAATTCGTACGACGGCGCAGCCATGTGTGGGCCCCATAACAGAAAGCGATTGGAGGAAGAAAACGACAAATATAAGTTGTTTAAAAATAACGGCATAGTTGTTACCGTTTACACTGTTGGAATACCCGGTGGTTAAAATACAGTAATACGCGTTGTTGCACAGTAGCACACGGTATTGCACAGTATTTTGAATTATTGATCCTTACGTAAGAAGACACCACTCAATAATTGCTACAGGAGTTACTGTTCATTACTTTATTGATTCAATAATTGTTGCGTTGATATTTATATTATTATTATTTTAATAATTGACATTGCACAGTATTTTCTATTATCAGATCAATAATTCATATTATTTGAATAATATTATCAGATAACATTATTGGCAATGTCTAGAAAGTTCTGTCAAGGAGAGGTTTGGTCATCTAATTGCGCGCCAGTAAGGAGAAATCCTTATTGGAAAGCCCCCTCTATCCTGGGAACGGCCTGATTGTCAGTACTGTGATTCTGTAATATTATTTTTAATAATTAATTATTGATTATTATGATAAGAAAAATATTTATTTTATGTGGATATAGATGGAGAAAATTTTTAATGTGACAATTGTTGAAAATTAATATTTTATCTTTTTCTGATAAAATAATTCATTTAAATATATTATTTTAATAATATATTAACGATGATATGTTTACAATGAATGTGGGATATATGAATATATGAGGAGGTAGAGTATTTTTGTGGAATTAAATGTTAAACACATGTTTTGTGTGTCGGTGGACATAATTTTTGACCGAAAATTGAGTATAGACTGTAAAATCACCCGTTTGTGGATTTCGGTCAATTTCTATTTGGAATTTGGAAAAACTTCCTTCTGCAAAATTGTAGAGAATTGAATTTCCTATAAAAAGTCGCGAGATTCGAATTTTCTGACAAAAGGGCTATTTATCATGAATTATTGAAGTTTCGGAGTTCCGAAATAATTGATTTTTGGAAGTTTTAATTATTTTATATAAGAAAAACATTTTTGTGGTTGTTGGCACATAGGTGGCTGATGTTTTTGACCAAAGAAGGCATGCTAGAGTTTTCAAAACATGTGGGTAAGAATTTTGAATAAATAATAATATATTTTATTAATTTAGTCTCCTTTGGCGTTCTAACATTTTTCTATAAATAGAGGGCTAAGTTAGAATTGAAAATCACACCAGAAACAAAGTTTTCTCTCTTTCTCTCTCTATATTATCGAGCGTATCCTTGTGAGTATACTTTGAGTGTTGCTATACGGTGCGAGTTTCTGTCAGCACTATACCGAAATTCAGTCAGAAGTACGGCTATTTTGAGGTAAGGGATGTTATTTTCTTCTCAAATGATATTTTTTCTTCAATATCATTATGCCGGAATATTGGTGAACTTTTTTATCAAATTTGAAATTTTTTGTGCCGGAGTTACTATTCACGTATACGGTACTATTCACGTATACGACACTATTCACGAATACGGCACTATTCACAGAAAAATTATTTTTTTTCCTTTTCGTCCAAAATATCTATTGTGGATACTAGCTTTGGTTGTATCCATGTTTTGATCATTCTTGAATTTTACACCACTTTGATTATTTTTGAGGTATTTTTGGACATGGATTAAACAAAGTACGAATTCTTAATCCTTAATCCTTGTCATTTTTTTTCACTGGATTCGCTTCTTTAAAAATATTTTTTTTAACATCTTCAGTCTTAAATGATGTTACTATTGAATATCTTTGGCCTGTAGTGCAAAGATGAATGATTTCTGATGAATATCTTTGTCCCGTAGTGCAAAGATGAAAAGGTGTTTAGATGAACATGACCAACAGATGAATATCCTTGGCCTGTAGTGCAAGGATGAATATATGATTCAAGATGTGCATTGATTAATGTTACAGGGATAAAAATACTGTTGATGGACTGTTAAATTCATAGACATTAGTAGATTTCATCCTCTACGTAACTCTTCTATGAATTAATATTTTCCGCTGCGAATATTGATTTAAAACTTGTTGTCTATTGTATTCTATTAGATTTTTTCCCTGTTGAAGGCTAACGATAATTTGTTATATATTATCTTAGTCATAATATTCTTTACTGAGCTAGTTGAGCTCACCCTTTTCCTTTTTGTTCCATTTTTCTTCTCAGGAGGCGAGAATGTAGCGAGTACTAGTCGGGGTATGGAATGAAGGTTCTAGAGAGAGTTGTTTAGTATTCCTCACCATTTTTTGTAAAATAATGTATCAATAATTATGATGGAGATTTATTTACGTGTGGATATTGTCTAGACGACAATATCTGTATTTAAACTCACAGTTTATATGTTGTAATAATAAAGTTGTAGTTATTTCTGTACCATGTATTTGGCGACTCAGAATGGGTTGGATGGAATGGACCTATTTTGGGGGCGTCACAGTTGGTATCAGAGCTTAGGGATATGATCTCTGGCGGAGATCGGGGAATAGAACTAGGAGGGGAGAGACGAGTAAATCCTTCGCTAGTGTGTCCTACCTAAGCTTATTTATTAGTTGGTCAGTATATAGGGATATTATGTGATATATTGATTTCCTTAATTAACCCTTGTTTTATGACAGTATTTGAGAATGTCGACTGAGAATATTTACAGTGGAAATGAGACCGTGGAGACGCCTGTACTTACCAACGAGGAGAACGTGCAACAGGCTGTCAATGTTCCTCCTGTGAACAACACCACTGATCAGACGATGAACGACGCAATGTTTAGAAGCTTTTTGCAGTTCATGCAAAATCAGACGAGAGAGACTCGTGTTCAAAATACACGAGGAAATGATAACAATTCACGGGTTGTCACAGCCAAGCAGTTCAAAGAGTTGGGACCACCAGAATTTAAGGGAAAGCCAGATCCGATCATGGCGGAGACATGGGTCAAGCAAATTACCAAGATATTCGATGTCTTGGGATGCACGGAGGAACAGAAGGTTCCATTCGCCACCTTTATGTTCCGTGGCGAGGCAGACTACTGGTGGGAGTCTGTGAAGCGTACCCATCCAGCCGCACTCAGCATGTCTTGGGAGACGTTTCAGAAACTATTTAATGACAAATACTTTCCTGAAAGTGTTCGTCATATGAAGGAAGTGGAGTTCATCAGATTAGAACAAAATAACATGACGGTGTCTCAGTACGAGGCAAAGTTTGCAGAGTTATCTAGGTTTGCACCTCATTTGGTGGAGAATGAGAAACGTATGACGCGGATGTTTCTGAGAGGTTTGAAACCCGGCATACGACAATATCTCATCTCTCATAAATTTTCTCTCTATTCAGATGTTGTTAACATGGCTCAATTGTTGGAGCGAGATAACGAGTACGGTCAACTGAGGTACCACAATCAGGATCATACCGGAGATAGCAGTCAATAAAATAATGATAATCAGTGGAGAAAGAAAAAGACGGACAAAAATGGTAACCACTTTGGTGGTAATCATGGCCATGAAAATAGAAGAAGCGAGTCAGGGGGAGATTCTAAAAAGAGGAGATTTAACAACGACCATGTGAAGACGACAGTGCCAGCAGCAACTGGTTCTAAGGGAGGAGAAAGATCACCGGTTATATGCTATAAGTGCGGGAAAGAGGGACATATCAGTCCAAACTTCCCACAACAGTTCAAGGTATGTTATAATTGTGGAAAGGAAGGACATATCGCTCGAGATTGTACGGTAGCAAAACCTAGTTCAGCGGGGACGATGACTCAAAAGACTGTCCCAGAAAATCCAAAGTCAATGGTTCCTGGAAGAGCGTTTGTTGTGACTGGTCAACATGCGAGGAACCCAAACGAGGTGATCACGGGTAAGCTATTTATAAATTCTTGCGAAGTTTATACCTTACTTGATACCGGTGCTACCCATTCATTTATCTCTCCTACTTGCGCTCAACGTTTAAACTTGACTCCGGAGAAATTAGACTTTGACCTATCTGTGGAAACTCCGTTAGGAGAAATTTTTATCACATCCACTGTTTATAAATCTTGTTTCATTCAAGTTGGCACCATCACCTTACCTGTTGACCTGATCTCTTTAAAGATACTTAGCTTTTGATGTGATTTTAGGGATTGATTGGTTAACTACTCATCATGCCAAAATTGATTAGTTTTCGTAAGGTTGTTAGTTTTCATATTCCTAATCAACCTGTTGTTCGAATTCAGGCAACTAAACCATTAAAATCAATCACTGTCATATCTAATCATAAAGCTATTCGTTTATTGAAAAACGGATGTCAAGCTTTCTTAGCCCATGTTATGGATTTGAATAAAGACACGTCAAAATTGAATAATATTCCTGTTGTTATTGACTTTCCTGACGTATTTCCTGAAGAACTTCCCGGTCTACCCCCAGAACGTGAAGTTGAATTCTTTATTGATCTTGAACCTGGTACAAAGCCCATTTCTAAAACCCCATATCGAATGGCTCCTATTGAACTTCAGGAGTTAAAAGTCCAACTACAGGAGTTATTGGACATCGGTTTCATTCATCCTAGTACATCTCCTTGGGGTGCTCCTGTTTTATTCGTAAAGAAGAAAGACGGGAGTATGCGACTTTGTAATGACTATCGGGAATTGAACCATGTCACCATCAAGAATAGGTATCCTCTACCTCGTATTGATGACTTGTTTGACCAGTTACAAGGAGCACAATTCTTTTCAAAAATCGATCTTCGTTCTGGATATCATCAGCTGAAAATTAGAACTGAGGATATTCCAAAGACTGCCTTCAGAACTCGGTATGGGCATTATGAATTCTTAGTCATGTCTTTTGGATTGACTAATGCTCCTGCTGCTTTCATGGATATGATGAACCGAGTATTCAAAGATTATTTGGACCAATTCGTTGTTGTCTTTATTGATGACATCCTCATATATTCCAAAAGCCGTGAAGATCATGAGCACCATTTGAAGCTGGTACTACAAAGGCTTCGTGAAAACAAGTTATATGCTAAGTTGAAGAAATGCGAGTTCTGGCTTGAGGAAGTAGCATTCCTTGGGCACGTGGTGTCAAAAAATGGAGTATCTGTTGACCCGACGAAGATTGAAGCAATACAAAGTTGGGAGCAACCGAAGTCGGTCACTGAAGTACGTAGCTTTTTGGGCTTAGCTGGTTATTATCGGAGATTCGTGGAAGGGTTTTCTCGAATTGCTACTCCATTAACTCAACTGACTCGGAAGGATACAAAATTCGTATGGAGCGAGGAATGCGAGAAGAGTTTCCAAGAGCTTAAGAGGAGACTTATTTCGGCACCTGTTCTAACAATACCATCTGGTTCGGATGGATTTGTTATCTACAGCGATGCTTCGGGCAAAGGGTTAGGATGTGTTCTCATGCAACGTGGGAAAGTCATAGCCTATGCCTCGCGACAACTTAAAGAGTATGAAAGGAATTATCCTACTCATGATCTAGAGTTGGCAGCAGTCGTTTTCGCGCTAAAGATCTGGAGGCACTATCTATACGGGGAGAAAGTGGAGATATATTCAGATCATAAAAGCCTCAAATATTTCTTCACGCAGAAAGAACTCAACATGCGGCAACGACGTTGGCTCGAGTTGTTGAAAGATTATGACCACACTATTCAATACCATCCTGGAAAAGCGAACGTGGTAGCTGACGCATTGAGTAGAAGATCATATGCAGGAACGAGTGCAATGATGTCAAGTATACGCATAGAGCCAACTTTAATAGAAAAAGTTAAGGTTGCTCAAGCCACCGATCCGGAGCTGATGCATATGAAGACGAAAGTACAAGAAGGTGCCATTCCAGAAGCGAGAATTGATGAAGAAGGAATACTTCGAGTCCACTCCAGACTTTGTGTTCCTAACGATCCTGATTTGAAGTACAAGATCATGATGGAGGCACACAATACACCGTTTGCAATTCATCCTGGAAATACCAAAATGTATCGTGACCTTCGACATACATTTTGGTGGAACAATATGAAAAGAGAGATTGCAAAGTTTATTTCAACGTGTTTAACTTGTCAACGTGTAAAGGCGGAGCATCAAGTGCCAAAGGGTCCATTGCAACCACTTGAGATTCCGAAATGGAAGTGGGAACACATTACTATGGATTTCGTTACGGGTCTTCCTACGGTTTCTCAAGGCATCAATGCTATTTGGGTTATTGTTGATAGATTAACCAAGTCTGCTCATTTCTTGCCGATACGGGAGACTTATTCCCTTGAACGTCTTGCTCAAATGTACGTAAATGAGATTGTAAGATTGCATGGCATGCCAGTATCCATAGTTTCGGATCGTGACCCAAGATTTACTTCAAGATTTTGGGTTAGCTTGCAAAAAGCTATGGGTACGGAGTTACGATTCAGTTCGGCATACCATCCTCAAACGGACGGACAATCAGAGAGGACTATTCAAACTCTTGAAGATTTATTAAGACTCTGTGTCCTAGACTTCAAGGGCAGTTGGGATAAATATTTACCATTGGTGGAATTCTCCTACAACAACAGTTATCAGGCAAGCATTGGTGTGGCCCCATTTGAAGCATTGTATGGACGAAAGTGTCGCTCTCCAGTATGTTGGGACGAGGTGGGTGAAGCAACATTGTTGGGACCCGAGTTAGTACGTATGACTACAGAGAAGATCCAAACGATTCGACAACGTATACAAACGGCACAAGATCGACAAAAGAGTTATGCGGATCTTCATCGAAAGGACGTAGAATTTAGTGTTGGGGATCATGTATTGTTACGTGTTGCCCCATAGAAGGGAGTTACAAGATTCGGGAAGAGAGGAAAGCTTAATCCACGATTTATTGGTCCGTTTCAAATTCTTGATCGAGTAGGTAATGTAGCCTATAGACTCGCGTTACCTCCAAGTATGTCTCGTGTTCATAATGTTTTTCATATATCTGTGCTTCGTAAATATGTGAAAGACCCGAACCACGTCATTGAGTTAGAACCGGACGAGATAGCCGAAGATTTAACGTATGAGGAGGTACCTGTCAAGATCTTGGATAGGAAGGAGCATGTCCTACGCACGAAGGTAATACCACAGGTTAAAGTTTTGTGGAGGAATCATGCTATAGAGGAAATGACCTGGGAGTTGGAAACGGAAATGAAAGCAAGGTATCCTCACCTTTTCGAAACACCAGGTACGTATGTCAATTTCGAGGACGAAATTTCATAAGGAGGGGAGGTTGTAAGACCCCAAATAATTAATAAATGAAATTTAATTTCTTTTAATTATTATTTTGAATAGTAAGGGTTGATTTGATTAATGTGGATAGTTATGGGTAAAATACGCAAATATTTCAAAATAAGCAAGTGGTTATAATATATTCATTGTTGTCGGGGAATATTCGTTTGGTCGTGGAATATTCGTATTGTCGGGAATCTCCGTACGACGGCGCAGTCATTTGTGGGCCCCATAACGAAAAACGGTTGGATGAAAGAAAACGACAAAGATTGAGTTTTATAAATAACGGCGTAAATTGTTATCGTTAACACTGTTGGGTTACCTGGTGGTTAAAATACAGTAATACGCGTTGTTGCACAGTAGCACACAGTATTGCACAGTATTTTGAATTATTGATCCTTACGTAAGAAGGCACTACTCAATAATTGCTACAGGAGTTACTGTTCATTACTTTATTGATTCAATAATTGCTGCGTTGATATTTATATTATTATTGTTTCAATAATTGTCATTGCACAGTATTTTCAATTATCAGATCAATAATTCATATTATTTGAATAATATTATCAGATAACATTATTGGCAATGTCTAGAAAGTTCTGTCAAGGAGAGGTTTGGTCATCTAATTGCGCGCCAGTAAGGAGAAATCCTTATTGGAAAGCCCCCTCTATCCTGGGAACGGCCTGGTTGTCGGTACTGTGATTCGGTAATATTATTTTTAATAATTAATTATTGATTATTATGATAAAGAAAATATTTATTTTATGTGGATATAGATGGAGAAAATTTTTAATGTGACAATTGTTGAAAATTAATATTTTATCTTTTTCTGATAAAATAATTCATTTAAATATATTATTTTAATAATATATTAACGATGATATTTTTTATAATGAATGTGGGATATATGAGTATATGAGAAGGTAGAGTATTTTTATGGCATTAAATGTTTAACACATGTTTTGTGTGTCGGTGGACATAATTTTTGACCGAAAATTGATTATAGACTGTAAAATCGCTCGTTTGTGGATTTCGGATAATTTCTGTTTGGAATTTGGAAAAATTTTCTTCTGCAAAGTTGTAGAGAATGGAATTTCCCATGGAAAGTCGCGAGTTTCGAATTTTTCTGATAAACAGGCTATTTTCTTTGAATTATTGAAGTTTTGGAAAATAAAATGATTTTTTATTAATTATGGCGGGACCCACTTTTTGGTTGGTGGAATTAGCATGAGGGCTGCTGGAAATTTTTCCAAGATGGTGGCTGGTCTTGGTCTTAATGAGCATACGTAGAGAATTGGTAAATAAAAAATAATATTTTATTATTTTAGTCTCCTTTGGCGTTCTAACATTTTCCTATAAATAGAGGGCTAAGTTAGAATTGAAAATCACACCAGAAACAAAGTTTTCTCTCTTTCTCTCTCTATATTATCGAGCGTATTCTTGTGAGTATACTTTGAGTGTTGCTATACGGTGCGAGTTTCTGTCAGTACTATACCGAAATTCAGTCAGAAGTACGGCTATTTTGAGGTAAGGGATGTTATTTTCTTCTCAAATGATATTTTTTCTTCAATATCATTATGCCGGAATATTGGTGAACATTTTTATCAAATTTGGAACTTTTTGTGCCGGAGTTACTATTCACATATACGGCACTATTCACGTATACGGCACTATTCACAGAAAAATTATTTGTTTTTTTCTTTTCGTCCAAAATATCTATTATAGATACTAGCTTTGATTGTATCCATGTTTTGATCATTCTTGAATTTTACACCACTATGATTATTTTTGAGGTATTTTTGGACATGGATAAAACAAAGTACGAATCCTTAATCCTTAATCTTTGTCATTTTGTTTCACTGGGTTCGTTTCTTTAAAAATATTTTTTATCATCTTCAGTCTTAAAGGATGTTATTATTGAATATCTTTGGCCTGTAGTGCAAAGATGAATGATTTCTGATGAATATCTTTGGCCCGTAGTGCAAAGATGAACAGGTGTCTAGATGAACATGACCAACAGATGAATATCCTTGGCCTGTAGTGCAAGGATGAATATATGATTCAAGATGTGTATTGATTGATGTTACAGGGATAAAAATACTGTTGATGGACTGTTAAATTCATAGACATTAGTAGATTTCATCCTCTACGTAACTCTTCTATGAATTAATATTTTCCGCTGCGAATATTGATTTAAATCTTGTTGTCTATTGTATTCTATTAGATTTTTCCCTGTTGAAGACTAACGATAATTTGTTGTATATTATCTTAGTCATAATATTCTTTACTGAGCTAGTTGAGCTCACCCTTTTCCTTTTTGTTCCATTTTTCTTCTCAGGAGACGAGAATATAGCGGGTACGAGTCGGGGTATGAATTGATGGTCCTCGAGAGAGTTGTTTAGTAGTCCTCACCATTTTTGTAAAATAATATATCAATAATTGTATTGAGGACATAGTTGGGTATGTATATTGTCTAGATGACAATGTTTGTATTTAAACTCACAGTTTATAGGTTGTAAAAGTTGTGGTTGTTTCTGTACCATGTATTTGGCGACTCAAAATGGGTTGGATGGAATGAACCTATTTTGGGGGCGTCACACAGATAATATGAATTATTACTCCGATAATGGAAAATATTGTGTAGTGACAATTATTGAAACAACAGTAATATAAAATATCAACGCAACAATTATTGAATCAATAAAATAAAATACTGAACAGTAATTATTGTAACAATTATTGAGTAGTGCCTTCTTACGTAAGAATCAATAATTGATGCAATATCGTGTGCTACTGTGTTTTAACCACCGGGTATTCCAACAGTATTAACGGTAACAAATACGATGTTATTTATAAACAACTTATTCTTGTCGTTTTCTTCCTCCAATCGCTTTCCGTTATGGGGCCCACACAAGGTTGCGCTGTCGTACGAATATTCCCCGACAGTAAGAATATTCCACGACCAAACGAATATTCTCCGATAAAATGAATATTTTAAAACCACTTGCTTGTTTGAAATAATTGCGCATTTTACCTATAACTCACCACATTAATCAAATCAACACTTACTATTTCAACATAATAAATAGAGGAAATTAAATTTCATTAATAATAATTTGGGGTCTTACAAATAAAGATTAAGACTCAACGAATGAATTCAGATAAATAAAGATCAAGACTTCAATATCCCTAATTATGAACTATAAATCAATTATTCAATTATCCCAATTATTATGCCTACTGAATTGTTAACAGGAATTCTCAAATGCCAAAAGTCCTTTTCCTAGTGATCAAATGACTTCTATTTAATCCAGATTAATCTTGCTATATTCCTATGCAAAACAATTGAATTAAACTCCTTCAATTTCAATTCCTTATGTGTTACATGCGGTGAACAGATATTTCCATTCAATTCACGAACCTAATTATCCGTCATGCAAATAACTAAGTCACATGTTATCATACCCAGTTCTAACCCTAGAATTCCTCTTTCAATTCCTTCTAGAGTAACAAGGAAATTAGTGATCAGATAATAAATCAATAGGCTCAAGACAAGATAAACAATTCAATTTGACACAAATAATTGGAATACACTGAATAACTAATTTATAGACATAAAAGGTTCAATTGAAATCTTAATAAAAGAATTAGTTCATAATTAATGAATTAAAACCAAGAATCCACAACTAAATAGACATTAAAAGATAAAAGTATGATAAGAGAAAAGAATATAATCTGTTGTCAGCAAATCTGATGCTCCTCTCTTGTTCTTGCTCTTGATCTTCAGTGTTCTTCAATTTGATTCAATCTCCAATGGCTAATAAAGAACTAGGGTTTATATTCTAATCTAATTGAGCATTTTATCTAGTCTAATCTGTGTAATCTCCCTTTATTTTATGTCTTACATCATGTATTTATAGGTTATAAGTCCAATTTTTAGCTTAGGAACAAACCCAATCCAATTTGGAGTCAAAAATGTGTCAAAATTCGCCCCAAAACGCGTCCAAGCCTTACCAAACTCTTCTCCAGCACCCCGGCGCTGGGCATGGCGCTGGAACACTACCCCCTAGCGCCCCGACGCTGGGCATAGGCATGAAATGGGCGCCCCGGCGCTAGGGCCTTTTCTGGAAATTTTCTGCTCCGACGTCCTTTGGGAAAATGGCCATAATTTCTTCGTCCGAACTCCGATTTTGATGATTCAAGATGTTCCAGAAAGAAGAGACGTAGATCTACAACTTTTATTCTTTGAGTTTTTCGAAATAAGGTCCATAGTAATACTCAAATTGGCTCTGAAATGACTATTATATAAATGGCAAGCCGAAAACGCGAATCTAGCCACCCCAAACGTCGATCCAAGTAACTTTTGTCCCAATTCCTACAAAACAACGTAAAACATGCATGAATAGACACAAACACTTAAAAAAATCCAAAAGATTAAGCTCAAACGCATTCAATTTATGTGTATAAAACTCACTAATCAGCAAACCTACGAAATTCAACAACAACAATAATCAGGAGCAGACCAACGACCTATGATAAAACTGCAAGAACACTGGCCATTTTATTGCAAACATTAACAAACCTCTTAGAGAAGAGCTCAAGAGGAGAACAAATCCAAAGAAGGAGTTCAATGGCAACAAAAGGCTCCAAAAGAAAGATAAAGGTCTTGTAGTCGGAGGATCATGGAGTGACTCAGATAACGACACAGCTTCTGAGTCTGGAGATAATGAAGATCCTCAAGTAGCAAATCTATGTTTAATGGCCAAAAATTCAAAAGGATAAGAAAAGCGTTGACCATCATGAAGTAAGTATCGATGAGATATTCGACTTTAACTCTCCTGATGTAGATAGTGATGATTTAAGAACTGCACTACATAGCATAACAACTGATTTGCATCAATACATGAAATGGTTCAGAGTTATGTTTAAAGATTACTCTCTTCTTCAAAAAGAGAAAGAAAAAGTTTAGGAAGAACTGGAAACAACTCTTCTACGTGCTTACTCTCTCTCTAAATTTGAGGCTGAGAATAAACTCTTATATTAAGACAGACCAATATACTTAATTCACAAAGAGAGTCAAATCTAACCTCTAAGATTGAGGAACTAGAAAAGACGATCTTAATATGGAATATATATATATATATATATATATCCTCTTCATCCATGGACTCCCTGATCTCCAATCAGATAAGTGCATCTGACAGAATAGGTTTAGGTTTTGGGAAATCCACCTCAAAACCATATGTGGAAAAGTTAAAGGAAACTAACACTAGTAGTGTTTCAAACTTCAATAGAAGCATTGCATTTGTGAAATCCTTACAGAAGGAAGAACCAGTCCATCCTTGCTCTTCTGATCCAATCCATGTTCCAAGGCATAACGGATCCCATGTTGGCTTAGGATCCAGAAAAGAGAAGAGTAACTTAGTCACTACTCTCCAACCTCGAAGGATCGTAGAGTCAAGTAAAATCAACTCCACGAACCAACCAGGTAGGAATAGTAGAATTAAGTTTCACTCTTCACAAATCATGAATCAAAAGGATACATGGAAAAAGAAGAATCATTATAAAGGAAAGACTACCAAGAATCCACATAAGTCCAAATGGAGAAATAATCCACACAAACACACAAGTATGCAAAATGATAGATGTTTTGTATGTGATAAAATTGGTCATAAGGCTGTAGTATGTTACAATAATCCTTTGCATATTAGACCCAAAGTCAAGTAGATTTGGGTCCCCAAGGGTACTAACAAGGTAGGACCCATGCAAGTCTGGGTACCAAAATGAGAGTTTAATCTTACCACAGGAACAGAGCTCCACGATCACAACTTGGTATCTGGACAGTGGATGCTCAAGGCACATGACCGAGAACAAAGCCCTCCTGTCTAACTTCATGGAAAAGGAGGATCCAACAATCATCTTTGGAGACAATGGCTCTGACAAGACAAGAGAATACGGCTCAGCTGGGAATGGTGCAGTGTCATTCAGCAAAGTAGCCTATGTGGAAGGACTACAACATAATTTTCTGAGCATAAGCCAACTCTGCGACAAGGGTCATCAAGTTACCTTCCTCAACAATCAGTGTCAAGTCAGAGATCTGAAGACCTCTTCTATAAAGCTGACCGGAATAAGATAAGGGAACGTCTACACAGTTAATCTTAGTCAACTGAGTTCTGACGAGACAATACGTTTTCTATCTAAAGCCTCTGAAGAAATGAGCTGGCTGTGACATAGAAAGTTGTTTCATCTCAACTTCAAAAGCATGTCGAAACTGACCTCCAAAGATCTAGTAGCAGGTTTACCCAAGCTTAGCTTTATCAAAAAAAGGCCATGCAACGCCTGTCAGCTTGGAAAACAAACTAGGAGCTCATTCAAAAGAAAAACTATCAACTCAATTGATAAGCTCCTACAGTTACTTCACATGGATCTATTTGGGTCAATCCCAACAACAAGCCTTGGAGGGAAGAGATACTCATTGGTCGTAGTGGATGACTACACCAGATTTACATGGGTGTTCTTTCTAAACTCTAAAGATGAAACAAGCTCCTAACTCATCAAGATGTTCAAGCTGGTGATGAACGAAAAAGGGGAGAAAATCAAGGCTATGAGAAGTGACCATGGTAGAGAATTCGACTTCTCTGAAATGGATCATTTTTGCACAGACAATGGCATCTGTCACAACTTCTCAGCTCCGCGAACTTCATAGCAAAATGGAGTAGCTGAAAGAAAGAACAGAACGTTGATTGAAACTGGAAAAACTCTACTAGCAACAGCTCGTCTGCCTGAATACTTCTGGGCAGAAGCTGTCAACACTGCGTGCTACACTCAGAACATGTTTCTTGTGCACTCTACGTTAAAAGAAGACTCCCTACGAGCTGTGGAGAGGAAGAAAGCCAAATGTCAACTATTTCTATGTGTTTGGTTATGCATGCTATATTTTCAACAATGAAAAATATTTATTTTGTCGGGGAATATTCGTTTTAGTCGGGAGATATTCCTTTTGTCGGAAATATCCGTACAACGGCACAATCATTGATGGACCTATTTTTGGGGCGTCACATATGTTATTATGTATGCTTATATATTGTTGTGTAGATGCTTGCTGCAAACTGAATATATGCTATGAGATTCTATTAATGATGCAGATATTTGTGTACACTGATCTATATCGGTATGATGTGTACATTACAAGTTTGATGAAATGTCAAAAAAGAAATATACCTTGGTATTTCATAATGCTTAGAATATATATTAATATAACAATCTTTGATTGTATTTTCTTAGGCAATTATCAAGATGAAAACAAGTGGATCCTTCTATTTGAATTTTTTTGGGAAAAATTCACTCTCAATGTATGGCAAATCTGTTGATAGCTAGCAGACAGTTGTTGAATCTTAATTCAAGTTATTTTATTTGAGATATTTTAACTTATGATCTTCTATTTTTAAGTTGACTGATATTCTGACATAATATTTGTTTTTATGAGTACAAGTTCTCATGCAGCATTCTTGATTTCAAGTCGTTTGAGATTCTTGAATGCTTATTCATTTTTTAATGCATTAACTTATTCATAATTTGCTTCTCATTGTTTGAATTTTTTTAGCTCATGGGATTACTTCAATACATAAAACTAGAGAATTTTATTAGTAATGTTCATCTCAGTTGTTGATGTGTCATGTGTGTATGCAGTACTTAAGTAGTCACTTTCTTTTAAGTTTTTTAGCCTAACGTCTCTTGCGTGATTAGTAAAAATAAACAATAACGCCATCGTACTAAACTTTAAGCTCCCATCTTAACTTCTTTAATTTGCTAAAAACACGCTTACAAATTTCACAAATTAACCCGTACGTTGCACAGACTATCAAGCTTGTTAAAATGATAATAATAATTAATAATTAAAGCACATCATTTTGCATGCCAATCAAGAAGGGAAGGTTAATTGGTGAGATAGATGAGGTGTCTAAGGGCATTGGCAATAACAAGATGATACGGGATGGTGCCCCCAGCAACCCGTCTGATCGTCCCACCTGAGATCTCATATCTTCTTAGGTCCAATTGGACGGTTGATTAAGATTATTGTTTAATTAATACATTATATTATGATATAGAAATTGTCCCATTAATCCCCTAAACAACAAGAAATATATATATATATATATATATATATATATATATATATATATATATATATATATATATATATATATATATATACGTATGTTCACTTTGGAGCACAAGTACGCACCATTATAAATATCCATGAGTATAAGATTCTAGAACATACACTACTACATCAGTTAGTTGAAAGCAAACATCTACCTACCTCCTTCATTATTTGTGGAAATTGCCCTCTGACCAAATCACTAAGTTAACCATACGTTCCAAAGAGAGCAGCTGTGCATGTTTTTCCTTCAGTTTTATCATACGGGTTGTTTTTTATTTATTATTATTTGAAATAAATAGGTTAATATATATATATAGGGTTATATGTATATACACAGTTGTGTATTACACAGTAGGCCTAGAACGACAGATTTTTTGGGTTATAGCGACGGTAAACTGTCGCCATAGCCCAGAATAGCTATGACGACGGGTGAAACCGTCGCTATAGCCTAAAAAATCGTCGATATAGCCTACTGTGTAATACACAGCTGTATACACACATTTTTTTCATATATATATATATATGATCCAATTTTTAATTGAAAACTAATGATAGAAGATAAATTCATATTGCAAAACCATGCAATTTTTTAACCAAGTACACACGTTGTTTGTGACTTGTGAGTGAATGCATGTGATTAGTCTCCTAGAAATGGTAAAATAAAACTTAAGAAAATAATAATGTGTCAAATTTTTAAATACAACTTCAACCATTTCGTAGTAGGTCTATTTGCACAAATTAATATGATTAAAAGGATATGAAAAATAATTTATATATCGATTAATTTTATGTCAAATTTGAATTATGCCTAACATACGTGGATAGTTTGTACGTGGTATTATCGTATAAATGATTTATATATTAATATGCGAGTCTCTTTTTTATATCCCATACATGCATGTAGGCCGTTATTTAATATCATCATATATAGCAATACAAAAAAATATATTGTAATCATTTTTTGTTTGAATATATATTTTATTGATATACATTAAACCCTATGACAAAATCCTTACCTTAATGTTCAATATTTAAATACTTTATTCATTCTAAAACATATAATATTAATGTTTGTCTTAATTTTGAATTAGTCAGTTTAAAACATTTTTAATCTCAAAATTAATATTAATTTATTTATCTATAAATAATTTATACTATTGAAAAAAGATATAAATTTGAAAAAATAAAATTGATATTATATTTTTGAACGAGAGGGTAAGAACTTTATTAAAGGTAATTAAGACAATAGTAGTATGAAAAATTGTTATTCTTAGTATACATATTTGAAAAACTCCGACAACCCGCGTAACAGAGGAGGCCGTTGACCCCAAAAAGGGGATCGAAAACACCAGGTAATTAAATCACCTTTTTATTTTATAACAAGTTGAAAATTTTGTCAACTTTACGGCTCTAAACCACTAACCATAGAAGATTAGAAAAAGGTCACGATTGGAAACAGCTTTTTTCTCACAATCACAATCATTAATTCAAAAAGATTAGTATATAGTTTATGAAACCAAATTAAGTCAAGTTGGGTAGCCAAGTCATTTTCCATTCAACCAAATTTCATAGACTTAGAAACTCCTTTCCCACTAATAATACATCATTACTTCTTCTTCTTTATATATATATATATATATATATATATATATATATATATATATATATATATATATATATATATATATATAATTCAAGATTTTTTTATTAAAAAACTTAATCTTGAAGGATAAAACTACGTAATTTTACTAAAATTTTACGTTAGCCAAATTTTATTAAGACATGTATTACATTACTTTTTTCATATCTATCTAATAAAATACAAATGATTTTGAATTCCCGCTCATTCAATAAGTCATCTGGGCCGTTCAAAGTTTGGGATAAATCTCACCATCCATCTATCTAATAAAATACAATCTATCTAATTCTATCTATCTATATCTATATTCTATATATCTAATTATATCTAATAAAATACAAATAATTTTGAATTTTCCGCTCACTCAATAAATCATCTAAGACGTCCAAAGTTTGGGATTAATCCTACCATCCATCTATCTAATAAAATACAAATGATTTTGAATTTCTCGCTCACTCAATAAATCATTTGGGTCGTCCAAAATTTGGAATAAATCTCAATGTCCATATAGTGCCGGAGGCACGGCATTGTTGCTAGTATATATATAGTACAACCTTAATATATACACACACGTATACAGTATTTTGGTCAAAACGCACACATACAAGTAGTATATATACGTGTACATATATAAAGAGAGAGAGAGAGAAACAAAGAATAATATAGAAGCTTTTCGATCATATATATATAAAGGAGTTGCAAACCTCTACCTCTTTGTAGGGTAGAGAAACTACTCAAACCATTTGAATAATATCGGTTTTATTTCTTATATAGAGCTCTCTAAATATATATATATATATATCTTCTCCATTTTCAGTAGCATTCAAATTAAATTATTTTTATTTTTCTCGTTCCAATTCGCATTCCAGTCTGCTAACCAAACGCACCATAAACCCCTTACACCGGAAGAAAAAATGACTGTCAAGAAGATAGCATGGAAATCTTTGCTTCCAAGTTGTGGCAAGATTGAGAATTCGTCGTCGTGTAAGTCTAAGACTACGAAAGTGGTTCCAAAACCTTCTTCATTTCAAAGGATTTCTCTATCGGATATTAGTTCTTCGACACTTTCGGAGGACTTATCTAATTCCCTAGTAGGGTCTAATCTTCATGTTTTTACGCTAGCTGAACTTAAAGTGATCACACATAGCTTTTCGTCGAGTAATTTTCTTGGCGAAGGAGGGTTTGGACCGGTTCATAAAGGGTTTGTTGATGACAAGCTTAGACCTGGTTTGAAGGCTCAACCTGTTGCTGTTAAACTTCTTGATTTGGACGGCATGCAAGGCCATAAGGAGTGGCTGGTAATTAAATTTAGTTATTGTTTTTTTCACTAATTAAATTAAAATACCTTTTTTTTGGTTTAGTTAGTTGACGAAGTTTTGAAGAGTTTGTTATGTATATTGATTTTGCAGACTGAAGTGATATTTCTTGGGCAATTAAGGCATCCACATTTGGTGAAGTTGATTGGGTACTGTTGTGAAGATGAACACAGGCTTTTGGTTTATGAATATATGCCCCGAGGCAGCTTAGAGAATCAGCTCTTCAGAAGTATGTCTCTTTTTGTTAATTTACTTTGTAAGTAGTTTGTATGTAATGATAGTGTTATTTGACTTTTTTTATGTGGTTATGCTAACTCACTGTATATGAGTGAAAAAAAACCAAAGCTCTAATAAGAATATTTACTTCTGGACAAGTACATATTATTGTTCATCACTTTCATAGGTTTTCAATTTTTTTGGACCTGTAAGTCTTAAGAAAAATGGCAGGATCCAGGCTTTTTGTCAATAAAACAAGATATAATAGTTTAATGAGAAAAAGGTGGAAAAAAAAGTCAAAACTTGTGGTTGCTTTTGGATAGTTGACACAAGAACCGTACGTAGTAGCCTCTATATTTCAAAATCAAGACTTTGTATCATATATATATACACTGTTTTCAAACCCGGACCGGACCGGCGGTTGAACCGGAAAAAATCGGACCCGGTTCACTCAACGGTCCGGTTTGGACCACTAAACCACTTTTGCTCAAAAACCGCTCAAAATCGGTGACCCGGCGGTTGAACCGGTTGACCCAGTGAACCGGTAACCGGTTCACGGGTTTGACCGGTTCTCTCCTTAAAGATTAAAAAAATATATATATTACGGATTTTATTTTATTTTAGTAATTTAGTTGAGACTTTGTTTGGTATTTTACATATTTTTGCATTCATTTAATCAAACACTTGAACTTGTGGTTGAATTTCAGAATTTGAATGTATTTTAGAGATGTTTAGTTTTTTTTTTGTAGATAAATTGATTAATTTTACATATTTACTAAATATTATATACAATATATAATAATAATTAATATAATTAATTATTTATTATTTATTACATATTAATGACGTCACTGAGTCAATAACGGTCCGACCACTGGTTGGACCAGTGACCCATCCACCCAATAACTTTTTCGGTTCGATGACCGGTCCGGGTTTAAAAACCTTGTATATATATATATACTAGCAACAGTACCGTTCCTCCGGCACTATAGACGTTTGAATTTATTCTAAATTTTGGACGACTCATATGATTTATTAAGTGAGCGAGAAATTCAAAATCATTTGTATTTGATTAGATAGATGGATGGTGGGATTTATCCCAAACTTTGGACGTCCTAGATGATTTATTGAGTGAGCGGAAAATTTAAAATCATTTGTATTTTATTAAATATAATTAGATATATAGAATATAGATATAGATAGATAGAATTAGATAGATTGTATTTTATTAGATAGATGAATGGTGAGATTTATCCCAAATTTTGGATGGCACAGATGATTTATTGAATAAGCGGGAAATTCAAAATCATTTGTATTTTATTAGATATATATATATATATATATATATATATATATATATATATATATATATATATATATATATATATAGGGTCTCCATCCACAGCAACCGGTTGTTGGGGAGCAACCCCTTTTTGGCCAGCCGGTACAGCTTGTTACGGCTTATAAAAAAAAATTTTAAGGCCGGTACAAGCTGTTACGGCTGGCCAAAAATGGGTTGCTCCCAACAACCGGTTGCTGTGGATGGTTCTGGGCAGACTGTACATACATTGGTTGGTATAGGTATTAAAAATACACCCAAAACACTGTATTATGGAAAAATTTCAGTTCCATAAATTTTTTTTTTTTAGTTGTTTCAAAAAAAAAAAGCAAAAAAAAATACGGGGTCCGTATTTTAGGACCAGTCCGGGAGACCGGACTGGATCCTCATTCTCTATATATATATATATATATATGGGGAGGATCTCCAGCGGACCAATGAACGGACCAAGGCAAAAAAACACGCGGGTCGGGTTAAACCCGCGTGTTTTTGCGGGTTCAACCCGACTCGCGTGTGTTTTTTGCCTTGGTTCGTTCATTGGTCCGCTTTAGAACGGCTCCGTGTATATATATATATATATATATATATATACAACCAGGATCCTATCAGGGATCCCGGATTTTACTAAAAGACGGGCCTTTTTTTTTTGTTTTTTTTGCTTTTTTTTTTAAACAACTAAAAAAAATTTAATATTTTATGGAACTGAAATTTTTCCATAATATAATGTTTTGGGCGTGATTTGGATACATATACCAAAAAATGTATGTACAATCTGCACAGACTGTACAGACATGTTTTGTTATACGTATCCAAATCACACCCAAAACACTGTATTATGTAAAAATTCAAGTTCCATAATTTTTTTTTATTTTTTTTAGTTGTTTTAAAAAAAAAGCAAAAAAAAAAAGGTCCGAATTTTGTTAAAATGCGGGAGTCCGGATCTGATCCGGACTATATATATATGTGTGTGTAATTAACTGTCCAAAGTTTACGAATTCCTTAGTATTGTGATCTAGCCATGAATCATCTCAGTACTTTAAACAAGTCAAAAGAATTTAATTACCAACTGGGCAGGATAACTTTTTCAAGAAAAGAATTTTCATTCAAGCGATAATTATTTACAAATGTAACTCAAAATATTAATTTACCTTGATTTCAGAATACTCGATGTCACTTCCATGGTCGACAAGAATGAAAATTCTTCTTGGTGCCGCAAAAGGCCTTGCTTTCCTCCATGAAGCTGAAAAACCTGTTATATATCGCGATTTCAAAGCTTCCAACATTTTGCTGGATTCTGTAAGCTTCTTCCCCAATATGTCGAGCCAGCTTTTCTTCTTCACCTTGTTTTGATTTTCATTACTGAATTTTCTTTCATGTTATTTTTCAGGACTACACCGCTAAGCTCTCGGATTTTGGGCTTGCGAAGGATGGTCCAGAAGGAGATGAGACGCATGTTTCGACACGAGTTATGGGCACTCATGGCTATGCTGCCCCTGAATACATCATGACTGGTAATTAATTTCATCTTTTTCATTACGATTTTTACACTCTCTAATAGGCTAACGGTTTAAGCTTTTAGAGCAGTCGGTAACTTAACATGATATCTGTCAACCTAATTAATTAAGGAATTTATGCCAAGTTTGAATGATTTAGAATGCTACTGATTCTTGTGAATTTGAATTGTTTTTTTCAGGTCACTTGACAGCAGCAAGTGATGTTTATAGCTTTGGAGTGTTACTTTTGGAGCTAATAACAGGGCGAAGGTCAGTGGACAAGACCCGGCCTAGAAAAGAACAATGCTTAGTAGAATGGGCAAGATCATCCTTGAGAGAACCACGAAAACTAAGCCGGATAATGGACCCTAGGCTTGAAGGGCAATATTCAGAAATCGGGGCTCAAAAGGCGGCTGATTTGGCTTATCAATGCCTTAACCACAAACCAAAGTTCAGACCAACCATGAGTACAGTGGTCAAAACCTTAGAGCCATTGAAGGATTTTGATGTCACTGCAGTCTCTCCGTTTGTGTACACAGAAGCTCCATCACCATCTCAGTCAAGGTCAGGGCAGTGGAGTAAATCACCAAAATCTTCAGCTATTTTATGAGGAACTGATCTAATCCAAAATGTCAAGAATGGGTAGTTAAGAAGCCCATTGAACTTTAGAATAAAAAAGTATAGGCTGTAGTAGAAATGTATATCATGCCAGAGCTAGTCTTATGATCCATGATTTTCTTGGATTGTGTCAAGTGTAAGAAAATCCTGTGAGAACAGGTTGAATTTTATTTTTTTTAATTTATTCTTTGATTTTTGGATTTTGTCAAATGTTTATGAAAAGAAAAGACTTTTGAGTTACCAGTTTGAATAGATCAGTACTGCGATATAATTGATGACTTAGTGCTCGCTCCTTGTCAATCATTTTGAAAAAAAAAAAACAAAGAGAGTAAACCCTTTGTTTAATACTCCAAAATTAGGTTTGTTTTGAAGTAGGCTCATGTTTTTTTCAATGAAATCCCCTGTTTTTTTTGTTTGTTGTTCTACGTTTAATCGTATAATATTGGTTGTAAATATCCCGCGAAACATCAAGCAAATGTACGCTAGCTGCATTACCATCCTGCCCACACAGGACTAATTCATCTGCATATATAATTTTTCTCTGCTTTAATATCAAGAATGGTACACAATTGTTAGCTGGCATACATTACATAGATGTATATACAATTTTCATATTTTCATTGCCACCTTCTGCTTCTGCAACTCTAGTAAACAACTTGTTAATAGTACTTGTATAGTTGTATGCTACGAGTAACACGAAAGATAAAACCGCACCTTTCTGCAACACAAATATATTCAAAGGAATTGAGACATTTAGAGCTGAATAGCTGAGCCAGTCGTGAGTGCGATAAATTGAAAGGCCTTGGTGCTAATAAGGTCCATAGGGAGCCCATGTTATGCTGCTGTCGGATTCAATTATGATGAAGTTAACTTGATGGTAAGTTGGTCAATTGACCAATACAATGCTGACACATACAGAGATCACCTTTCACCTGCGTGTCGACACTGTATTGGTCAATTGACCAAAGTCAACTTCATGTAATCACCCAGATGCTGCCAACTGCTGTAGCTGCTGGCTAGGAAGCCAATACATAGAAATAAGTCTTAAAAGTTGCTTTGTCATGAGGCCACTATAACTGGGCATGACCCAAATTTGAAGCTGCAGTAAGTGTCCATATTTTGGTACAGTTTGTGAACTGCAGCACAATCTTTGTAAGCATGTTTAATTAGTTTGTTTTTTGCTACATCTATCTGAAAAATAACAAGAAGTTAGTACCAAACTAAGTAATTCCATTTGAGTCCTTTATGTGAACAGTAAACGAGTCACTGTTCAATGGTGATAAAACTAACAAAATAAATGAGAAAAATAATAGTTTCTTATAAATTAATTAGAAGATTAATATTGACTTTTTAAAAGTCAATTTAACATATTTTTAAATTTAAAATTGACATTATTTATTTATAATTATAACTAGTATTTTTTAAAAAAATAATTAATAATATTTATATTTATATTGACATAAATTGCATGAAAATTATGAGTTTCAAAACATTTGAAAGTAATTTTTAAAAAGTCAATATATTTTCCTTTCGATTGAAAAGAATAAATGTATCATTTCCTCACTCTCCTTTGTTTCCATTTACATAAAAGAAAAGGAAAAAAGTGTCGACATTATGAGCATATATTAAGTCATAACATCCAATATATTATTTAGTTATTATAAAGTATTGTTAAATCAAGAGAACAAATATGACAAGAGCATAAAGAGTATTTTCATTAATCTTTTGTATCCCTAACTCCCTTTACAAATGATATATATATATATACTCACATCAATACTAGGAGGTTATAAAACTCAAAGGTCATGAGTTTTATAACTCAATTAACATGGGAGTTACAAGATAAGAATGAATCTAGACATCCTATGAATCTAAACATCCACTATGATTTTATAACACTTCCCCTTGGATGTCTATTGTATAGCCATACGCATTGAAAACTGCCTCATTAAAAACCTTACCAGGAAAAACCCAATGGAAAAAAACCTTGGTTAAGGAAAAAAGAGTGCAGCGCGTATTGGCTCCCCCTCATGAATGAATCCTTAAGTCCTTCAGTTGTCGCATTCCAATATTGCGACGCAGTCCTTCAAACGTTGAAGTTGGTAATGCTTTGGTGAATAAATCTGCTAGATTATCTTTTGAGCGAATTTGTTGAACATCAATGTCACCACATTTATCAAGGTCATGCGTGAAAAAGAATTTTGGTGAGATATGCTTTGTTCTATCTCCTTTGATGTATCCACCCTTTAATTGAGCTATACATGCAGCATTGTCTTCATACAAAGTGGTTGGAGTTCCTCTGCTGGAGGATAAACCGCATGTTTCACGAATATGTTGAGTCATTGATCTCAACCACACACATTCTCGACTTGCTTCATGGATTGCAAGTATTTCAACATGATTAGATGAAGTGGCAACTAATGTTTGCTTTGTAGATCTCCATGATATAGCAGTATCACCACACATAAAAAGATAACCTGTTTGAGATCGACCTTTATGTGGATCAGATAGATATCCTGCATCAGCATATCCAACTAATTTATGATTATCATTTTTTGAATAAAATAATCCCATATCTATAGTTCCTCGTAGGTAACGAAAAATATGTTTAACCCCATTCCAATGTCTCCGGGTAGGAGAAGAGCTATATCTTGCTAACAAATTCACAGAGAATGCTATATCAGGTCGTGTATTATTAGCAAGATACATTAATGCACCAATTGCACTGAGGTATGGTACTTCAGGACCAAGTAATACTTCATTATCCTCACGAGGTCTAAAAGGGTCCTTTTCCACATCAAGTGATCTAACAACCATTGGGGTACTCAATGGATGAGCTTTATCCATATAAAATCTTTTAAGTACCTTCTCTGTGTAAGTTGACTGATGAATGAGAATTCCATCTGCTAAATGCTCGATCTGCAGGCCGAGACAAAATTTTGTTTTTCCTAAATCTTTCATCTCAAATTCTTTCTTTAAATAATTCATTGTCTTTGGAATCTCTCCATGAGTTCCAATAATATTTAAATCATCAACATACACAGCAATGATAACAAAACCGGATTTCGACTTCTTTATAAAAACACATGGGCATATAGGGTTATTATTATACCCTTCTTTCAATAAATATTCACTAAGACGATTGTACCACATGCGTCCTGATTGCTTTAACCCATATAGGGACCTTTGCAACTTGATTGAGTAAACTTCCCGGGGATTCGAATTATATGCTTCAGGCATTTTAAATCCTTCAGGGATTTTCATATAAACATCATTATCAATTGACCCATATAAATAGGCTGTAACAACATCCATTAGGCACATATCTAATTTTTCATGAGTTGCTAGGCTAATAAGATACCGCAATGTTATGGCATCTACTACAGGAGAATATGTTTCATTGTAATCAATGCCAGGTCTTTATGAAAACCCTTGTGCCACAAGTCGTGCCTTATATCTTATGATTTCATTTTTCTCATTTCTTTTTCGCACAAAGACCCATTTGTATCCAACTGGCTTTACTCCTTCGGGTGTTTGGACTACAGGTCCAAAAACTTCACGTTTTGCAAGTGAATTTAATTCTGCCTGTATTGCTTCTTTCCATTTTAGCCAATCATTTCTGCGTCTACATTCTTCGACAGAATTAGGCTCAGAATCCTCGTTTTCATTAATTATATCAAGCGATATATTATATGAAAAACTGTTGTCAACGACTATCTCACTTCGGTTCCATCTTTTCTTTGTAGAGACATAACTCATCGAGATCTCATCATTTTTATTGTTTTCAGGTACCTGAACCTCTTCTGGGGTTTTATGATTAGTTATGTCTATATCCTCATAAATATTTTCCTCCTCAATAATGCCAACTTGTTTATTTATTTCTTTTCTTTTCCGAGGATTTTTGTCTTTTGAACCGATTGGTCTACCACGCTTCTGGCGTGCCTTAGACTCATTTGCTACAATTTTTGTGGATTGTCCTATTGGGACTTCAATCCGAGCTGGAGCATTTACAGCTGGTATATGAGATTTGGTTACTCCTTTTGAGTCAGTGAATGCATTTGGTAGCTGATTTGCTATATCTTGCAAACGAAGTATCTTTTGAACTTCTTGTTCACATTGTTTTGTACGAGGATCAAAATTCAATAATGACAATGCATTCCATGTAATATCTTTATCCAGCTGTTTAATTTCTCCCCCTAATGCTGGGAACATAGTCTCATCAAAATGACAATCAGCAAATCGTGCCGTAAATAAATTACCTGTTAAGGGTTCAAGATATTTAATTATTGATGGGGACTCAAACCCAATATATATTCCCAGCCTCCTTTGAGGACCCATCTTTGTGCGTTGTGGAGGATAAATTGGAACATATACCGCACAACCAAAAATTCTTAGATGGGAAATATCTGGCTCATGACCAAAAACCAATTGTAATGGGGATAATTTATGATATGATGTTGGCCTAATGCGAATAAGTGCTGCTGCATGTAAAATAGCGTGCCCCCAAACAGAGACAGGAAGTTTTGTTCTCATGAGCAATGGTCTTGCAATTAACTGGAGGCGTTTAATAAATGATTCAGCAAGACCATTCTGAGTATGAACATGGGCAACATGATGTTCATTATTTATCCCAAGAGACATACAATAATCATTAAATGTTTGGGATGTGAATTCACCAGCATTATCAAGACGAATAGTCTTGATTGTTTGATCCGGAAATTGTGCTCGTAATCTAATAATTTGAGTAAGTAATCTCGCAAACGCCAGGTTGCGAGTTGATAATAAGCACACATGTGACCATCTTGTAGATGCATCTATTAAAACCATAAAATATCTAAATGGTCCACTTGGTGGGTGAATAGGCCCACAAATATCACTTTGAATACGTTCTAGAAATTTTGGGGATTCAGTCCCAATTTTAGCTGGTGATGGTCTAATGATCAATTTACCTTGAGAACAAGCAGCACATGAGAATCCTTAAATTGAAGAATCTTCTGGTTCTTTAATGAATGTCCATGTGAATTCTCAATAATTCTTCGCATCATTATTGATCCAGGATGACCCAATCGGTCATGCCAAATAATAAAATTATTTGGTTCATTGAACTTCTGGTTCATTATTGCATTGACTTCAATTGTACTAATACTTGTATAGTACAAACCTAAAGATAAAACGGGTAATTTTTCCAATATTTGCTTTCCAGTAGAGACATTTAATATAATGTAAAGATATTCAATACCATTTTCATTGGTTGTCTCAATATGGTACCCGTTAAGTCGTATATCTTTAAAACTTAGCAGATTCCTCCTTGATTTAGTGGAAAATAAAGCATTCTCAATAATAAATTTTGTTCCACCAGAAAGTATTATATTGGCTCTTCCAGAACCTTCAATCAAGTCTGCTGAACCTGATATTGTATTTACTTTTGCTTTCATCATTCTTAGATTTGAAAAATATTGCTTATGTCTGAGAATGGTATGTGTCGTTGCACTATCTGCTAAGCATATATCTCCACCATTGATATTAGGCTCATCCATATTTTCTTCATAAAAAGGAATAAATATAATAAGTTTATAATAAGACATAATATTATATATATTTAATAACATAATTCTTCACTAAATAAACAAAATACATAAATAAACTAGCATAAAAGGAAATACATCAGCATAAAAGAAACACACTTAAAAAGAACTAACATAATTCTGAACTAATTATTTTCATTACAAGGAATATTAACTTGCTCATTAGTAAAAAAATCTGCAACGTCAAGGTGTGTCATATCCATAGGATCAAAATAGATATCATCGTTATCTTGATGTGGATGAGAAAAATTTGTTTCTATATTTTTCTCCTTTCCTTTCAATGAGGACTGATATAGGTCAACAAGATGTTTGGCTGTACGACAGGTACGAGACCAATGTCCTTTCATTCCACACCGATAACAAATATTTTCTTCCTTCTTGGTATCTCTATTATTTATATTCTTCCCCTTTTCTTGTTTCTCCTCATTCTTTGAAGATTTGGTATCATGGTTGCGGTAATTAAAACTTCCTCGTCCGTGGCCACGACCACGACCACGACCTCTATTACGACCACGACCACGACCACGACCACGACCATAATTATTATTATATCTTGTAACATTCGCTTCAGGGAATGGAGCTGAACCAGTTGGTCGCGATTCATGATTTTTCATTAAAAGCTCATTGTTTTGTTCAGCCACAAGGAGACATGAAATCAGTTCAGAATATTTCTTAAAACCTCGTTCTCTATATTGCTGCTGCAGGAGCACATTCGAGGCATGAAAAGTAGAGAATGTTTTTTCTAACATATCTCCATCAGTAATATTATCTCCACATAATTTCAATTTTGAACTGATTTTAAACATTGCAGAATTATATTCACTTACTGATTTAAAATCCTGCAATCGTAAATGCATCCAATCATAACGAGCTTTTGGAAGTATAACTGTCTTTTGATGGTCATATCTTTCTTTCAAATTTTTCCAAAGAATAAGAGGATCTTTTACTGTGAGATACTCTATTTTCAACTCCTCATGGAGATGATGGCGTAAGAAAATCATGGCATTTGCCTTGTTTTGATTAGATGTTTCATTACCATCTTTAATGGTGTCTCCAAGACCCATGACATCAAGATGAATTTCGGCATCAAGGATCCATGATAAATAATTCTTACCCGTAATATCAAGTTCCACGAATTCAAGTTTGGCAAGGTTTGTCATTGTAACTTCTTTTGCTTCGAATCAAATATCTTCAAGACAAAATTTAGAAGCAATCGTGCTGATAACGTATTATAAAGTATTGTTAAATCAAGAGAACAAATATGACAAGAGCATAAAGAGTATTTTCATTAATCTTTTGTATCCCTAACTCCCTTTACAAATGATATATATATATACTCACATCAATACTAGGAGGTTATAAAACTCAAAGGTCATGAGTTTTATAACTCAATTAACATGGGAGTTACAAGATAAGAATGAATCTAGACATCCTATGAATCTAAACATCCACTATGATTTTATAACATTAGTCAAATTCTTAGTCCAATTTCTTTTTCTTTTATTTCTCCCCCCAAAACCTTTATATGTAGTTGCACAGTACTCCTCGAATATATGTAAACCCAAACGGTGTCCCAAATTCGTGCCCTAGCATTTCCGGTCTGCTTCAAGTTCAGAACAATGGCTTCACTGGACACTGACGTGACTATGGTTCCTGCTGGCGAAGGTTCGGGTGGAGCGGGACCTTCTTCTTCCACCGTTTCAACATCATCTTCCACTAGGAAAGCTAAGCGATTTGAGATCAAAAAGTGGAACGCTGTCGCTCTCTGGGCTTGGGGTATCATCAAAACCATAACTTTCAAATATATATGTATAGTTTATATATTTATGTGTTCATTTGTTACTTTTGATCGCGTAATGATTTGGTATGTGGATTGACTGGTCGATGCAGATATTGTGGTGGATAATTGTGCTATCTGCAGGAACCATATCATGGATCTCTGTGAGTTTCCACTTTTTCTGATTTGATATTGATAAACATTTCGTTTCTTTGATTAGTTCTTACTGAAGTTTTTGAATGTTTTGTTTGATAATTAATTTATGGTTTGATAGGTATCGAGTGTCAAGCTAACCAAGCTAGTGCTACGAGCGAGGAGTGCACTGTTGCTTGGGGTATGGATAATAAACTTCAATTTACAATAGCTTGCTTGATTTTTATCAGTGTATTTTGTTTTGTTTATCTTTGATTGCTGATTAACTTAAATACTGATTGGATGTTTAATGAATTACAGTTGTCAATTTATGCTTATAATAAGAAGCTAGGATAACAATCTTTTTGGTAGTTACAGGTTTTGAGATTGGGAATAGGAATGGTGGTTTTTTGAATACTGATATCTCTGTTTGATCAACAATTTCTTTCTATCCTTTTTTTTCCCTTCGCGATGCTTCATATGGCCCTATCGTTACTTGTTCGGCAGAGGGATTTATAACTTGTTAGAGCCTAATTGCGTTGATACTGATTAGGGAGCCTGTAATTGGATAGAATAGATAATAAGTTGGTTTTTTAAGCTTATTATTGGACTAGGTGTTTCTAAGGCTTAATATAACTTTTTGACAAGTACTCTGCTGAATCTCATTAGATGTTAAATATATGACCAGAGTGGTCACATATTAACATTGATGTTGGAGTACATATGTTTATCAGATTATGGACTTATGTTTTTAGTACTAGTCTAAGGTGGTGTTTGATAAAATTGAATGTTAAGATCTGAACAGTTTAGATATATGAATAATATAGAGCATCTATCCAGAATTGTATCTGAATGAAAAAATGTTGTTTGATAATTAATTTTTTTAAAATGTCTGAATAACAGTATTTTGTTATTTTAACCCTCAAAACTTGTCATACAAACAGGACAAAAACTACACACAGGAAAAACAAACAAATCTACAAACAGGAAGAAGAAGAAACCAAAACAAATCTGCAAACAGAAAAACAAAAACTACAAACAAAAATTAAAAAACAAACACTACATTAAAAACTACAAATCTACAAATAAGATAAAAGCCATTTTATCGTAGGGATGGATAAGACAGAGAGGACAAACAGGAAGAAGAAGACGAACAAGAAAAAGGAAAGAAGAAAATCTGCAGTCAAAGAAAATTGAAAACAAGAACTACAAATCTACAAGTTCACTACCAGACTTTAATCCATTCGCCCTTTTTTCCTCTCTTATGTTCATATTTATACACTCATACATGTATAGATCTGCGCAATTCTGTCGAGATCTACGCAATCAAAAGCCATCCATGGATGATTTCGTAATGTTTGCCAGAGACTTGGGGTTTATCATCTACAGAGGGCTGTTTTGGAGAAAGAAAACATAGGGCTGTTTCTAAAGCACAAATAAATTTACAGAGGAAGAAGAGGAGAAAGGGTTACAAAAAATTCAAGCATATGGAAATCGAAGAGCGAGAGAGGATACAAAAAGGAATTTTGTAATATTAAAGAGGTTATTTTTGTCCAAAATTAGCTAATTTCGTTCAGAAATACCTCTGGATGGTTTAGAATTAATTTTGTGTCTAACCGATTAAGAGGTGTTAAGAGGCAAAAAAAATTTTACCAAACAAGTTTTGCCTCTAAACGAAACAGAGGTATGCCTATTAAGAGGTAATCAAACGCAGCCTAAGACCTTGCTATGATATTCTAGTGTTTTCATCATCTTTTACTCGTGCCTAATCTTTCTATTAATAGTCTGTAGCTATCAAAGATAAAGTGGGGTTAACCCATGGTGTTGTTATACCATGTTCATTAAGATAATACAAATATTGCACTTGCGGATATCTTTTATTGCATCTTTTAGCTTTTCCCTTGAATGAAATTTTTCTGTAAAGGGAATGAACATGTAGATGGCACTAAGTATAATATATCGATTCATAAAAATGATTTCATTGGAACATGAGTTTAAACTTTCTCACGATTCTCAAACTTCAAGTTTTACTAGAGTGATGAGTAATGAGCTACTGGCTGAGATTGTTTCAGTGACACTGATAGATTGAGAAATCATATGGTGAAGTGTCTTAATATTTCTTTTATAGTGTAGTTTTCCCTTGATTTTCCTTTCCTGGAACTCCCACCAATGATTAGTTGTAGGAACTTGAGTGTTCTGTAAAATGAACTTACAATTGCCATGCTCCTATTATTGATTTTGTAGTGTTATTAGAGTAGCTATAGGCCTGTAGCTTATTCATCTAACAGTATAACACGTCTATTGCAATCTAAGGTGTTACTTTCTTTCTTTTTTGATAAGTTAATGTGTTGCTATTTTCTAGGATGTATTTAAAGTTTGTGCATAGTTCTTAGGCTTGATAATAATTTTGGTTCTAGAAGAATGTCAGCTTCAAGCAGTGAATTAGTGTTCATGTCATGGTAGTGCAGCCTTTTCGATAGATTGTATTTTTGCTAAATAAACTTTCATCTGTTGTTGGTCAGAAAGTACAAGAATAAGTGAGATGGCTTCAGTTATTACATCACACTTGAACGTGCAATGAAATTGAATGGGTGAATGCTATTAAATTTGCCTCTCGTCCAACTTGTCATTTACAATAAGTTTATATATTTTTTCTGAACTAACTAACTTGTAATTATTTACCAAATTAGAAACACAAGTTGACCAACCCTCGTGGCATAAATAATAATTTATTATATTAATAATTAAAAAAAATTGTGATTTCGAGAACGTAGTTGTAGTTATTAAATAGTTAAATATTTATTCAAATGACTAATGATTGAATTATATATAGTAGGTTCTTTCAATCAATTTTTAAGCTAAATATTTGAATGGATTATTGTAGATTTATTTAGTTCTGATTATAAGAAAATAATTATTTTAATTTTATTTAAGTTTGTAATGGAACTCTATATTAGCGTTTGTATTGACAAAATTTGCTTGAAATTCTATTCTGAACAGAATAATGAAACTCAAGTTTTAATAAGTTTTAATTTAATTATGACAATTAGTTAGGAATGAATCCACTATAATTTTTCAACTAATGTTACAGTTATTATGTTTCAAATTTACATATATTATTAATAGAATAAATCATGAGATTTAATAAAATTTCAAGTTTTAATGAATTAAATTAGTTAGGATATTAATTTAATAATAAAGTTCACGACTAATATTAATATAATTAAATTGCGTGATATGTTAAGAGATTTTTTCGACATCTTAATATTTTAATAAAATTGTAGCAATAAAATTATCCTATACAAATTTATTTAGATATATAAACTAAATAAAACTATTAACAAAAACACATAGTAATTATTGATGGATAACATGTAGTAATTATTCAAATTTGTAGATTATTTATACTAATTTGAACAGAAAAGAAAATATCTTTTTTTCTATTATTCTTAGAGATAGGAATACTTTTAAGTTTGGATAGTATTTAATTAATACAAATTTGGATAATACTTGTGCTAATATGAATTAGTAAAGCTGAACCAAAAATTGGTGAAACCAAACCAAACCAAACCAAACCAAGTTTGTGCTTTTAATTATATAGTTGATTTGTCAGGGTTGCATGTTAATAAGTTAAAGAAAAACCTTGTTCAAACTTACCTTAGGGGTCAAGTGGTTGACATAGTTGTCTACTTTGATTTTTTGTGTTCAACTCTGATGCATGGTGAAACAGCCAATTTGTTGATGGCACATAATGGGATTCTCATGCAGTCATGCCATCAGCAGTTGGTTATAGCTGAAAACAACTATACACCCGAGGATCAGCTGAACTTTTGCTTAAACAGTGCTCTGCATGTTACGTTATTACTGAGATTTTGAACACATGAGAACTGTAATTTTACCACCTTCATTTTGGTAGTTCTCAATATTATGCAACTCTGGAAGCAGATGCTCCGATGGAGGAGTACGTGTTTGTTTCTTCATTTGATTTTGAAAAAGGCCTAATTTTTATGTTCCAATACTGATTAATGGTGCTGATTTTAATTAACTGCCATATCTTATTTTTATCATTGTCTGATGAAAGAAGTTAATTTCAGGGGTCTGCAACCATGCCTTCCACTTCCACTGCATCAGCAGATGGCTGAAGACTCGTCAAGTTTGTCCATTGGGTATGTTCTCTATCAATTTCTCTCTTTTCTCCTCTGTTATTTAATTTTTGGGCATCTAAAATAGTGTAAAGTTGGATGTAAGATGGAAGTGGGGTTTGGACCCATGTCATTGCATGGGAAGATGGAAGGTTTGTCATATGTGCTCATGTGCAAGCATGTCTTCCTTCTTTTAGTGCCCATATATTTCATATCTATTCCATTTTGTGATGATGTGGTTTTGCTCATTCTCTTAAATCTGTCTTGTTGCAGATAACAGTGAGTGGGAATTTCAGAAATATGGTCACTAGTACCTTTCTGCTGCCAAACAGTTTACTCTAGCGACTATATGTGGGAGATTTGAAGTATTGTTTTATTTACCGTCTTTTAATTGTCAATATTGAAAACTTTTGTTCAAAAAGCTATCAACAAATATGATGTGTAATGCAGCCAGTATTTAGAACTAGATGATATGCACTGTGTTGAATGATGTTATGAAGTCGATTTGATCTCTCTTAAAACCATTTCTCCCCCCTCTCTCCATGCGAATCGAAGTGTAGAATCTTCAGAAAACGTTTTTGCATGGATTAGAGGCATATTTTAGAATACCAAGGATGAGGCCTAATGTCATCTTGCAGTATCTAAACAGATGCAATACCCGTCATCTAATTGATTGATTAGGTTCAATGTATTAATCATTTTCTTTTGTTTCTGGCTAGGAAATCTATAGGTTAACAATATTTTGTTTATGCCCCTTGTGCAGTTTTTAGTTGAACATGTTCAATTTCACTTTGTAATGGATCAAATCTGATTGAAACTTGAACTCCCAATGCTGTGCATGTAGCTTCCTCTATTATTCCCCCTCTCGAGAAAAAAATGTAGCTTCATCATTTGTCTGCTTTTTAGCGAGAAAACAATGGTTCTTTCAAGTTGAAGCTTCCTGTATATTATGGTTTTTGAAACAGTTCAATATCTTTTCAGCTGCAATTTGGTCTAATAGTTTATACTTCATCCAACAGTCCAATTCCAAATGAGAGTTTACTGTTAATAATTTTATTTTATGTATGGGCAAATTCCATTATAACATCCTAAATTGACATAACAATATTGGTATTTGGTTTAAACATAAGTTTAAACATCTTTAACTAGGGACAAAATTGAACGATTATGTCGGTCGGAGTCCTTTTAGGGTGACATTTTTTAGTGACATTTTATGACTTTTTTTTTGTTTTTTTTTATAGTATCTTCTAAAAAATGTATAGTATCTATTACAACTGAATTTTTTTTATAAAAAACAGTGTTTTAAGTGTAATTTGGATACATACAAGAAATAGGATATGTACAGTCTGTACAATCATGTTTCTTGTATGTATCCAAATTACACTAAAACACTGTTTTCTGTAAAAATTCAAGTTGGAATAAATCCTATATATTTTTTGGGAGGTACTACAAAAAAAAACCCAAAAAAAAAGGGTCATTAGAAAACAACTAGAAAAATGTCCCCCCTAGACTTATTATGTCGGAAGTGGTTATCATGAAGTAAATTTTATGGTAAGATCATTTCATGCACAATACAATGCTGATACGCTAGCGAAGATATTACCCTCTTGTCTGTATATCAGCAATGTATTAAGCATAAAGTAAACTTACTTCGTGCTAACCCAGATCCAATTATGTCAACAATAAGTCTAGGGGGACATTTTTCTAGTGACCTTTTCTTTTTCTTTTTTTGGTTTTTTTTTGTAGTATCTTCTAAAAATGTATAGTATTTATTTCAACTGAATTTTTTATAAAAAAATAGTCTTTTAAGTATAATTTGGATACATAGAAGAAACATGGTATGTACAGTCAATACAACCATGTTTTTTGTATGTATCCAAATTACACCTAAAACACTATTTTCTGTAAAAATTTCAGTTGGAATAAATACTATATATTTTTTGGAAGGTACTGCAAAAAAAATCAAAAAAATAAAAAAAATCACTAGAATGTCACTAAAAAAATATCCCCCTAGAAGTAAGAGTGAGCAAAAAACGGATAAAATCGAACTACCGAACCGAACCGAATCATTTTAACCGAATTATTTCGGTTTTTGTTTTTTTTTTTGGAATTTCGGTTATATCCGAATTATTATTCAGTATTTGATTCCGATTTTCAAAAAATAGATTATTCGGATACCCGAATAACAAAATTTTAATATTAAAAAAAATAATTATTAATTATATTATCTATTAACTTGTGATAACTTCTATTCGACTATCAAAGACTCAGTATTCCCTCCCCCATTTTGTTTTCCGAGTTTTCCCCCAATCCCATTTTGCCCTAACCCTTAACCAGTTGTCAGTTGCCAGTTGCCAGTCGCCAAGATCTGAGATCTCAAAGACTTTCATTCTCGATTCCTCACTCACTCTTGATCGACTCTCATCTGAGTCGTCTCGACCCTCTCATCTCGACGGACCCTCACTGACTGTCGTCTCTGCCTCACTGACTGTCGTCTTGACCTTCTTGTCGTCGCCGACTCGCCGTCTCATTGAGTCGCTGTCTTTCAAGTAAGCATTAATTATTTTGGTGGTGCTTTTTTCCTTCTATGATTTTTGTCTGCATGTTTGTTGCTTGTTGCTTCAAATATAGCATGTTGGCTTGTTGCTGTGGTGCTGCCTGTTGAGTGTTGAGTTCATTTGCTGCTGAGTGCTGTAATTTGTAACAGTTAATTTAAACTTTATGCTGGACAGTTAATTTGTAACAGTTAATTTGCTGCTGTAACTTTTAAGCCTGTAACAGTTAATTTGCTGCTGAGTCACTGAGTGTTGTATTTGTTGGCTTGTTGTTGTAACAGTTAAACTTTATGTTGGATACTTGGATGTTGGATGTTGGACTTGGATGTTCTGTAATCTGTTGCTTTATTCTTAATTTTAATTTTGTGCACAGGTTCGGTTATTATCCGAATTACCGAATTGTACATTCGATAATTCGGTTAGTTTCAAATTTCAATTTTTGATTCGGATAATAAAATTAGCGTCAGTTCGATTTTCGACTATAACTGAATAGTCATTAACGAATGTTCACCACTACCTAGAAGTACTCTTATGTCAATTAAAAAAGCTACATTCTCATTTTTATTGTCACTGTGGTCAGTTAAAGTTTTTTTTAGGTATGTATGCATGAAAAGATAGTATGTCACATCATAAACTTATTATTTTCGAGACAGAAGAACAGTGAGATGAAAATAAAAATAAAAGAAAAGATACACGTCGCCTGAGAGATTCGAACTCTCGCGGGGAAACCCCATGTACTTAGTAGGCACACGCCTTAACCACTCGGCCAAAGCGACGATTTGTTTAATAACTTAGCAAGGTATTATTTTTGTCTTTGGATCTCTGTATATTGTTGTAATAGATCTATGGTTGCTGCTTGGTTTGGCTATTTTCCAACTTTGGGATTTTTTGCTTATAATATATTACCTCCAATCCATAATAATACTCGTTTTAGCTCCATGAACATGAATGAAAAAAATTATCTAATACTATCATTTAATAATTAAAATTTGTGTGAAATTTTATCACCTATCCCTTTACGAAAGTTGAAAAGTATTAATATAAGAGAAAAAAATATTTTGAGGTAATGAGAGAAGTTAGTGGTGATATAAAAAAATAAATAATTGATTTTTTTAAAAAATTATAAATAATAAATAAATTAAAATATATTTTTTTATCTAAAAAATTTATTATTATGAAATAGAGGAAGTATAAGTTATCAACATAGCCACATAAAAGTGAGACACCCAACAAAAAAAAGGAACTTTCACCAAACTTAGGATCTGACATATATATGCACTTGGTGAAAACTCCATAGTATTCTAATGTTTTTTTGTGCCAAAAGAACTCCATAGCTGATTGGCTATGTTATCAAAACTACAACGTTTTGATAAAATTATGCTATTTAAGACGTTATCATATTTAAGAATTATATATATAGCAAGAATCAAGAGCATTTCTCTTAAATAGTATTTTTCTTTAAATAGTATTGTGTTATTAAAACTATATTATTTTGGAGTCTTTTAAAAGAGAGTGGTCCCACTTATTTTACTTTTATTTACAAAAATACCACTCACGGCCCCGCTTATTTTTTTTAAAAAAACTCCAAAACGACATAATTTTAATAAAAGAGTGTTATTTAAGGAGGAATGCTCTTGATACTTGTTCTCTCTCTCTATATATATATTCAATCAATTATAGTAATATAATTTAGCAAAAAAAAGGAAAAAAAATATAGTAATATATGTGTATCATCAATATTCTAATCCTATAGTTGCTTCTGCCTAGATTGGTAATTAAGGCGACAACAATATCTTTCTTTTCCCTTAAAAATTAAATGATATATGTCTCTTTAAAACTCATCCATGTTTTAAAATATATGCATTATGTATGGATAGTGAAAGTAAGTTGTAATGGATTGTTTAATAATTAATTTATTTTGTACCATTTATTTTTTTTAAAATAAACAAACAATACCAATAAGTTAACTATTTAACATTTCATAACTAATTGTAATTATGAACCACCCACTTATATCCAACATCCACATTCTACCCAACTTTTAAAAATCCACATTCTAGATTTGTAATTTTGAAAGAAGAGCTACAGGGAACTACTTTCTGATTCCTTAGGCGCCTAATTAATTAAACTTAATTTTGGTCGAAAATAAAATACAATATTTGGATCTCTTTATTACGTTCCGGATCAAGTGCATACCCCTTATCTTACTTACCCGTGCTCACCCCTTTAGGCGACGGTTTCGATCATACAACCGTCGTCTATACTTTTAGCGACGTTATATGTTGTCCGTCGCTAAAAGTATAGACGACGGTTGTATGACCGAAATCGTCGCCTAAAGGAGAGTAAACACGGGTGAGTAAGATAAAGGGTATGCACTTGATCCTTGCTATTCTTTATTATTATTTTTATCAGATATATTTATATACGTTAAAATTTTATGTCGATATAAATTTATTGTCATATATAACACTCGGTTAAAATTAATAGTGGTTAGCATGAAACGAACTTCATGATAAGTTCATTTTATAATTAATACAGTGTTGACACGCGAATAAATAAATCACCCCGCGTATATATTAATACTGTATTAAACATAAAATAAATTTACTTTCATGCTAGCCGAATCCCTTAAAACTCCACTCGTTCGTCTTTTTCAAGTTTCAACTATTATCCTCCCCCACCGGTCAAACGAAAGTTTCTTTGATTTAATACTTTAATTTTCTTTTATAATTAAACCATGAGAAGAAAAAGAGCAAGAGAACTCTCAGCATATTAATTTTTGGAAAAATAAATTATTTTAAATTATTATTTTATAAATATATCTATAATTTTAAATATAAAAATAATAATATAAAATAACATAATATTTTTAATTCATCATCCTAATTTTATCATTGTATTATTATTAAAGGAAAAAATTATTATTAAATAAACATTAAAATAAATATGATTATATATTTATAAACGAGACTCTTTCTGGCTTGACTGGTGCAGTCAAATGTCTGCACAAATACTGTTCACCTCTACACCCTACCCTCTCTCATGTTCACACACAAAATCTTTTGATCTCCTCTCTTCTTCACACACAAACAAATAATAATAATAATAATAATATTAATAATAATTATAATAGTACTACTAATAATAATAGTAATAATAATCTATATAATAAAACAGAACCCATTTTGAATCTTTTATTTGACAAAACACAAAGACGATTCAGATTCATTCTAACTTAATTCTTTCAACTTAATCTAAAGGCTCATATTTCTTCCTGCCCAAATCAAATTCACTCATACCCCCTACTCTCTCTCATGTTCACACACAAAATCTTTCTCTCTCCTCTCTTCTTCACACACACAAACAAATAATAATAATAATAATTATTATTATTATTATTATTATTAATACTATTATAATAAATATTATTATAATAGTGCTAATAATAATAATAATTATTATTATTATTATAATAAAAACAATCATAATATCTATACAGAACTCATTTTGAATCTTTTATTTGACAAACACAAAGACGATTCAGATTCATTCTAACTTAATTCTTTCAACATAATCTAAAGGCTCATATTTCTTCTCATCCAAATCAAATTCACTCCTACACCCTACTCTCTCTCATGTTCACACACAAAATCTTTCTCTCTCCTATCTTCTTCACACACAAACAAATAATAATAATAATAATAATAATAATAATAATAATAATAGTACAAATAATAATAATAATAATAATTAGTACTATTATAATAGTACTAATAATAATAGTAATAATAATAATTATTATTATTATTATTATTATAATAGTACTAATAATAATAAATATTATTATAATAGTACTAATAATAAATATTATAATAATAATAATAATTATTATTATTATAATAAAAATAATTATAATATCTATATAATAAAATAGAACCCATTTTGAATATTTCATTTGACAAACCACAAGGACGATTCAGATTTCATCTCAATTCTTTCAACTTAATCTAAATGCTCACATTTCATCTCACACTAAAAATTTCTGCCCAAATCAAATTCACCCTTAAAAATTCTCGCCCAAATCAAATACAAATAATAATAACAATAATGATCATAATAATAATAATAATAATAATAATAATAATTATTATTATTATTATTATTATAGTAGTAGTAGTAATAAAAATAAAAATAATAATAACACTAATAATAATTATAATTATAATAGTAATGATAATAATAATAATAATAATTTATTACAATAATTATAATTCTAATAATAATAATAAAATAATAGTAATTATAATAATATTAATATTAATAACAATAATAATAATAATTATTATTATTATTATAGTAATAATAATTATAATAGTAATTATTATTATTATAACTATAATAGTAATAATAATAGTAATAATAATAATAATAATTATGATAATAGTAATAATAATAACAAAAATAATAAAAACAATAATGATAATAATAATAATAACAACAGCAGCAGCAACAACAACAACAACAACAACAACAACAACAACAACAATAATAATAATAATAATAATAATAATTGTTATTATGGTGGTGTGGTGAATTATGAAAATTGTTATTGATGATTTTTAAGTTTTGTAAATAGGTTTAAATTTTTTTGGATATCTATTTTTAAATAAAAAAAATTATTGTGGAGGTTTAGTGAATTATGATAATTGTTATATCTGATTGTATGTTATTTTAGGTTACAAAAAATCTTTAGGTAATGTAGTATTTTTTGAATTTTAATCTAATTTTTTGTTACGTCGTGCCTTTAGGCACGGACAATTACTAGTATTATATATTATAGGACTGATTAGCATGAAGTTAACTTTGATCAATTGATCAATACAGTGTCGACACATGTTAGGAGGTCTCTGCGTATCAGCATTGTATTAGTCAATTAATTAACTTACTATGAAATTAACTTCATGATAATCTGATCCATATATTATGACGATGATAAGTGTCACTGATTGGGGTATAACATAAAGAATGTGTCTCCTTTATTATTTTTTTACTTTTTTGGTAGGTGAGTGTTGCTACTAATTGAAAGCAGTATTTAGTAATTAGTAGAAGTTATGGCTATGCTAGTAGTACTTATTAGTTAGCATCTTTCTATCATGTGCCAGGAAAAAAGTTTACTTGGAGATGATTTAGTTTGGCTCTTAGATTGTGATATCCATCCAACCCCTTGATTGTTTTTACACATTAAAAAAAAGCATTTTTGCATGTGGGAAACTGAGTTAAAATTGATCTTTATAACCATATAATAAGATTTGTACTTGAGTGTAGATTCCCTGCATATTTTCTTGAAATATTTATATACCAAGTAGTGGAGTTGCATATACTTTATCCCATGATTTGTTGGATGGGAGATAATGGATTCATACCATTTTTTAGTTTCTCACTTAGAAAAACTTTCAAAAGAAAAATGATAAAATGATTTGATAAAGTGGTGACTGAAATTGAAGTTGGTCACTTTCTTATGTCAAATTTACAAACACCAACTTGTTACTGTATTTTTGTTTTGCCCTTTGCATTGATTGATCTTTTAAACATTATGCCATGTTTGGATATTTCAACTTATTATCTTAATTATTTTTGTTATATCAGTGGGCTAGCAGCATTGCTCAAGGCAGCACATCCAGATTGGAGCCCAAGTGCAATCAAATCCGCCCTCATGACCACTGCCTACACTCAAGACAACACCAATTCCCCACTCTGTGATGCAGCCACAGGTGTGGTCTCCAATCCATGGGCATACGGCTCGGGCCATGTTGACCCTCACAAGGCCATCTCCCCAGGCCTTGTATATGATTTATCAGCACAAGACTACATTGCATTCCTTTGTTCCTTGGACTACACCATTGAAAACATTCAAACCATTGTAAAGCACCCGAACGTCACGTGTTCCAAGAAATTCTCCGACCCCGGACAGCTGAACTATCCGTCGTTCTCGGTCCTTTTTGTGAGTCTAGAGTTGTACGATACAATCGTGAGTTGACAAATGTGGGAGCTGCAGGATCCACGTACGAGGTTGCCGTGAATGCACCTTCTGCCATTGGGGTGACTGTGAATCCCACAAAACTTGTTTTCAAGAATGTAGGAGATAAGCTCCGGTACACAGTTACATTTGTGTGGAAAAGGTGTATGAACCTGATGGGGAGAAGTGCATTTGGGTCCATAAGCTGGAATAACGCTGAACACCAAGTTAGCAGTTCAGTTACTTTTGCCTGGACACATTCGTAAGATGGTGTGGTTTTAGTAGTCTATTTGGGGGTTTTCTTGTTCCTCGTCTTTGGTTGAATAGAGTTCCGGAAGAGCTCTTGTCCTCTGTTCTTGTACAAACTTTGCAAATCTACAAGGAAGGTGATGAAGAATGTAGAGGGAAAAGTTCCTCTTTTAAGTTAAATTTGGTGTGGTGTGGTGTGGTGTGGTGTGGTTAGTAGTAAACTAATGTAATAGAATTAGGCATGCATTATTGCAATAGTATTGGAATGTAAATCCAACACGACACACAGTGGGATTTATTTTCTAATGCAAAACCAAGAGGATATGATATTTCCCACTTGCAAAGAGAAAACTAACTTAAACCATTCCATGGGCTTTTGGTCTAAGTTTTTTTCATGTGAAGAAGTAAAGAAAGAAGCATTACCCCATAAGACCATGGTAAAAACTAATTAAGTTTTCTCTTTTTTGGTTCCTTGTTCACATAATTTCTCATGGAAAAATCAACCTAAGACAATGGTCAAAACTCATAAAGTTTTCTCTGTTTTTTGGTTCTTTGTTCACATAATTTTTCATGCAAAAATTACCTTTTGGTGTGAGACACGACTTGCAACAAGTTGATATCTAAACTGAAAAAGTAACAATTTGGTACTTGTACTAGAAAAAATTTACAAGTTGTTACTTATTAGAGTTCTATCCGGTTTCTATTTAAAATTTTAACACGTCAGAAGAGAACGATAACATGGCGACAAGTCAGTTGAATGAATAGGCGAGCTACCATTGTTTTCCATTTATCTATGTAAACGAACGTTAAGGCATTTTGGGGAAAAAGTTAGGGCTTCCAAGTCGTCTTCATCTTTCTCTCTCGATTCTTCAACCTAGAGTAAAATTATATGTTTTGTCTCTCGATTACTGGTTCACACACACACATATATATAGAACGGATCTAAAACACTACTCTTAAATATCACTCTTTCTTAAAAAATAAGTGGGGCCACGTGTGACATTTTTATAAATAAAAAAAAATCAAGTGGGGCGTGCTATTTAAGAGGAGTGCTTTAAATTCGTCCTCTTTCTCTCTTTATATATATATATATATATATATATATATATATATATAAATTTTTATATATTCTCATATTGCAGAATGACTTAACTCTACGTTTTTACGATCGTAGAGTGAATCCTTAGATCGTAAAATGACTTAACTTTACGATATTAGACTTCGGTGTATAAACGTAGACTGAATCCTCAGAAACGTAGAGTGAATTCTCATATCGTACATAGAGTGAATCCTCATATCGTAGAGTGAAACGTAGAGTGAATCCTCAGATCGTATGGTGAAATGTAGAGTAAATCTCTATATCGTAGAATGACTTAACTCTACGATACTGGATTTTAGTGTAAAAATGCAAACTGAATCTTCAGAAAAATAGAGTGAATTCTCATATCGTAGAAACTCTCGCAAAGTCTCATCCCACTTGGATAGTGAAGTAAGCAATCAAAGGGCTGACATTAGTGAGCACTCATAGCGTCCTTGCTTTCTCTTAATCAATAATTAAGGATCTCTCTTCCTTCTAGTAGGTCAAATTGTAGAATGATTTAATTTTACGTTTCTACGATTGTAGAGTGAATTCTCATATCGTATAAAATGACTTAACTCTATGTTTCTACGATCATAGAGTAAATCCTCATATCTTATAATGACTTAACTCTACGATACTAGACTTAAGTGTAAAAATATAAATTAAAACCCTCAGAAAAGTGGAGTGAATTCTCAGATTGTAAAGTGAAACGTAAAATGAATCTTCAACTTTACATTTCTACACTGAAGTCTAGTATCTTAGAATTAAGTCACTCTACGTTGCCCTTTTTAACTGTGGAAAATCTTTAAACTACAAAAAAGAAAGAGGTTTGGATGCTTACTTCTTATTAAATTTGTCACGCAATCAACACTTAATCTCGCTGAAACCACTAATTTTGAAAGATCACATCTGCTATTTTGGATGAATCATGTCGTGTTTTCACTCCCTCTCTCTCTCTCTGTGTTTGTCTCCAACGTTCTGAATTTGCTAACCCAAATTTGTTCCTTTTGCCTCTAACAATCTCCTCATGTGACCCACATGTGTGACTAAGATACATTTTCCTCTCCAATTTTGAATTTTAACGAGTCTCAGATACAAATGTCATTATTCACATAGGATATGTTAGTTTATTAAAAAAATTCCGTCATATCCGTTAGTCAAATTTTAACGATTTTACATAAATATTTAATTATAATAATCAACTAATAATTTTTTTTCAGTACAAACACCAATTTCTTACAATTTTTAATTTGGTGCCAACTTATAAATCGAGTCTCAGTACATGAACCAATAGTTGATTTTTCTCTTATTTCTCACTTGTAATTGCATTTTGTATTTGATTATTTGAATATTGAATATTGAATAGTAATAAATGCATCCCCTTAAACAAATCAAGACACATGAAGGATCCTAATAGGGTTGAATTTTAACTTGCCCATATTAAAATTACAAGACAACATTTGTATGAAATTTTTTGCCAAAGGAAAAAAAAAGTTCCCTTACAAATTTAAATTTGTTTAAAAAACGGCTATTGAAATTGACAAACAAAAATGATAGATCAAGATACATTTATTACATCTATCTTCTAATTTCTCTTAATATAGTTAACGACACAAATATCACATTTAGCAATAAATAAAATCGTCGTCAACAATTTGCAACAAAATAATTCTTTTCGCAAATAATTGTGTCGATGAAAGTTATATTTATGTCATTACATGTGTATTAAGCATATTAAGCGTAAATTAAAGCTTAGATTAAAAAATAATGTAATAGAAGGGATAGTAATCCAAAAATAATAGTGAGTAAATATATATTTAGTGGGAAATGGTTATCATGAAGTTTAGTTTTGAGTAAGTTGGTCAATTGATCAATAGAGTGTTGACATGTAAACGAAGCTCTATGTGTGTCAACATTCTATTGGCCTGTTGAGAACTTGTGACTCGGAATAAAGAAGCCACTAGAAAAGGCTAGTGCGGAGTGAAGCGACGCATTAGCCCATCAGAGTTGCACCGAAGGGCGCGGGGGAAGGGGGGGTTCGCCCCCCCCCCCCCCCCCCCGCGGTATAGTACAGAGTTTTTGCTATGTTAGAGTGGGGCGCGCTGGGGTAAGGCTTGGAGTGGCGCGGGGCGCGCCGGTATTGGAGGAGCTACTACCCATGTAGCGCGGACCGCGCTATAGTTTGCCTGTGAGCGGCGCGGGCCGCGCCGATCGACGGACAGAGACTTTCTGGGTTGTTAATTGAAAATGTCATTATGGGTAATTGACCATAATATGAAGTAGGGTTGGAATAAGATTAGTAAGTATATATACTATCTATTGTAAAGCCCTAGGGTAACAAAGGAATCATCAATAAACAACAAGCCGCCCGTGGAGTACCCAAATTGGGAAACCACGTAAATCTCTTGTGTTCTTAATTCTCTATCGTTTGTGTGCGTGTGTGATCCTATATTCTAACATGACCATTTGATCAACTTACCAAAAAATAAATTTCATGCTAATCGGATCCCATTTAATGAATCTTTTGTAATTTTTTTGATAAAATATAATAGTTTAAGTAATATTTAATATTTTTTTGTTGCTCGAACTTTAAAAATAGGGTTAAGTTCATATCACCACCTAGGGTTTAGGATCTTTCCCACTTAACCACATATAGTCAGTAAAGTTATATTTAAACTCCCGACTTTTTGAGTTGAAGTGAAAACGTCACATTTTTCATCTAATTTTACCGTACGTGTATATCAGATGCCAAAAGCGCGTGAAAAGAGTCTATAACAATCAAAAACGACCGGTAAATACCCAAAATACCCTCTTTTTCTTCCAACTGATTCTGGTGGTACAAATTCTCTCATGGCTACCCCCAAAATCTCTGCTCCGATTCTGGTGCACTCTAATTTGATGATTCCCACCATCATTATGCTTCGTCTTCTTCGTCTATCCCTCAATCGTAAAGAAGAACTTCTCAGTTCTTCGTCTGAAGAGACTCTTCAATCCCTTGGTGTCATCTCAGGTGACCTTGTTTTCTTCTCTCCGAATTCATTTTCCTGTCAAAGCCTAGCACTCTGATTCAACGGCTTTCAAATACCTATGTCAGAACAACCTCAGAATTTCCAAGGGAGCCCAATCCTAGACCCGGATAGCCAAATTTGTACCCAGAAAGAGGATATTTTGAATTTCAATTCCCAAAAAGAGGAGGGTGGGGGTTTGAATTTGAATACCCAGAAAGGAGAAGCATCAAACGTTGATACCCAGAAAGAGGAAGTTCTAAAGCTGAATGACCAGAATGAGGACACCGTTGATTTGGATACCCAGATGGGAGAAACCGTAGATTCTATGGAGGTTGATGATGATGGGTCTGTTATTGATATTGGTAAGTCATTTTTTGTGCCTGGTTTTTTGAGGAAAGTGTTCATAGAGGAATTAGGGGATGATGGTGGGAATCATCATAAGCTATTGGTGATTGTTGGGTTTTGGGGCCGCGTTGCTGAAGGGTTACGGTTGGTACGAGGGGAGAGGAATTGGGAGGAATCATAAAGAGGATGTGAAGATTGTTGAATTCGATAGACGAGCTGGGAAGGAAGGGTTAGGTTTTGTGACTGCTCCATTAAGCAATGTTGATAATGGCGATGCTAAAGATGGACGCAAGAATAAAGAGAAAGATATGGGTGGGTATTTTGTGGGTAAAGATGTTAGGATTGTTGGTGGGAGAGAAATGGGGTTAAAGGGTAGGATTTTGGAAGTAATGGGTGGTGGTGACTGTTGTTTTGAAGGTTTTCGACAATGGGAAGGAAGTGGAAGTGGAAGTGGAAGTGAAAGTGCGGGTTCGGGATGTTGTGGATTTGGGCTCTGTGGAAGAAGGGAGATGTTTGAAGAAGTTGAAGGAGTTGAAGATTGAAAACAGAAAGAAGGATAGTAAGAGGAGTCGAGGTTATCAGAGGGAGGAAAAACCGGTGAGGAAGGATAGAATGTCTTGGCTAGTTAGTAATATTAGAGTTAGGATTATTAGCAAGGAGTTTAAAGGAGGGAGGCTGTATTTGAAAAAGGGTAAGGTTGTGGATGTGGTTGGACCGACTACTTGTGATATATTTATGGATGGTAGTAGGGAGCTGATCCATGGTGTTGAGCAAGACTTACTTGAGACTGCACTTCCACGGTCTGGTGGCCCTGTTCTTGTTTTGTATGGCAAGAATAAGGGTGTTTATGGAAGCTTATTGGAGAAAGATATGGAGAAGGAAACTGCTGTTGTTCAAGATGCTGATACTCGAAAGCCGCTCCATGTTCTACTTGAACAAATTGCTGAGTATACCGGAGACCCAAGTGATATTGGATATTGATGGGGGCTGTTAAGTTTACATTGAAGGTACTTTTGAGTTATATGTCATTGGCTTAGATAAAGACTTTAATTTCTGAGTATTGTTGTTATCGATTTTCTGGTTTTTGAATTTGATGTGTAACATTTTCTTTGCCTGCCTTTATGTTGGCACCACCCAGTTTCCAAGAACAGTCGGCAAGCTATCTGATGGTTGTCTAGTTGCAGACTTGCAGTCAAGGTTTTGAATGAGACAAAGAGCAATGGGGAGGAGTTCATTAATGAAGTTGCTAGCATTAGTAGAACTTCTCATGTCAATGTAGTCACTCTATTGGGTTTCTGCTTTGAGAGAAATAGAAGAGCTCTTATCTAAGAAACTTAAGATTTAATTAAATGGAACGGAATGGAGTGTTGTTTATATAATATAATACCACCGGCTTATGTTACAATATAAATTCATGAAGGGTAATTAAGTCTTTAGTTAAATCATTTAACGGAGTTAAGACGTAAAGCATTTTTTTACTTTAACTCAAAAAGTCAGAAGTTTAAATGTAACTTTACTGGCTACAGGTGATTAAGTAAAAAAGCGCTTAAATCCCATGTGGTCATCTGAATTTAACCCTTAAAAAGAAGTCAAAAAATTAAATGGTGCTTTCAGTTTGGAATGTTACAAAAGACATCTTAGAGCAGAAAAGAAGATATAGGTGGTCATCCATGAGACATCAAATCCAACTGAAAGCCTGCTACGTCTCGTGGCTATAATGACGCAGGAAATTGGAAAATATTCGACTGACTGACAACACGCCTAATAATCCAAAAATTTGGCCCATAATGTGTTCAGAAATACATTTCCTAGGAACTCAAGCTAAAATATAGAAACAGCTGCCTGCAGAGTCCCAATTAAAAACTTGCTTTGTTCAGAAACATAGAGTATCTGAAATTTTATTTGAAACATATAAGACATGCATAATTCCCAGAATAATCAAACTCTGAACGGCCTATTGATTTGATCGACTGTGACGATGTGATGTATTAAACACTAAGTAGCCAGTCTGCTATTTCTCTTCGAAATCCAAACAGCTTACCTTTCTTCTTAGTCTGACCCCGACACTCCAGACCTCGGTTCTTGGAGAGATCATCATAAATGATCAAAGCGTGCCAGAGCGGCTCCTGTCCGAGTGGTTAATAATGCACGCAAGTATGATGATATTGAGCTATGCAAATCCAAGGGAGTATTACATTAACAATCTTTCGTTCAAACCTGATAGATTGATTAGTGCCACACTCAAAATGATTCAACCTTTCATACATAGTCAAAAGAGGTTTGGATTCAATGACTGCACTAGGATAAATATAGCATTTTGTGTCGCAAAGTATGAAACTTCGAGTTCTGCAGAGAGTCCTTGGAGATAGAAATAAGACGAAAAATGGCTGCAAGAGGAAACTTGATGCTGATAATTATCAGGTAATTCCGAAGGAGGCCGAATGTTGTGAATGGAGGAGGTTTTGTAGTCACAGATTGCAGCCAGGAAGTTGTTTTCAGAGTGGATGGTTCTGGTGTTCTGGGCAAAAAGGATGAGCTGCTCCTAAAGGACGGTAATGGAGATGCTTTGCTTCAATATATTCTCCCTCAAAACAAAAGATGTAGGCATAATTCAATCACATAAGCATTTATAAAAGACATACTCCCTCAATCCTAAAGAGTTTCAATTCAGTTGCATAACCATTCGTAAAGGCATACCTTAGCAGAACTTGAAACAAAATCTCTACTTCATGTTTCTTTTCTTCGGGAACAGGTATAATTATGAGGATAAAGAAATAAATATCCATATTTCACACATATAAGAATACAACCATAAAACAAGAACAAAAGATTCAACGAGCATCAAATTAAGTAGAGAAAAATAAGAACTAAATTATATTACAGAGTATGGAGAGAGATTAAGAACAAGCGCACCCGTTAAAATACCCAACAGAAAGACCAGACACTATAGCAATAAAAATGCCACCATTAAACGTCATGATGGTCAGCATCACCATATCCAATTGCCGAGTTTAATCCGAACAACAGGGTAGACTTCAGCCTGACCCACCTACAAGCCAGGACTGCTTTGAGGAGAAGGGTAGTATTGATTGATGGCAACTGTGAAGATTTAGCAGAGCTGGAAGCTTTAAATTTGTGCAGTTTACCTTCGATGCGCTAGTATAAGACGGAATAGAGGAAACAGAGGAATAAAAGTTGGAAGTAAAACCCCCATGAATCGGCCTTCCATAAGGCGAACAAGAAAGTTACATCTTTACCCCAGAAGAAGGTCATATGCATCATTTTCTTCATTTTTTGCTGGTCACTGAAATCAGATCATATACACAAGTCATTAACAATATATATACAGATAGAAATTGGACTTGGCTTTGGGTTGAAAAGTATGCGGGAAAGACAAAATAAAGTCAAACCAATGGCACAATTGTTTAGTTCTTGTACAACAACTCAGGATTCGGTAATACCCCCGAGTTGTTATAATTTACCATGCCATTGACATTCAAACAAATCTGTAGCAAGCCCCATACTGCTCTTTCACTGAAGTCTGTCTTTCATTTGTAACTTGTGCAATTTTATAACATCCCATTTGACTTCACTTCAGATGGTGCTAACAGCGGAAAACATGGGATTCAATTGTAAAAGAAAACTCATGAGCAACAAGGCAGAGCTTAAAATGAAAACAGCATACATATACAGAGGGTGTTACTTATCAAATGTGAAGTCATGCTGCTAAAAGTCTAAAAACCTTTAATTGTCATACAAAATCAGAAGCAGATCTTGTAAACAGTTGCTGAACAGAATCTAATAAGATTGAAAAGGGAGGGCACATTGGAGATATATAGCATCTTATATACTGCCCTGCATTACAGATAATAAGAACAGAGCTCAGTGGATTAAAATGATCATGTTCAAAGGTGAAGAGAGGAGCAAAACAGCAAACAAAGAGGTCTCAAGAAGAATATAACAGTACAATGTTTATATGATACAATATAATTACATAAATTCTAGATTTTTGGATACCTAGTTCAAGTAATTTCATTTACTATATGATTGTCGAGCATATTATGATTCCGACATCAAACATCTTGTTATTCTACATAAAGTGTGTTGTATGATACATAAAGGTCAATAATTCTCTCACACGTTCTATGAAAACACATACTAATGCATTAGCACTGCATAAAAACAGAGAAATTAAACATGACAAAAATACAAATTCAAAGTTAAACTCATGCTAATGAAGTTCAAGGAGCTACTGCTAGCTTTTCTCAACGCATTAATTTGTGTGGATTATCAGAAGGACACATTGCTTTTTGATTATGTTAATACATGTTGTCAGGCATCAACATCCATATGCCTCTGACGTGTAGGTATACAAGTTGAAAAAGATTGCTAGATTGCCAAAATAAAGAAAAAGGATGAACTGGCCATTATCTACATGTCCTACTCCTTTTAGCTCGGTACAATGACTAATCTAATGTCAACTTTAACCATTTAATGACCCCTCACCCAAAGCCATGCTTACTCTGAAAGAGAGAAAAACTAAATAGATAATCAAAAGGCCGATCCCCAACTTCTTGCTAGGGCGCATGTCATTTTTGGGTAGGACAATCAGTGACCAAACAAGCCCTAGCATAAGAAAACCCAAGGTAGAATACAAGCTAGTGTCTCGAGGTACTGCATAAGAAGCTGGTCTCTTAGACCAAGCTCCAAGCAGCATAGAGATTCCCAAACCAACAAGTGTGTTGAACATTGGCCCGGCAAAGCACCCAGACATGGCAATCTGCACGCCATCTCCACCATTCATTGCCAGTGCTACATTTGACATTAAATCACCCATTGAGTTACCCCATGCCAATACAGTTAATCCCAGGAGAGATGGACGAACTCCAAATATAACACCTAAACACACCAGCAGTGCAACAAGTTCATTGGCAACAATGTAGAACCAAATGATACTCATAAAGAAGCCGCCCAGAAGCCATGGTAAAAGGTAGTTTTGAGGTGGCCGATCCGATCTAGTGCACATAAATGCAAGAACACCAAGAGTACAACCAACTACGGCACCAACTAGATATGCAATTTCACCACTCTGCAAATTGACATCATCTTGGGTGTTCCAAAGAAAAGCAAGAAGCATAGGCGCCAATGAAGCAGTGGACACTGCGAAACCCTTCGACCACCGATCATCCTCAATTACAGGAATAGTCAACCGTCTGGGGAGCGCCAATGGTAATTTCAGCAACGAGCATATCTTGGAACATGAAAACCATGACTGGCCTTCCATTGTCTCCTCGTCATTCCAGCCCCACAAAGGTTTTGGACTCTCTTGCAAAGTTGGATTTACCGACTCATTTGCATAGATTGCTACATTTGAAGCCCACATCCAATGAGGTAACTTGGTTTGGAGATGTGGTACCTCATTCCCAGAATCTGACAGAAGAAGGTTCACATATAATGATTCCTCGTCTCCAGTTTCGTGAGAAAACATACTTCCTGTAACAGGTAGCAATTGCCTAACAGAATCTAGCTTCAACCTTGACGAATCTTTTCTCAAAATCTCATGTACAACTATAGAGAATGCATAAACAACATAAATAGAAAGAAACACAATTGCACCTCCTACGTTCAACTTTCCAATAATCAAAACAACAAGAAGGGAAAGAAGAGCAAATAGAAAGAAACATACATCTCTTATAAAACATCTCTTATCAATCTGAACCCGTTGCTCCCCCATGGAAAGGGAAATAGTTGCAACCACAACACAAGTCACAAATACAGCTCCACCCAACACACTATTAAGTCCAACATCTCCATCATTACTTCCCATAAAAGAAGCAATGCTCGCAAACACATCGGGCGCCCCGTTACCCAGAGGAAGCAGAGTCACCCCTGCAACAGTGGGCGGCAAGTTCAAGAGATTCGAGAGCTTCTCAAGAGAACAACAAAAATAGTCCGTAGCGGTATTACCCAGTAAATAAAACAGAGCAACCAACCAAATTCCCAAAGCCAAATAACCCAGAAATTTAACCTTCTCACACCCACAAGAGAAGAAGCGAATGTAATCAAGAAGTCCCCCTGATGTGCATTGTGGATTAGCAGTCAAAAACTCACACTGGCTTGTGTAGCCTTTATGCTCATTCAATCCAGTACAACCAGTGGACTCTTTAGCCCCAAAATCAGTTAAATTCAACAAATTCAAACTAACTTCACCTAGATTTCTCCGAATAACCTCGGCCCGATTAGCCTCACCCGGCAACAAACCACCTCTGAAGTCCCATTTCTGAAAAATTGAGGACGACTGTCTGAGGAATGGACTAGTAAAAATGTCTTCTTGGTAGAACAAGAAACAAAACAGTACAAAAGTACAAAAACCATTCAAAGCTCCACGGAATTTCAAGCGCCTCGGGTAATAAAACCCATTGAAAATTTCCATGAAACCCTCTCACAACACCCTAATTCAAGAAATCTCGACTGACAAACAAGAAGAAAAAGAGCAAAAACTACAAAGACTGAATCTTTATGATGAAAGGTTGAAAATTAAGCCAATTGAGACCCTAATTGCGTTGAATATCAGCAAATTTATAACCCCCAAAATCAAAACACTTCATAAATACAGTAAACAGAGCAAAATTATACAGGTGTTTGATATATTAGTAAAAAGGGGATACGTGAGTTCACCTGAAAAGGAAAGGCAGGAGATAAAGAGAAGCTTCGTAGGAGTTGGGTAGAGAAATTAATGGAGTTTGGAGTTGTTAGTATTATTATTAACTGATTATGGGAACTAGGAAAGGGAAAAGAGCCTGCTGGAGAGAAAGAAAAGGAGATAATTGTGGCTCCCGCGTAGCAGGTGTTAAAAGCCAAGACCCGACACCATTATTATATATTAATAATTTGATATACTCACAATTACATACACCGTACACGTTAGGAAATAGGAGGGATGATATTTGTTTGATTGCATAAAATAAATAAAATCATCAAAATTATTAGTATAATTTAATATTATTAGTATAGTATTAGTACTAGATTCTATGCCTTCCCCTACAAGAAAAGCCTTATGCAGCAACTCTTCCCATCGCCACACGGCTACACCATTACTTCACCGCGTAAAAGTATAAATCCAATCTTTGATTATTAAGTAATAATACTATTTTTTAATAAATATTAAAGTGCAAGAGTTTTGGGACATTCAAAAGTGTAAGAGGAACAACTAGAGTTGGGCACTGAAAGGATAATGGGGGTGGGGGTGGGGGTGGGGGTGGGGGGTCGTCCGGTACCTTAACGACCGGTACGTCCGGTGCCCCTTTTTTTGTTTTGTTTTTTTTCACAATTATGAGAGAAAAAAAAATAATAGAGCAAGTTTGAACAAAAAACTGTAAAAGGAAGTACGTTTTTTATTGAAAAAAATTATAAATTGTTTACAATGTTTTTTTAATAAAAAACGTACTTCCTTTTACAGTTTTTTGTTCAAACTTGCTCTATTATTATTTTTTCTCATAATTGTGAAAAAAAAAAAATTAACACTGTGTACCGGACGTTAGTCCGGTACATTTGCACCGAACGCCCCCCAACCCCCGAAAGGATTTTTCCTTTTTCTTCTATATAATTCATACTTTATTATGAAAGTACCGTCCAGACATGATTTTTTTTTTCTCTTTTGCCCTATTCCTTTTTTGGTTTTGGACCTTTTAGTGGAATATGGTATCAAAAATTTAGCTTCAATGGGTTGTCGAAAATTAACTTTGACAGGGTGTTGGTCAAGGAGGATCACAATAGATATTTATCTAATCATAAATTCTTGGGTATTCCGTATTCGATTACTGATCGTTAACGTCAAGATCTTTTCACGTGTTTCAATGCACGTTTAATCCTGTACAGTTTAACAGGTCAATACCAGAAGCTTGACGGCTTGGACCGTCGGGAGATAGCTCCGGCGTGAGAGTCAGTACAGGCAGATACAAAGATTATAACAGAAGATAATAGCTCTACTGTTTTGATAGATAAAAATATCGGTTACCTCTAATTGTGTTGTATCTAGTCTTCATATACATCAACTCCGGTTTAGCGTGCAACCGACTTGCCTGACACCATCCCACTGCCATCGCCGACCGATTCTGTCCAATTCTCATTAATGCATTGCAGGCATCATAGTCAACCATTATCTTGGTTATCATCACCGGTCAAAGCCCAAATGAAGATATTATTCACCTAATGGGTTGACCCAGTGATCCGACCCAATACTCTTAAGATCCAACAGAGATAATCCAATGATTTGGCCCAAAAGTTCGGCCCAATAAGCATGAAATACCATGGCCCAACTGTGACGCCCCCAAAAATAGGTATACATCACCTATTCTGAGTCGTCAAATACATGGTACAGAATACAAATACAATCTTAAATATACAACAATAGCTATAAGTTTTAATACAAATATTGTCTTCTAGACAATATCCACTCTCAGAATAAGTCCTCATTACATTTATTATCACACTATTTTATAGAATAGTGAGGACTACTAAGACACTATCTCGGACCGTCACTCCGTTCCTCGACTAGTCTCGGCTACGTTCTCATTTCCTAAAGAGAACAATGAAAGCAAAAAGGGTGAGCTCAACTAGCCCAGTAAGAAATATTATGACTAAGATAATGCAGAATAAATTATCATTAGCCTTCAACAATGTTAAACTAATAAAATACAATAGACATCAAGTTTAACTGCAGCGAAACAAGCAATCCATTAAAAGAGTCAAGTGGAGAATAAAATCTACTATCTTTTATGATTTAAAAAGGTTTTCATCACTTTTTATCGCTGAGACTCAGCTTAATAAATAATCCACTTCATCCCTGCACTACGGCCAAGGATATTCATTAGTGTCACGACCACAAATTATTCATGCACTACGGGCCAAGGAAATTTGTGTATTCATCAATGGTCATGATCATGTCAACAACTGTCCATCAATGCACTACGGCCAATGAGGACATTTACCACATCATTTGTAACATTACGGTCATGATTATACCGAATAATCCCTGGTCATAATCATACCAATTCCATCTATGCACTACTGGCCACAGATGACTTTTAAAAAAAATATAAGCATGAGGATGATGACAATGATACAAGAATTCAATAAAACAAGTTCAAGAATTAATTTATTCAAGAACTAATAACGTCTAAATTGTCAACATGATACTTCTTTGTAAAGTAAAATTCAAAAATGCTAAGAAGAATATTTTCATGAAAAGATACTAGATGAAGCGCAAATATCAAGGATATTCCACTAATTTCATAGAGTATAGAAGTCAAAACTTTAACCAACTGAGTATAATAAAGAATGGAATAAAAAAAGAAATCACCATGCATGCGGTACTTCGCATAGACAGGTTGTGAGACCCCAGATTTTATGAATAAATATTTAATTTTCTCGAATTATATTTTTGAAAATTATGGTGTGGATTTTATATAATGTTATAGTTGTGGGTAATATTTATAAATATTGCAAAGTACGCAAGTTGTTATAAAATATTCGTTTGGTTGGGGAATATTCTTTTTTTCGGGGAATATTCGTACGACGGCACAATCATTGGTGGACCCCACAACGGAATTATTGTCGGATTGAGAAAACGACAAAAATATTTTATGAAAATAACGGCGGAGGTGTTACCGTTAAAACTGTTGAACTACTCGGTAGTAAAAGTACAGTAATACGCGTGGTTGCATAGTAGCACACGGTATTGATTATTGATACTTACGTGAGAAGTCACTCAGCTATACTCAATTATTGCTACAGTAATTGCTGCATCATATCTCTTATATTATTGATTCAATTATTGTCACAGTATCATCTGTATAATATGTTATATTATTAAATCAATAATTGAGACGACAAGTTATAAATAATTAATAATTGTTGAAAGATTAAATTGTGTTGATAAAAAATAAAATGATTTCTGGTCATTTTTATTCAATCCTTGATGTATATAAAGAGTCTGTTATGAGACGTTTGTGGTAAGTTTGGGGGGCCCATATGTCATCATCTAAGAGTCTCTTTCGTCAATAGTATTTACCTTCGTCAATAATATTTACCTTCGTCAATAGTAATTACCTTCTTCAATAGTATTTACCTTCGTCAATAGTATTTACCTTCGTCAATAGTATTTACCTTCGTCAATAGTAATTACCTTCTTCAGTAGTAATTACCTTCGTCAATAGTAGTTGTCCCTTCAATATTACCAAGAGTTAACTGCCTTTTCGGTGCTCCAAGGGTTAATTACCCCTTCACAAATAGTAGTTGTCTCTTCAATATTACCAAGAGTCATTTTGACCCTTCGTTAAGACCAAGAGCCACCCTCAATTTTTCTATAAATAGAAAGCTCATTCCTTCATTATTTCTTATGAATTCACTGAAACTCTAGAGAGAAAGAAGAAAAGTATTCTGCTACTTCACTTTTCCAATATTTCGTTCTTCTAAGGTAGGGAATATTAATTGTTGTACTCGTAAGGGGTGTTATTCTTTCTTCTTGAGGAGAACTTATGTTATTCCATTCATTATTATTCTGTTGGAATAATCTTTATACGCAGTTTACCCTATACTTGGTGACATTCTTCTATTATTCTGTTGGAACATCCTGTCTGTGTGTTTTACACCGGACCTGGTTCTATTTTTATTATTCCGTCTTTATTATTCTGTCGGAATATCCTGTCTGTGCTATACGCCGAACCTGGTTCCATCATTTACTATTCCGCATTTATTATTCTGTTGGAACATCCTGTCGGTGTGAATTTCACCTGACCTGGTTCCGTTATTATTATTCTGCTGGAATAACCTGTCTGTGCGGTCTTTATCGCATGCATGGTGATATCTTTTGTTATTGTATTCGGTATTACTCAGTTGGATAAAACTTTGACTTCTATACTCCATGAAATTAGTAGAATATCCTTGATATTTGCGCTTCATCCAGTATCTTTTCATGGAAATATTCTTCTGAGCATTCTTGAATTTTACATCACAAAACAGTATCGTGTTGACAATTTGGACGTTAATAATTCCTGGATAAAATAATTCTTGAACTTGTTTTATTGAATTCTTATATCATTGTCATCATCTTCATGTTTATATTTTTTTGAAAGTCATCTGTGGCCTGTAGAGCATGGATGGACTTGGTATGATTATGACCAGGGATTATTCAGATTAATCATGACCGTAATGTTACAAATGATGTGGTAAAAGTCTCATTTGCCGTAGTGCATTGATGGACAGTTGTTGGCATGATCATGACCATTAATGAATACACAAATATTCTTGGCCGTAGTGCATGAATAATTGTGGTCGTGATACTAAAGAATATCCTTGGCCGTAGTGCAGGGGTGATTCGATGATCTGGAATATTTATTAAGCTGAGTCTCAGCTATAACAGTGATGAAAAACCTTTTAAATCATAAAAGATAGTACTCCCTCCGTCCCAAATTATCTGCTGTTCTAGAGTTTCACACAGATACCAATATGTATGATAAAAATACTAAAATACCCTTTGTGCTGACTTTTTTATTAATTGAAGAGAAAGAAAAAGCAGCTAATTAATTGGAGATAGAGAGAGAGAAACATTGAAGAGAGAGAGAAAGCAGCACATTAATTGAAGAGAGAGATAGAGAGAAACAATTATTAATTGAAGAGAGAGAGAGAGGGGCATGAATGTGGATGTTTAAAAAAGAGGAGAGGCATTAATGAGAGTAATGATTATCAACAATTAAGATAAATGGGCAAATTAGGAAAACAAATGGAAAAAATGCATTGAAATCTTAAAAAAGCAGATATTGTGGGACAAATTTTTTTTGCTAAAACAGCAGATAATTTGGGACGGAGGGAGTAGATTTTATTTTCTACTTGACTCTTGTAATGGATTGCTGGTTCCGCTGCAGTTAAACTTGATGTTTATTGTATTTTATCAGTTTAACACTGTTGAAGGCTAATGATAATTTATTCTGCATTATCTTAGTCATAATATTTCTTACTGGGCTAGTTGAGCTTACCCTTTCTTTCACTGTTCTCTTCAGGAAATGAGAATATAGCTGGGACAAGTCGGGGAACGGAGTGATGGACCAGAGAATAGTATTAGTAGTCCTCACTATTCTGTTAAATAGTGTGACAATAATTGTATTGAGGACTCCTTTTGAGTTTGTATGATCTCTAGTAGACAATAATTGTATTCAAACTCACAGTTATATTTTATCGTATTGTACACGACAGTGGTATTAGTAAGTTGTATTTAAATTCTGTACCATGTATCTGGCGACTCAAGATGGGTGATGTATACCTAATTTTGGGGGCGTCACACAGGTTATTCCAACAGAATAATAAATAATGAAACCAGGTCCGGCGTAAACACACAGACATGATATTCCGACAGAATAATTAGTACGGAATAATAAATAATAAAACTAGGTCCGGCGTAAACGCACAGACAGGATATTCTGACAGAATAATAAAGACGGAATAATAGAAGAATTTCACCAAGTATAGAATAGCCTGCGTATACAGGTTATTCCAATAGAATAATGAAGAATGGAATAACAGAAGTTCTCTTCGTGAATACAAAAGAAATAACATCCCTTACCTTATAAAGAAGAGTACTCCGACGGTAGGGCGGAGATATACTTGAATAAACTTATACTACGCTTAAAGTTTTCTTAAACGCTAAAGAAATACGCTCAAGATTATAGAAGAAGAACTCTCTCTATAGTTTCTATGAGACCCCAGATTTTATGAATAAAAATTTAATTTTCTCGAAATAAATTTTTTTTGAATATTATGGTGTGGATTTGATATAATGTTATAGTTGTGGGTAGTATTTATAAATTTTGCAAAGTATGCAAGTTGTCATATTATATTCGATTGGTGGGAGAATATTCTTTTTGTCAAGGAATATCCGTACGACTGTACAATCATTGGTGGAACCCATAACGGAATTATTGTCGGATTGAGAAAACGACAAAAATATTTTTTTTATGAAAATAACGATGGAAGTTTTACCGTTAATACTATTGAACTACTCGGTAGTAAAAGTACAGTAATACGCGTGGTTGCATAGTAGCACACGGTATTTATTATTAATGCTTACGTGAGAAGTCACTCAGTTTTGTTCAATTATTGCTATAGTAATTGTTGTATAGTATCTCACGTTATTTGATTCAATTATTGTCGATATTTTATATATTATTAAATCAATAATTGAAATGACAGAGTTATTAATATTATAAATTACAATATTAACGATGTCTAGAAGTTCTGCCAATGAGAGGTTTGATCACTTAATTACGCGCCAGTAGGGAAAAATCCTTATTGGAAAGCCCCCTCTTCCCTGGGAACGACCTAGTCGATTAATATTGTGAATTATAATAAAGGTGATAAATGTTGTTAAAATTATTAAGGTAATTTTTATGAAGTTTTGCTTATTTTATGGACCCCTATTTACTCATTTTTCAAAATAATCGGTAAAAAATTCTTTAAAGGTGAGGCCCACATGTGGGGCCCATATGTGTTGAAAAACTAATTTTTAAAATGGGGGTGGGAGGGAGTTACGTATAGGGGGGGAGGTTTATATATTTAAGATTATGATGTGGGTATATATATATATATATATGTATGTAGTGTGGAAATTATATAAGATATATATATATATATATATATATATATATATATATAATATTGAAAGTGGGAAATGGTGGGGGAAATGATGTTTGATTTTACAAAAGGTAAGTAGTATTATATATATATATGTATTATATTTTTACTTTATTCTTATTGGTGGGTTGATTAACAAATTTTGTAGGTTATATGTATTATATTTTGCTTTATTCTTATTGGTTGGTTGATTGACTAATTGGGTATGTGAGTTACAAAATAATTTTCATCCGATTGCATAACTGTTGCATTACACAGTGCCTTTCCATTCTCCTATAAATAGAAGCTCATTTCTTCATTATTTCTTACGAATTCACTGAAACTCCAGATAGAGAAATTATAGAGAAACTATATAAAAGTATTCTGATACTTCTCTACTCTTATATATAGTTTCTTTTACGGTAAGGGTGTTATTCTTTCTTATTAATGAAGAGAACTGTTATTATTTCATTTCTTATTGTTCTGTTGGAATAACTTGTATACGCGGGCTACCCTATACTTGGTGACATTCTTCTATTATTCTGTTGGAACATCATGTCTATGTGTTTTATACCGGACCTAGTTCCGTCTTTATTATTCTGTTGGAACATCATGTCTGTGTGTTTTACACCGGACCTGGTTCCGTCTTTATTATTCTGTTGGAATATCCTGTCTGTGTGTTTTACACCGGACCTGGTTCCGTCTTTATTATTCTGTTAGAATATCATGTCTATGTGTTTTACACCGGACCTGGTTCCGTCTTTATTATTCTTTTGGAACATCCTGTCGATGCAAATTTTGCCTGACCTGGTTCCATTATTATTATTCTGTTGGAATAACCTGTCTATGCGAAGTATCACATGCATGGTGATTTCTTTTGTTATTCCATTCCTTATTATACTCAGTTGGTTAAAGTTTTGACTTCTATACTCCATGAAATTAGTGGAATATCCTTGATATTTGTGCTTCATCCAGAATCTTTTCATGGAAATATTCTTCTGAGCATTCTTGAATTTTACTCTACAAAGAAGTATCATGTTGATAATTTGGACGTTATTAGTTCCTGGATAAATTAATTCTTGAACTTATTTTATTGAATTCTTATATCATTGTCATCATCCTCATGTTTATATTTTTTTGAAAGTCAACTGTGGCCTGTAGTGCATAGATGGACTTGGTATGATTATGACCAGGGATTATTCGGCATAATCATGACCGTAATGTTACAAATGATGTGATAAAAATTCTCATTGGCCCGTAGTGCATTGATGGACAGTTATTGGCATGATCGTAACCATTGATGAATACACGAATGTCCTTGGCCCATAGTGCATGGATAATTTGTGGTTGTGATACTAAAGAATATCCTTGGCCATAGTGCAGGGGTGATTCGATGATGTGGATTATTTATTAAGCTGAGTCCCAGCGATAAAAGTGATAAAAAACCTTTTAAATCATAAAAGATAGTAGATTTATCCTCTACTTGACTCTTTTAATGGATTGCATGTTCCGCTGCAGTTAAACTTGATGTCTATTATATTTTTTATCAGTTTAACATTGTTGAAGACTAATGATAATTTATTCTGCATTATCTTAGTTATAATATTTCTTAATGGGCTAGTTGAGCTCACCCTTTCTTTCACTGTTCTCTTCAGGAAATAAGAATGTAGCCGGGACTAGTCGGGAAATGGAGTGACGGTCTAGATGATAGTATTAGTAGTCCTCACTACACTGTTAAATAGTGTGATAATAATTGTAACGAGGACTCTATTTGAGAATGGATATTGTCTAGAAGATAATATTTGTATTTAAACTCACAGCATGTGTTTTGTCGTATTTTACACGACTGCTGTATTATTAGTTTGTATTTGAATTTTGTACCATGTATTTGGCGACTCAAGATGGGTGATGTATACCTATTTTGGGGGCGTCACAGTTGGTATCAAAACTTAAGGATATGATCCCTGGCTAAGGTGTGAGACAAGAACAAGGAGAGGAGAGACGGGGAATTCCTTCGCTAGTATGACCTACCTAAATTTATTTGATATTTAATTGGTCGGTCAGAGTATAGGGATAATATGTGATACGTTTATTAACCCTCATTTTGTGGTAGTATCTAAAAATGGCATCCGAGAATGTTGAGAATACCAATGGAGCACAGGAGACCGTTGAGTCTCCACAGAATAATAGTCAAGATAATGTGCATCAGAAAGGCGACAATCCTCAGGCAAACAACAACACTGACCAAATGATGAATGATGGAATGTTCTGAGGCTTCATGCAATTCATGCAACATCAGGCGAGAGCGGCTTCTGTCCAAAATGCAGGTGGAAACACTGACAACTCTCGGATGGTCACCGCCAAACAGTTTAAGGGACTGGGACCACCAGAGTTCTTTGGAGAGCCAAAACCACTTAAGGCGGAAACATGGATTAAACAGATCAACAAGATATTTGATATCTTGGGATACTCCGAGGAGCAAAAGGTTCCCTTTGCCACCTTCATATTGCGTGCAGAGGCAGATTACTGGTGGAAATCTGTAAAACGTACTCAACCTGCTGCACTGAAGATGTCTTCGGAGAAGTTCCAGGAACTGTTCAACGACAAGTACTTTCCCGAAAGTATTCGTCACATGAAAGAGGTAGAGTTTGTGACGCCCCCAAAATTAGGTATACATCACCCATCTTGAGTCGCCAGATACATGGTACAGAATTCAAATACAACTTCCTAATACAACTGTCGTGTACAATACGACAAAACATAACTGTGAGTTTGAATACAATTATTGTCTACTAGAGATCATACAAACTCAAAAGGTGTCCTCAATACAATTATTGTCACACTATTTAACAGAATAGTGAGGACTACTAATACTATTCTCTAGTCCATCACTCCGTTCCCCGACTCGTCCCAGCTATATTCTCATTTTCTGAAGAGAACAGTGAAAGAAAGGGTGAGCTCAACTAGCCCAGTAAGAAATATTATGACTAAGATAATGCAGAATAAATTATCATTAGCCTTCAACAGTGTTAAACTGATAAAATACAATAAACATCAAGTTTAACTACAGCGGAACCAGCAATCCATTAAAAGAGTCAAGTAGAAAATAAAATCTACTATATTTTATGATTTAAAAGGTTTTTCATCATCGTTATAGCTGAGACTCAGCTTAATAAATATTTCACATCATCGAATCACCCCCGCACTACGGCCAAGGATATTCTTTAGTATCACGACCACAATTATTCATGCACTACGGCCAAGAATATTTGTGTATTCATTAATGGTCATGATCATGCCAACAACTGTCCATCAATGCACTACGGGCCAATGAGAACTTTTTATTTTTACATCATTTGTAATATTACGGTCATGATTACACCGAATAATCCCTGGTCATAATCATACCAAGTCCATCTATGCACTACAGGCCACAGATGACTTTCAACAAAATATAAACATGAGGATGATGACAATGATATAAGAATTCAATAAAACAAGTTCAAGAATTATTTTATCCAGGAATTATTAACGTCCAAATTGTCAACACGATACTGTTTTGTGGTGTAAAATTCAAGAATGATCAGAAGAATATTTTCATGAAAGGATACTGGATGAAGCGCAAATATCAAGGATATTCTACTAATTTCATGGAGTATAGAAGTCAAAGTTTTAACCAATTGAGTATAATAAAGAATGAGATAACAAAAGAAATCACCATGCATGCGATAGACCGCACAAGCAGGTTATTCCAACAGAATAATAAATAACGGAACCAGGTCCGGCGTAAACGCACAGACAGGATATTTCAACAGAATAATAAAGAATGGAACCAGGTTCGGTGTAAAACACACAGACAGGATATTCCAACAGAATAATAAAGAATGGAACCAGGTCCGGTGTAAAACACACAGACAGGATATTCCAACAGAATAATAAAGAATGGAACCAGGTCCGGTGTAAAACACACAGACAGGATATTCCAACAGAATAATAAAGAATGGAACCAGGTCCGGTGTAAAACACACAGACAGGATATTCCAGCAGAATAATAAATAATGGAACCAGGTCCGGTGTAAAACACACAGACAGGATATTCCAACAGAATAATAAAGGATGGAACCAGGTCCGGCGTATAGCACAGACAGGATATTCCGACAGAAATGTAAAGACAGAATAGTAAATGGATGTCACCAAGTATAGGGTATTCCGCGTATACCGGTTATTCCAACAGAATAATAATGAATGGAATAACATAAGGATTTCACCAAGTATAGGGTGTACCGCGTATACAGGTCATGTATAGGGTATGCCACTTTTACAGGTTATTCCAACAGAATAACAAAGAATGGAACAACATAAGTTCTCTTCAAGAAGAAAGAATAACACCCCTTACCGTATTAAGAGATTGAATACTGCAGTAGTGTAGTAACCGAATACTCTTTTTCTTTCTCTATTACTCTCTCTATACTTTCTCTCTCTATAGCTTGAACGAATTCGTGAAAAATAATGAAGCCCTAGGCCTCTATTTATAGAAGATTTATTACTATTTACGAAAGTATTTACTATTTATGAAAGTAATTACTATTGACGAAGGTAATTACTATTTACGAAGGTAATTACTATTTACGAAAATAATTACTATTTACGAAGGTAATTACTATTTACGAAAGTAATTACTATTTACGATGGTAATTACTATTTATGAAAGAGACTCTTAGATGATGACATATGGCCCCCCATAAATAATTCAACTTACCACAAACGTCTAATAATAGAGTCTTTATATACATCAAGGATTGAATAAAAATTACCAAAAATCATTTTAACACATATTTAATCTTTCAACAATTATTAATCATTTATAACTTGTCGCCTCAATTATTATTTAAATAATATAACATATTATACAGATGATACTGTGACAATAATTGAATCAATAATATAAGAGATATGATGCAGCAATTACTGTAGCAATAATTGAGTATAGCTGAGTGACTTCTCACGTAAGCATCAATAATCAATACCGTGTGCTACTATGTAACAACGCGTATTACTGTACTTTTACTACCGAGTAGTTCAACAGTTTTAACGGTAACACCTCCGCCGTTATTTTATAGAAAGATAATTTTGTCATTTTCTAACGTTGTGGGGTCCACCAATGATTGTGTCGTCGTACGAATATTCCCCGACAAAAAGAATATTCCCCGACCAAACGAATATTTTATAACAATTTGCGTACTTTGCAAAATTTATAAATATTACCCACAACTATAACATTATATCAAACTTATTCCATAATATTCAAAAATAATAATTATGAAAATTCATCTTTATTTATAAAAACTGGGGTCTTACAGAGTTCATCAAGCTGAAACAAAACAACATGACCGTATCGCAGTACGAAGTCAAGTTTGCCGAGTTGTCCCGGTTTGCGTCCCATTTGGTTGATAATGAGGAGAGAATGACGCGGATGTTTCTAAGAGGTTTGAAACCCAAGATACGTCAATACCTCATTTTCCATAAACTTTGTTTGTATTCAGATGTTGTTAACAGGGCTCAGTTACTGGAGCACGATAGTGAGTTAACCCAACCATAAGAGAGCAGCCGACAAAATGATAATACCAATGATAGCAGTCATCGAAGCGGTGACAATAAGCGTGAAGGGATTCAACATGCCAGAAATGGTAACCACTTCGGTGGTAATCATGGCCAAAATAATAAGAATGGACATTTCAAGAAGAGGAAATTCAACAATGATGGAAAGACGTCAGCACCAGCACCCGTTGTTAAGGAAGGAGAACGACCACCTATAATATGTTTCAAATGAGGAGGGGAAGGACATATCAGTTCAAACTGCGCGATGCCGTCCAAAGAATGTTATAGTTGTGGAAAAGAAGGTCACCTAGCCCGATTTTATCGTTCACCGAAGACAAGTTCTACTAGGATGGAGGCACCAAAGACCGTTCCAGAAAAGTCAAAACCGGTAGTGCAAGGGAGAGCGTTTTTCGTGACTTCTCAAAAAGTGAGTAACACGAACGAAGATAGCACGAGTTAGTTAATTATAAATTGCAAAGTCTATACCTTATAAGATACCGGTTCTACCCATTATTTTATCTCTCTTGCTTGTGTTCAACGTTTAAATTTGACTTCAGAGAAGTTAGACTTTGACTTATTGGTTAAAACTTCGTTAGTAGGAGCCTTCGTTACCTCTATTGTTTTTTGTGACAACTCGAGAATTTAGAATATTTTTAAAATTTTTATTAATTGATTTAAGGTTCAGAATTAGAACCTAGACAGAAAATAAGTGTATACATTTGATATTTTTGGGATGGAATTTTGAGGATTTCAAAATTCTGTGAAGGATTTAGGTGAATTATTCAGGATTAAGGATTTATGTGATTAAGTTCTGTAAAAATGGTTATTCATGTGTACAGTATGTGGTTAAGGGTCAAGGCTTGACCAGATAAAGAATATCTGTGTCAAATCCTAAGTTTATATTAAGAACGCCAACGTTCAGTTAGAAAACCCTAACGCCTGATAAGAAACTCTAGGAATCGGTTCTGAAACCCTAATTTCAGATCTGGGAATCCAAAGCCCTAATTTAGATATTGAAAACCCTAGATTGGGAATGCATTGATATGTATAAGGTTAAACGTCATTAATTTTAATTTATTAGGAAAAACCCTAATGAATTATTGGAAACCCGATTTGATTATTAGAAAACCCTAATACCAGATCTGAAAACCCTAGTTTCAGATTCTGATAAATTGAAGCCCTAATCTGGGAATAGTAAGGAAAACTGTAATGCTTTAATGCAATTAAGTATAATATTAATTAGGAAAAAGCTTAATTATCTAGCAAACTCTAATTTTTAGAATTTGTAAGCCCTAATTTCCAATTTTTGACCCCTAATTATACACTGGCGGATTTAATTAAAAAATTAGCAATTTTAATTAGGAAATATTAATCCTAAATTGTTTAAGTCCTAATATGATGAGGAAATTATAATCTAATTAGGAAGCCCTAATTACAATTTAAAAATCATGATTTTCTATTTTAAAATATAATTAGAAAATCTTAGAATTTTAATTTGCTAAAATATTTAGGGTTAAAACCCTAACCCTAAGGTTTTTCAAACCCTAAACCCTAGATTACTCAAACCCTATACCCTAAGAGTTTGCAACAAATGAGAAATCTAGAAGTAAAAGGAAAAGACCAAAATGCCCTTTTTATATTTTAAATGAGCTAACTTGTAAAAATTGGCTTAACTTTAGTTGGTCACCAACTATTTTGACATTTGTGACTTAAATCTCAGCCATTTAATACCCAATTGACAGCTATAACATATCATACATTGCATCTAGAGAGTATATAAGAGAATTAGAGAGAGAAAGTTCATGAAAGCTAGCTATTTTGCAACTTTGCTCTCACCAACTCTCTCTCTCTCTCTCTCTCACACCAAAGCTCCGAAATTCTAAGTTAGATCAGTTCTAATTTCAGCCCCTTGATCAATCAATAACATATTGGATAGTTTAGATCAAGAATTGAAAGCTAAAGGTATAAATCAAATTTTAAATTTTGATCTTTGTTGCTTAGAAAATTTTTGTGTTTTAGTGTTTAATCTTATGTTATAATATGTTTTTAGTTGTTATATGTTGATCCATGATGGATCCATAGCATCAAAGTGGAGAAAAATAGAAGTTTTCAAAAACTGTTCATGAACCCTAAAGTGGTCTGACATACATATGTCAGTCGCTCTAGATCTTTCCTTGATTATGATTTTTGTTGTTTTAAGGTTTTAAACTGTAGCTTGTCATGAGGTCTTTCATCTCGAATTGGAATTACAGCCGTAGCAGGTCTAGATCGTACATTATTAATGGTAAAACCTTGTTGACCGGCGTTGACTGTGACGAATCTGGGTAACCCAGATTACCCAGAAATTTCTGACAACCGATTTGAATACTCTGATCTTCATGCTGTTAATCGATCTGGACATGTTAGTGTAATATAATTGTAGACTGATATTTATACTTCAGTTTCATGCTTATATAACTCACAAATCATGTATAGAATCAAAGATAAAAAGGGTCAAAGTAGGGTTGACCGGCTGTTCTTGAGGATTTCTGGAAAACACGGAAATCTTCATGTACGATTTTTGTGTCAGACTTAGACCAGCCATGATCTTCTTGGTGTATTGATGAAATGATGATATGTTGTTATATACGTCTTCCCTGACATCCCTATTTCATTACGAAATCAATAAAACATACAAATCTCGTCTAGATTGCACGTTATAAGGATTGAAAAGTGGGTACCAGCTCGACTGTTCTTCAATTCTGGAAAACCCAGAAATTGAAGAACATGTCTGGCAGTGAATTGAGGAGCTTAGATCTCGTTGATATGTTGTGTTATGATTGAGATGTTGGTTGTGTGTTGTAGTGTTACATACATACTACACGATCACACTTCGAACAAGCCAAGAAAACCTTAAGAACACTTAATTAGAATCGGTCAAACGTGCCTACTTAGCCACTGACATGAAGGTCTGAAGAACACCAAGAACACCTATAGCGACGGTTCTGTCGCTATAGTGCCCTTTTAGCGACAATTTAATTAAGAAATTAATTATTAATTTCTGAAAATTATTTAAAAATAGATAAAAATAGTTTTAAATTATTAAAAATACATAATAAATTCTGAAAAATTATTTTAAAGTCTGAAAAATAATTTTTTAATTATTTTGGGTATATTTCAAAAATATTTAATATTTTTGGAATATAAAAGGTATTTATTTATTTAATTATGATATTAAATAAATTATTTAAAAATGGTTTTAATTCATGAAAAATCATGAAAAATTACATTATGGTGTTTGAAAATATTTTAAGTTATTTTTTATGACTTTTAATATTTTGTGATGAAATTCATTAATTAATAAATATTAATGATAATTAGTCTATTTAATAGATATATTAAATAAATTATGGAAAATTAGAAATAATGATTTAAAAATCATATAAAAATTATTTAAGTGTTATAAAAATATTTTAAGTTATAAAATATAACTTTTGATATTTTTTCATGAAAATATTAATATTTTAATATTAATAGCAATTATCGGATAATGGATTTAATGGTTTAAAAGTCGTATAATTATGATTTTAAGGTATTAAAAATACTTTGGTATATTATAATTATATTATAATATTATGTTATGATTTTCATTAATATTTTATATTAAATGAATATTAGTGATTACGGAATTATGTGATGTTTAATTCAATTAAATATGGTTTTAATGATCAAAAAATGTTGATAAATGAAAATAATTATTTGAAAATTATTATAAGTCTTTAAAAATTATTTTGACTGATAAGATAATTATCTGGGATAATTGTTAAGCGTTTAAGCAGAGTTTAATTGAACTTAAACTGGAGTTTTGTCCGACTAGACCGTCGAGATGATAGAATTGTGTCGATTTCAAGTCAGACTGAAATAGTTTGTCGATTTCATTATCTAGATTCGCCGACATCTATGGTGCAATTTCAAATCTGGGTAAGTAAGGGTTTAAAGATTTGTTTTTTCCTCATCACTAATTTTGTGGACGGAAGTCATGGTGGTTTTCCCTGCAGATTTCTTACGTGTTTATTACCTTATCCCCTCCATTAAATTAGTTATGGGTGTTTTTGTTAGATCTGTTTGCCTTAGTTCAAATGGCTTTAACTGTGTTTTTCGACATCTTTACCGGTTTTATCATCGAAAATTTCTCTTTTTTGAATTTAGTTATACAAGGATATATAGTATTCATGGGTGGTGTGTTTTGTTGAAATCATCCTGTGGCTAGAAGCCGCTTGATCCCATTCTTGATGGTGGTGGTTCACGGCGGCGCCGATGGAATTGGGCAGTGAGATTTATAGGATTTTTCAAGGAGAAGGTAGAAACATAAAACTCAGAAAAGAAAGAACAAAATTATTTGTGTTGATTTAGAAATTAAGGAGTGGATTTTTAACCATTGAATGTTTGTGACAAATTATTGTAATGGTTGGCAGCTAGTCTTGATCGATCGATTGCAATAGATTTGTACTGATATAGGTTTGTTTTATTTTAATTAGAAATGTTAAATTAGGTTTTGACCATTTTGCCCTTTATATAAACAAATTTGTTTATTTAATGATTAAAAAATAGTTTTTTTCCCACATAAGCTTCTTAAAGCCCCACACAATTAGCCACATCAGTAATTTTTGACGTGGCATGTTCAATTTGGTGCAATTAAAAAAATTGATAATTTAATCATCTAATTGATAAAATTAAAAAATAAATTACCGAAATAGAATATAACCTATAATTTAAATTACTAATTCATATTTAAGCCAATAATTTATGAACCACACTAGCACGAATGTCTCCAGGAAATGAACTGTAGGTCTAGTTATTCTCACTCATCTGAGCCGAGCCGACATCCCTTCCAATGTACTCATCGTCTCCTCCTACTCCACCTTCTTCAATCTGTTCAACTGATTCCCACAGTTCGACGTTGCCATTTAAACCTCTCCCCTTTCTTCACCAAACCCTAATTTTAGATCTATTATTTTCATTTATTTGATCCAAATTCATTCATATGAATTCCAACTTCTTCCCTTCACTACCAATTCCAACTTCTCCATCCCTCTTTTGATTTTGATTTTTTATATTTATTGATGATGGTGGAATCTGTTACGCCGCCGTCCTCGTGGCGGTTCTATTTTCACCACCGGCGCTGGATTCCGACGTTTTTTTCCACTCATAGAACTCTATTCATAGTCCTCTGGATCATCGCTATCTCCTCTGTATTTATTTGGCAGCATAACATCGTCGATGGCTTCTCCATTTTCCGGCCAGTGGTTCCGGTTAAGCCGATGCCGATGCTGCGTCCAGTAGCGTTCAATCTGACCGACTTTGGAGGGGTCGGCGACGGCGTCACTCTCAACACAGAGGCCTTTAAAAGGGCTGTGCTTGCTATTTCCAAGCACGCGAAAAAGGGTGGCGCTCAGCTCAACGTGCCAACAGGGAACTGGCTGACGGCGCCGTTTAATCTTACTAGTCACATGACTCTCTTCCTCGCTGAAGATGCTGTTATACTTGGCATTGATGTGAGTTTATTTTTCTTTGTTTTACTTAGCATAGTTCTTCAAAGGATAAATCTTGCTTAGGCAATTGCTAAAATTATTTCTTTTTCTTTTTTTTGGCAATTACTCAATTATTATACTGTTTTGATCAGGGGCGGATTCAGAAATTTACCCCAGCAGAGGCGGATTTTAACTAATTTTTTTGATAAATTTAAATAAAAAAAAATTGAACTAATCATAATCTTCACTAATCATAATAATGTTTACAAATTACAATGCTATCTTCCTAGACCCCATAGCTTGAAAATGTTATAAAATAGCTTCATTATCAATAGTTTCAAATACATCATTTTCAATGTAAGGAACCAAACAATCGTTCAACCATTTATCGTCCATTTGGTTTCGAAAAGTGGTTTTAATGATATTCCTTGCTGAAAAGGGTCACTAACAAATGAAGTCTAGGAGTAACTTTTGCCAATTTGGCCCAAGAGGAATCTAGCAAATGAATTCTAAGAGTCTTTAGACATTGTTGCCAATTTGGCCTAAGAGGAATCTATCTATCCTCAAATTGTATGTATGCTAATTGCTAAATTGCCTCAGATTCAATTGGGATTGGTAAAAAATATGTAATAAACTTCAAAGGCTTACCATTCCTTTTAATATCACTCCCAGAAGAAGAGAGTTTTATTTTTTATGGTTGTTTTTTTTTTTTGTGAATATTAAGATTTTCGTAACACAATTAGAATCCATGAGTTGCTAGGCAACATCAAACTCAATAAAACAATCAAATAACCACCAACAATGACATAATATGTGCAATTTCACTGATTATGTACAAAAATCATGTGTTCACCTCTTTCATTATGTAAAAAAGGCCTAATTAGTAATAGTGAAACTTTAAACTATCAAACAAAAAAGCCCTAATTAGTAACCTAAGAAGTCCAAAATATAATAAATACGTCAAATAAATTGAATTGGGTTTAATACCAAGTCCTAAACCAACAACAAATTCAAACAAACTACTAATTTTAAATTATCAAAACAAAAAAAAACCCCTAATTTAGTTACCTTTTAAGTTTGATTACTCTAATATGCGCAAGAGTAGTGGCGCGTAGTGGGCGGGGGTGGAGGCGGAGCCGCGGAGGAGAAGAAACTAGAAGTAATAGGATTGGAGGAGTCAGGAGTATGAAAAATAAAAGAAGCTGCAGAATGAAAAGTGAAAAGGCGAAGAACAATCTGCCTGCTCCTTTGTAATTTAGACTTAGAGTTAATTTATGAATTTTGTTTTGATCCCTCCAAGTTTAACTCTTCCATCAATCTGCCCCCTTAAGTTTATTAACTTGCATATTTGCCCCTACTTATATACCTATATAAAAAAATTGAGCATAGGCAGATGCCTATGTTGCCACCAAAGAGGTCCGCCCCTGATTTTGATGATTTAACATGATCCGCTGTTATTTTAAGATGTGAAAGAGACCGGTATTATTACACTGCAATACTAACACCCAATTTACAACTTATAAATATAGCTACTTTGGAACATATGATTTGTGGATTTGTCTGGTCATCTAGACCTGTTACTATTGTTATAACTAATAAAGTTTGTTCCTTTAAATGCAAATGATAGATTTCGGGAGTATTAAACTTTCATACAGACTATGATGTCTGTTGACTGCGTATCATGATCTTTTAGATTGGTGAAGGTTTATGTAATTAGGATTTGTTTTGTTCTAGTTTATAACTAGATATATGATTGTTTTTGTTAGCAAAATTATTGTGTTGAACACTTGGTAGCAATTTCATAAACCTTCAACGGAGGCCAAGCCTCAAGGAGCGTCAGTAATCCTTTAAGGTTAATCTTTTGAATCATTTGCATTGATATCAAAAGTCACCCTTCATCTATACCATCAATTTTCCGGTAAGTAGTTATCGTCTCCTTTGTGCATTGCCTCCGCTGGCTGCCTTTCCCTATAAGGCATTAAAAAGTTTGCTTCTATTTAGTATTTACCATTTGGAAGGGACCTATCAACACGAATTTGGGCCATTTGAAAAAAACAATCTATCAACTTTGGGAGCTAAAAAAGGAAAATACAATAAAAAAATTGTTTTCAAATTCTTGGAACATCTTAAACCATCAAAACTTTAATGAGATCCAACCATCAAAATTTGTTAACAGCAAATTACAAATTGAATAACTAGCCTTATGGTGATCAAGATATGAGAAAAATGGATAAGAACCTAACATTCTATGCTTGATATCACTTTTAGTTAGGCCTGACAAAATATGGTTATAGGTTGGTTTTGGTTTACAAAATTTGATTATAGTTCCATTTATGAACTAAAACTACATTACATAATTTTAATATGGGTTGTGTAGGTTCCAACCATATAATTATAGGCCAAATATAAGTAAACACATATTTCAAATTTCAAGCTTACCATTATCATTATTATGGTCCAATTAAATAAATTATTTATGATACTTAATTTTTATATTCCTTCACCTTCTATCTCTAATGTTTTATACATTCTTCCTCTCTCTAAAAATGTTTATACACTCAAATTTTTAGATTTTCCCTCTCTAAAAATTTTTGTACACTTGCTTTCTCTAAAAATTATTCTACGCTCAATTTTTTTTATTTACTTTTTTTTTCTCTAAAATTTTTATACTCTCAAATTTTTAAATAATTTATCTCCGTCTTAATTTTTTATACACCCCTCTCAATTTTTATGCTCCCTAAACTTTTTAAAGATATGTGACAGGTATACTATATTAACAGTACAAAATATAAATATCAATGTTGTATTGTTAATTTCTCTAAAGGTATATTATCTAGAGAAATATTTATATAAAAGATGACTATATATATATATATATAGAGAGAGAGAGAGAGGGGTGTCACAGCTCATCTAAGAAACAAACAGAAAGCCATAAGCCAAAGCTAACAATCCCCAAAACACGATTATAGAGAGAGAGAGAAAGAGAGAGAGAGAGAGAGAGAGAGATAAAGGTGTAAGGGGATTAAGGATATTTAATTAGATACGTATTTAATTTGGAAGTTCGAAGTATCATGGATAGTCAATTTGGATTTGGAATGAAAAATCTAGGTCGAAAATAGTTTAACCGGTTTGGGCTTATATTTCTTTTTAGAGATATGGTTCTAAACTTTACTCAAATAAATAAAAACACTTAACCAATTTAATTGGTTTCAATTAATATGGATTGACCCAACAATTAACTAACTAGATTGTCATGCCTACTTTTAGTCCAGATTCACCTCATGTTGTTGGGAACTTGGAAGGGTCCCTCTTCAAAAGTATAGGGCAAAAGTGTCTTGGAGTGTTATTTCTGTGCCTTCTTGGAGGGGGGCTTAAATCTGAAGGACTGGAATAAGGCTCTCATGCTTCGTCACCTGCTAAAGGTAATCAGTCTCTCCATCATCCCTCTGGGCTTGTTGGATACAGAAATCAGTACGTAAAAACTTCTGGCATCTGTCTTCCCCTTCGGACTGCTCTTGGACTTGGCGAAAAATTCTAAAGCTTAGGCTTCTGGCTTCACAATTCATTTCTTATCATGTGGGCAAAGTGGAGAATATCAGTCTGTGGTATGACCATTGGTTAAACAATCAGAGTGTAAATCCCTCTTATTACCTGCTTTTGAATTCTGGGCTGCCTGCTTCTTCTCGAGTTTCCAACATTATTTCCAACATTTGCCTATTAGTAATTGTAGTAATCATCATAATCATCACGATGTTACCAATATTCTTAACTTATTGCATAATGTCCCTGTTCCTATATAAATTCTTTAAGGACAATCATATCTGGAACTCTATTCGCCAATCTGCAGGTCAGGTTTCTTGGGCTAATATTTTGTGGCACAAACACTATGTTCCCCGGTTCTCTTTCACCCTCTGGCTTTCTATGCACAAGAGGCTCCCTACAAATGGTACCTTTTGTGCATTTCTCAAATTTGTCACTGTTGCGTTGCCCCTTGTGCTCCTCTACTGATGAAACTTTTAATCATATGTTTTTTAACTGCTTTTACTCTAGTGAAGTTAGCTCCTCAGTTTTGGTTGTTCGGGGTTGGTCAAATGCTTCTCCTGGCTGGACCAACTTGGTTGATTATATAAAGCAGTATAGAGGCAGGTTCATGCATAAGGAAATTTTGAAGCTGATTTTGGCAACTACTTTTTATAAGATTTGGGGCTCTCGAAATTCCAAGCTTTATGAATGAACTTTGTTACCGCCATCCACCTTAGCAAAGGAAATTGTTAGCTTGATAAAAGCTAGACTCTCAACTTCTAGGAAGTTTCACAAAGCCGCTCATAAATGTTATACTTTTCATAACTGGTTATAATTTGCTTTTTTGGCCCTGTTTTGTCTCGTGATGATCCCTCTATAGTTTTCTGGGTTATGCCCCTTAGCCATTGTATATATGGTTTTTTTAATGCACAAACAAATTTAGCCAAAAAAAACTTGGGATAGGTTTTGCTTTTCAACTTTCCTTCGAGGAGCTGGGATGGACACCTAGGCAGATAGGAAAACGAATCTAGTCTATCTATGTAAGTTAAAACTACTATTTAAAAACAATGCCTGCTTTGTCTAGTAGAATGATGCATGTATTGCTCTCCCAAAACCTCGTTTTCACAGTTTAGGCTGTTCCCATTTTGCTCACTGCTATTACGCGAATAGCTTTTGCTTTCTTTCCTCTAGCTTCTAAGATGTTTCGGTTCGTCAGTTTGTTTCTTTCTTGCCATGGATTCAGCAGTAGTTTGAAAGGTTAACCTATTCGAGAATATCCGTCTTGCTTATTTTCAACTCCCCAAAGCATTTGTCATTCGTTGCTTACTACGCCCTTCCTTGTCCCGGTGCCTAGGATAGTAAGCCTTTCCTTGTTTGAACATCGCCCTTAAAGTTTAAGGCTATGCTGTCCTAAGGTAATGCTTATAGTATGTGCTTGTTTATTACCACATAGAGTTAAACCAAGTTGCTTAAGTCATCCATCTATACACAATTGATTATCTATCCCATTTATTTCAGGAAGCTTTTGAGGTCGGAGTTCAGTCTTTACATCAGGCTAGAAAATTGTATTTGTATTCCTTTGCTTATGGTACTAAATGATACTCTAAACCTTTATGCCTTTGTTTGTATCACTTACTTATGGTACTAGATGGTCCTATATAGAATGCCAAATATCAAATACGACACGGTATAGCTTCATCACACGGTTCACTAACCTGAACTAATATTTGGAGATATATTTTTTTTACCATGTATTAATGTGGTTTAGATGATATGCTTGTCATGTTTATGGTCGGTATGAAATGGCTAGACACTTGGATGGATTATGTCTCTTAGAGCTCAGAATGCATATCATTTTTTTAATATAATTTATTGCTTCTTATGTATATACTTAATAGGATGAAAAGTTGTGGCCTCTATTGCCTCCACTGCCTTCGTATGGATATGGACGAGAGCATCCAGGAGCTCGATATGGGAGTTTGATTCATGGTCAAAATCTCAAAGATATTGTAATTACAGGTTAGTATCTTGGTCATCTCAAAGCACTTCAGTACTTATTTATGCTTCCAAGTTGAAATAAATTACCAGGATTTATAATTTATATACAAAAGTGAAGTTACTACTATCCGATTATATCTCCATTGCTATAAAATAGTCATAATATGTTATTGAGCTGCATTCTACATAGCTGGGTAAACCCAAAAAAAGAGCAACAAGGGATCAGTCTCTAACTCAAGTTCTTGTTGTATGCCTTCGATCTTTCTGCCATGTAGTCAATCTATTCTTGGTTTGGCAATTTGCCCAGGGTTTTTTCTTATAAGGACCAACTTGCAAGGCATATGCAATTGGATTTCTTTTTGTGTCGGTGGACCTCCACCTATGTTCATAACCATTGCTTGAATGAAATATTGTATGCAAATACAAGAATTAATCTTAGATACAGGCTTTTTGAGATGACCAAGCTTGTTGGTGGAATCAGATGATCATGGATGATGTAACTGAGTTCTTGATCTGATTTGTATATCTTATTCCTGAATCTCCTGATAACAGGGTATAATGGTACCATTGATGGACAGGGTCAATCATGGTGGAAGAAGTATCGCCAGAAGCTTCTAAACCACACAAGAGGCCCACTTGTGCAGATTATGTGGTCAAGCGACATTTTGATTTCTAACATAACTTTGCGTGATTCTCCCTTTTGGACTCTCCATCCATATGATTGCAAGAATGTAACAATTAGAAATATGACAATCCTGGCTCCAGTCATTGGAGCCCCAAATACTGATGGCATTGATCCTGGTAAGTGTGTACTGTTGGTCTACTTTTATGTTTTGATGTACTAATTAGCTATAATTTCTAGGATTAGTAACTCATTCTGTTAACATGATCGTTAGTTTATCAATTGTATCAATAAATCAAAATTATAAATGTTGAAGTTTTAGGATATTTCAACTCACTTCAATATATGATAATAAGCAATATATGTCAATGCACGCAAGCTATTCTTAACATCGTTATATAATTTTTTAATAAGATAAGTTGTTCTATAAGTTTTAAGTCGTAGCTTTTCTGTATTATATGCTTATGTTTCCCATTTTGTTGGTTAGCGTATACTAGCTTTTTGATTACTTATTATTTTCTTACCAGACTCATGTGAAGATATGGTAATTGAGGACTCTTACATAAGCGTAGGAGATGATGCCATTGCAATAAAGAGTGGTTGGGATCAGTACGGGATCTCATATGGACGTCCCTCGAAAAACATACTCATCCGAAATCTTGTAGTTCGCTCTATGGTCAGGTGAATTTTTCATCTACTACATTTTCAGCTTAATAAATAAATTGTTTTCCACAGCTGGAAAGCAATGAAATTCATGGCATGTTTCTTTAGCATGTGTGCAAATGTCCCATGGAACAATTTTACAACTTAGTTGTGAGCATGGTGCAACAGTCAAGTGCTCACTGTTGAATGTTTGGTCAAGTGTTCAAGTATTGGAAACAGCCTCTCTGTAAGACTGTTAATAGAGATAGACTCTGTAAATCTGACCCTCATCAGACCCTTCTATAAGTGGTAGCCTTGTCCACTAATTACGACCTTTTGCGTAGAATTATTCAGTTTGGCGTCAAAGTTACTCATCAAGGCCTCTGCCGTTTCTCCTATCCCTTGGGGTTAGAGACATTAAGATGTTGTTTGATAATACATAATGGGCATTTAATAGGCCCAAATCTGATCGAATAAGATTTTTAGCTCATTAAGCTTTGTTTGACAAACATCTTAATGGGTCCAAAGAGGTCCATAAAGTGAGTTTTGTCAAACACCACTAAGAGAGTTTTGTCGAAATGGATAGTTTTGTCAAACAACTAAGTGAGTTTTGTCCAAAGAGGTCCATAAAGTGAGTTTTGTCCATAAAGATGTAATCAAACACCAGGGAAGACCCAATCACTTGATAGGATAGCTCATTCAATTTTAAATGCCCCATAGTTATTCAGAGCATTTCACTCCTAAATCTGATTGCTTCATTTGCCCCAAAAAAATGAAAACTGATTTTCCCATGTTGTGAGAACTTGCCCCTATCTCCAAATTCCCAACAACTAATAGATGATTACGGTGATACATCTACATTGTTAAATTGGATCTCTCTCACTAGTCTTTCAATGCCATATCAAAATATTTCAACAACTTTAGTGGGTCATATCTTCCAATTGTAACCCAGATCTACGTTGGCTGAACTATAACAGTGCTGGCATATCAATAGGCAGTGAGATGTCTGGTGGAGTGTCAAATGTCACGGTGGAGAATCTTCTTGTGTGGAATTCAAGGCGTGCTGTTCGGATCAAGACAGCTGCTGGTAGAGGGGGATATGTTCGACACATTACATATCGGAATTTGACATTTGAAAATGTTCGGGTTGGAATTGTCATCAAGACAGATTACAATGAACACCCTGATGGGGGTTTTGACCCCAAGGCAGTCCCAGTACTTCAGGATATAAGCTACACCTCAATCCATGGCAAGGGTGTCCGCGTGCCTGTTCGAATTCATGGGAGTGTGGACATTCCGGTGAGAAATGTCACTTTCCGGGATATGTCCGTGGGAATTACATACAAGAAGAAGCATATATTCCAGTGTGCTTATGTTCAAGGTCGTGTAATAGGATCCATTTTCCCCGCCCCCTGTGAAAACCTTGATCTATATGATGAGCAAGAAAAACTTGTTAAAAAATCAGTTGCCCAAAATATATCAGATATAGATTATCAATTTTGAGATGATTTCATCTTCTTGGACCTATCTTTCTCTGGTCATTGGCTTAGCATGCCTGGAAAGGGGACAGGTCGTAGGGAGGTGCCTGGAATGGTTGACCATATTCTCCCGTTGTATTGTTTAGTCACTCGATTTTCTTCCTTTTTTCTCTGTAATTTTTCTTGTATATAGAGCACGCATAAAGCAAAAAATATTCTCGATTACGAAACACTTCTTATGCTGTCCAATGGCGATGTTTTTCATGCCTCCGTTGATGCATGAGTACTGAATTCAGGATCAAAGCCTCTGTTTGTTTCAAAAGCAAACATTTTTCACAATTTTTGTTCTCTGAGATATCGTTTTCAATCAAAACGGAACATTTTCAGTGTTGGGTTTTTAATCATAGTAGCCCATTTCGTTGTTCTTTAGAGGGAGGGAGGGAGTGTGATAAAGTTTTTAGAAAGAGTGGGTAAAAATTTTAGAGAGAGAAAGTATAAGAAAATTGGTGTATAAATTTAGAGAGAGAGAGTGAATGTATAAAAAAAATTAGACAGATAAGTTAAATGAAGATAAAAAATTAATATATTTAGTAATTTATTTCACTGTGCCATAATAATTGTAAGTTTGAAATATAAAAAATAGGTACCCATAACCATTTAGTTTCAATCTACATTACCTATATTAAAAATAAATTATATGATTTTAATTTTTAATAGAATCATAACCATTTTTTATAACTCTTAACTAGGCCTGACAAAATATGGTTATGAGTTATTTTTGGTTTTCAAAATATGATTATGGTTCTATTTAAGAACTAAAATCATATTAACCATTTTTAATATGGGTTGTGTGGATTGGAACTATATGGTTATGGTTCAAAACCATATTAACTATTTTAAAATGTTTTGACTTTTAAACAGAACTTTTGAAAAATAAAATTGTGACAGACACGATTAAATTAATTAAGTAATAATATGATATAAAAATTATTAATATAAATAATAAAATGCTAAAAAATTATACTAATAAAATTTTAAATTGAAATTATTAATATTCTTCTATATTTAAAATTCTTAATGATGAGGAACTAGGTTTAACCCCCACCCTCAAATTATCAAATAAATAAATAAATAAATAAAATTTGCAATTCTATCTTATTAGTTTTTTTTTACTTTTTCTTCTTCTAACATAGATTGATTAAGGTTTTCCTAATATTCTGAAAAATTAAAATTTTTGTATATAGGACAAATCTATTTCACCAAGGGAGAGTAGAAAATTTTACTACTTTCTGAAACCGAGTAAACTGTAACTTATAGAAAAAAAATTAGTTAACAAATATTGAAGTGGACAAGTATTACAAATTAAGTGGGTCAATTTTGATGTTTATGTAATAAATTTTCTAGATAGATTAGTTTCGGTTTATATATATATATAGCCAGTCATTTGGTTTGACAAATTAAAATTAAAGATCTCATGAAATTAAATTAATTAAATCGAATTGTTACAGCAAATAGGAAGGTATCCGTGAATCATCGAGCCATTATTGCGGAGCAAAATTTAAACTTAGCATTAAATAGAAACATGGCATTGACCCCCTGCACATGCCACATGGTATGATATGCTATGGAATATGGGTTAAAAAATAGTTAATCGATTCAGAACTATATTTGTTTTAAAAAATATGGGTCCAAACTTTAACCAACCTGAATAAATAAAAATGGTTAATCAGCCCATTTGGTTCCAGTTAATATGGTTTGACACAACAGTTAACTAACTATATTGTCATGTCTACTCTTAACCAAACCAAATCCATTTTTTTGCATTTCTTTATATCTTATTCAGCTAATACTTTGTTCCAACATCACATGCATGGTTACACGTAAATTATTCTTTTCAAACTTGAATCAAAGAATCCTTTACAGTTCACACGCTGATGAATAGTCAAAATAAAAAAATTATATAAAAAATACTTCTAAGATTTCACCAAGTTTTAAACCTAAGAAGATTTTTGTACTTGTATTTAGAATTGGTTTATGAATATTTTTTTACTTCCTCCAAATTTAACTCTTCCATTAATGTCCCCTTAAATTTATTAATTTACATATTTGCTCAACCCTTATACTTATAAAAAAAATTACAGCAGGGACAGTTGCCTATGCTTAGAGGTGCTCATCGATAAAAAATTGAACCGGAACCCAAAAAATCGAACCGGTACCGAATAACCGGTTCGGTACAAAGTCGGTACTAATTTTTTCGGTTCGATTTTCAATTATACCACAATAATTAAATATTTTTTTTATATTAACAATTTTTTTAAAACTAAGAAATGAGACTAGTAAATTACATTCTTACAAATACTAATTACAATTGTTAGTCTAAGAGTATTTAACTATCATAATTGTAATAAATAATAATTGTAGTTTAAAAATTTTGATTAATTCTTTTGTTGATTGTTAATTATAATTGTTAGTCTCGGCCGAATTACAATTGTTTAGCTAGTTACTAAACATTTTATTACCCAAGTTTCTTTCAAATGCTAAAAGTTCAATCAGAGGGAGAACTAGTGCAGCTATGGACATGCTCCACTGTATTAGATTACAAAGAATATCAAGAATTAGAGTATATATCAAATTTTACACGGTCGCTACAAGAAATGCTGTAAATATATACACAACTACATTATAAACTATGAGTAGAAAATGAAAACAAAGAGTACATGCTTTGATATGTATATAATCGGTAAACATTTGATGTGTATATAATTTATATTTTGTGTGTAATTAATTAATTTTATGAATTAAAAATAAGTATTATTAAAATGAGTGATAAATGAAAAAAATAATAAAGTTAAAGAGCGGATTTCAAAAGTAAATTTTTTGAGACTAGAGAAAACAATTATATTTAAGAAAACTTTTAACTTTTAAAAAATATCTCTAATATTATTTAAAAATTTAATGATACTGACATGATAATATTCAAAACAGAATGATAGTTTGTTAGGAATCTCAATTATGTTACTTTCTAGATTTATAAATGTATTTTTTATTTTGGAACAAATTCATAATATATATATATAATATGTGTGTGTGTGTGACGCCCCCAAAATAGGTATACATCACCCTTCTTGAGTCGTTAGATACATAGTACAAAATACAAATACAACTTAAATATACAACTATCGTGTAAAGATACGACAAAACATAGCTGAGAGTTTTAACAAGGATATCGTCTTCTAGACAATATCCACACTCAATGAAGTCCTCATTACAATTATTATCACACTATTCACAGAATAGTGAGGATTACTAAAACAACCATCTGGACCGTTAATCCGTTCCCCGACTCGTCCCAGCTATATTCTCATTTCTTGAAGAGAATAATGAAAGAAAGGGTGAGCTCAACTAGCCCGGTAAAAATATTATGACTAAGATAATGCAGAATAAATTATCCTTAGCCTTCAACAGTATAACAACTGATAGAATACAATAGACAACAAGTTTCAGATCAACAATTGCAGCGGAATAACCAATCCATTAGAAGAGTCAAGTAGAGCATAAAATCTACTATCTTCTATGATTTAAAAATTTTTTCATCAACTTTATCGCTGAGACTTAGCTTAATAAATAAAATCGAATCATCTCTATACCACGGCCAAAGATATTAATGTAATCATTAATGGTCATGATTATTGTAAGACCCCAACTTTTTATAAATAAAATCGAATTTCCTCTAATGATTATTCTTGATTAATAAGGTGGTAATTTGATATAATACTTTGGTTATGGGTGAAATGTGCAAAGTTTACAAAATAAGCAAGTGGTTATAAAATATTCATTATTGTCGGGGAATATTCGTTTGGTCGTGAAATATTCTTTTTGTCGGGAATCTCCGTACGACGGCGCAGTCATTTGTGGGCCCCATTACGAAAAATGGTTGGATGAAAGAAAACGACAAAGATTGAGTTTTATAAATAACGACATAAATTATTACCGTTAACACTGTTGGGTTACCTGGTGGTTAAAATACAGTAATATGCGTGGTTGCACAGTAGCACACGGTATTGCACAGTATTATTGAATTATTGATTCGTACGTAAGAAGGCACTACTCAATAATTGTTACAGTAATTATTGTTCATTATTTTATTTTATTGATTCAATAATTGTTGCGTTGATATTTATATTATTATTGTTTCAATAATTGTCATTGCACAGTATTTTCCACTATCAGATCAATAATTCATATTATTTGAATAATATTATTATATAGCATTATTGACAATGTCTAGAAAGTTTTGTCAAGGAGAGGTTTGGTCATCTAATTGCGCGCCAGTAAGGAGAAATCCTTATTGGAAAGTCCCCTCTTTCATGGGAACGGCCTGGTTGTCAGTACTGTGATTCTGTAATATTATTTTTGAATAATTAATTATTGATTATTATGATAAAGAAAATATTCATTTTATATGGATATAGATGAAGAAAATTTTTAATGTGACAATTGTTGAAAATTAATATTTTATCTTTTTCTGATAAAATAATTCATTTAAATATATTATTTTAATAATATATTAATGGTGATATTTTAACAATGAATGTGAGATATATGAGTATATGTTGAGGAAGAGTATTTTTGTGGTATTAAATATTTAACACATGTTTTGTGTGTCGGTGGACACAATTATTGACCGAAAATTGATTATAGACTGTAAAATCGTCCGTTTATGAATTTCGGATAATTTCTGTTTGGAATTTGAAAAAATTTTCTTCCGCAAAGTTGTAGAGAATTGAAATTCCTATGGAAAGTCGCAAGTTTCGAATTTTCTGATAACCGAGCTATTTTATATGAATTGTTGAAGTTTCGGAGAATAAAATAATTTTTATTAATTTATGGGTGGGACTCACTTTTTTTGTTGGGGTGGAATACACATGTGGGATGCTATTTTTGTTCAAAGATGGCTGATGGCTGTCACAATTGGTTGGTGTAGGTTGGTGTAGAATAAAAAAAAGAAAATGATATTTTATTATTTTAGTCTCCTTTGGCGTTCTAGCATTTTTCTATAAATAGAGGGTTAAGTTAGAATTGAAAATCACACCAGAAACAAAGTTATCTCTCTTTCTCTCTCTATATTATCGAGCGTATTCTTGTGAGTATACTTTGAGTGTTGCTATACGGTGCGAGTTTCCGTCAGCACTATACAGAAATTCAGTCAGAAGTACGGTTATTTTGAGGTAAGGAATGTTGTTTTTTCTTAAATGATATTATCTTCTTCAATATTAACGAAGCGTAATGATGTTTTTTGTGAAATTTCTATCTTTTGGTGTCGGAGTTACTATTCACGTATACGACACTATTCACATATACGACACTATTCACGAATACGGCACTATTCATCGAAAAATGAAATTTTTTTTTTGTCCAAAATATCTATTTTGGCTACTATCTTTGATTGTATCCATGTTTTGATCGTTATTTTTGAATTCTGCTTCAAAATCGATTATTATGAAGTATTATTGATCTTAGATAAACTGTTATACGAATCCCTAATATTTGTCCTTCTATCTCACTAGATTCGTTCTTAAAAATATTTTTTTCATCATCCTCAGTCCTTAATGGTGATACTTGATGAATATCTTTGGCCTGTAGTGCAAAGATGAATGATTAAACTGATGAATCTCTTTGGCCCGTAGTGCAAAGATGATTAAATATGTATATTGATTGTTGTTACAGGGATGAAATATTGATGATGGACTTTTAAATCTTAGAAGACAGTAGAATTCATTCTCTACGTGACTTTTCTAATGGATTGCTATTTCCGCTGCATTTGTTGATCTAAAACTTGTTGTCCATTATATTTTATCAGATTTTTCCCTGTTGAAGACTAACGATAATTTGTTGTATATTATCTTAGTCATAATGTTCTTTACTGGGCTAGTTGAGTTCACCCTTTCCTTTTTGTTCCATTTTTCTTCTCAGGATGTGAGAACATAACATGATCGAGTCGGGGTATGGAGTGATGGTTCTAGGAAGATGTTTTAGCAGTCCTCACTATTTCTATAAAAAAAGTGTTTGAATAATTATAATGAGGACTTATTTGCGTGTGGATATTGTCTAGAAGACAATATTTGTATTTAAACTCACAGTATGTATTGTCGTATTTCACACGACACTTGTATTATTGAATTTGTAGTTTGATTTATGTACCATAAATTTGGCGACTCAGAATGGGTGTTGTATACCTGTTTTGGGGGCGTCACAATTATACCAAATAATCCCTGGTCATAATCATACCAACAATTGTCCATCAATGAACTACAGGCCAATGAAGACTTTTACCACATCATTCGTCACATTGCGGTCATGATTATACCGAATAATCCTTGGACATAATCATACCAAGTCCATCTATGCAAGTAAGCCAAAGATGACTTTCATCACAATATAAGCATGAGGATGATGACAATGACATAATAATTCAATAAAACAAGTTCAAGGATAAATTTTAAAGATTTATAATTATAATTTATCCAGAAATCAATAACGTCAAAATTGTCAACATGATACTTCTTTGTGGAGTAAAATTCAAGAATGCTCAGAAGAATATTTCCATGAAAAGATACTGAATGAAGCACAAATATCAAGGATATTCCACTAATTTCATGGAGTATAGAAGCCAACACTTTAACCAAGTAAGTATAATAGAATATATGAAACTGTAAATGGATTTTCACCCGCCATGCGATAATCCACGTAGACAGATCATTTTCACAATTTAATAAAGAATAAATACAAAGGATCATTCATCATGCATGCGGTAATCCACATAGACAGATTATTCAAACAGAATAATAAAGAATGGAATAACAGAAGAATTCACCATGCATGCGATAGACCGCACAAACAGGTTATTTCCAACAGAATAATAAAGAATGGAACCAGGTCATGCGTAATCTGCACAGACAGGATATTCCAACAGAATAATAAAGAATGGAATAACAATAGAATTTACCAGGCATGCGATAGACCGCACAGACAGGTTATTCCAACAGAATAATAAAGAATGGAATAACAGAAGAATTTCAACATGTATGCGGTACTTCGCATAGACAGGTTATTCCAACATAATAATAAAGAATGGAATAACAACCCTCACGAGTATTGAAAGAAAATAACTCTCTTTATGAATACGAAAGAATAATATCACTTACCTTAGAAGAAACTGGATACTGGAATAAAGAGGTAGCAGACTTCTTTTCTTCTTTCTCTCTATAATTTCTCTCTATAATAATTGCTCTATAGCTTTAATGAATTGGTGAAAATGAAGGAAGAATGAGCTTCTATTTATAGAAAAATATAATTTTGATAATAGCACGTTTTGGGGCTCAAAAAATTACAGTACAATATCTCTAACTTTTTTTTTATTTTTAATTTAGTCCTGCAAGTATTATCAAACTTGCACCACCTCCCCTAATAGTAAATAATATGAATCAATAGTTCAATCATGTGATTCAATAGTTATAATCATATGAAAATACGAATAACAGTATAGTACCTCCATCTATACCTCCATCTTTATCTTAGTCATGCAAGTATTATCAATCTTGTACCAACTCCCCTAATAGTACATAAATATGAATCAATAGTACACACATGTGAACAAATTGTTATAATCATATGAATTTTAATAGCAATTAATTTCTCATCTATCCGATTAATTACCCGATAACTTCCAAACATCAATTATTATCGAAATAAATGTCGATTTTCACTAACACTAATAATTCCAACACAATGGAACTATCAATTTTATCTTTAATCAACACGAACTTATTCATCATTAATATTATAACTCGCAATATTTAACAACCAGGTCGTTCCCAGGATAGAGGAGGCTTTTCGATAAGAATTTCTCCTTATTGACGCGCAATTAGATGACCAAACCTCTCATTTACAAAACTTCTAGACATTATAATTATTGTAATTTAATAATATGAATAAATTTGTTGTCTCAATTATTAATTTAATAATATATCATATTATATAGATGATGGTAGCCCCCAAAATAGGTGTACATCACCCATCTTGAGTCGCAAAATACATGGTACAGAAATACAAATAAAGTCTTAATTATACAACAGTCGTACAAAAAATGACGACATATATACTATGAGTTTTAATACAAATATTGTAACGTATATAATAAGACAATATTCATACTCAAATTAATACATGTCATATAAAGTACAACAACAAATATTTCAAGTCTCCAAAGGGACATGAGAAGATTTTTGTTCTCTTCATTTTACTGTGGCGCTTTCAGGGTCGGGTTCTCATCACCCTATTGTTGTTCACCAAAATCAATTATTAAGTGACGTATAAAATACGACGCACGCATTTTAGGTCATATGGACCGTCACTCAATTCCCCGACTAATTCCATCTATATTCTCATTTTCTGAAGAGAACAATAAAAGAAAGGGTGAGCTCAACTATCCCAGTAAGAAATATTATGACTAAGATAATGCAGAATAAATTATTATTAGTCTTCAACAATGTTAAACTGATAAAATATAATAATCAAGTTTAACTGCAGCGGAATAAGCAATTCATTAAAAGAGTCAAGTAGAGAATAAAATCTACTATCTTCTATGATTTAAAAAGTTTTTCATCAACTTAATCGGTGAGACTCAGCTTAATAAATAAACCACAACATCGAATCATCCCCGCACTATGGGCCAAGGATAGTCATTAAATCATCAATGGTCATGACTATACCGAATAAACCCTGGTCATAATCATACCAAAAACTGTCCATCAATGCACTACAGGCCACTGAGGACTTTTACCACATCGTTTATAACATTACAGGTCATGATTATACCGAATGATCCCTGATCATAATCATACCAAGTCCATCTCTGCACGTAAGCCAAAGATATACAACTATAATACCAATAATCAACAGTCCATCTTTTTACATAAGCCAAAGATATACAATTCAATAATCAACAGTCCATCTTTACACGTAAGCCAAAGATAACTTTCATCACCATATAAACATGAGGACGATGACAATGATATAAGCATTTATCAAGCGAAAGCACGGATAAATATTAAAGACTTTAAATTTATCCAAATATTATCAACCACCTAATAAACTCATAATCTAATATTATTAATATTATAACAATATTTTAATCACTTCTTAAACTTATAAACAATTTATTTTAATTGTTTACACTTTACCACATAATACATTTAATCATTCAAAATGTCATACTCATAAGATTTCGTCACCAATGATCAAATCCCTCATCAAAAATCTGCATATACCCTATATAGAATTTTCAAGCCATAAAATCATATTTACCAATTTTTTAACTTCACATAACATATTTAACTTATATGTTCGTAACTAAACTATTTTCATAAAAAATATCAAATCAGTTCTAAAAATATTTCTTTTCTGAAATTTAGCAGAATATAGTCCCATAATGAAGATATATTTTTCTCGGAATTTTTAAAATTTATTTACTATTTTTCAAAAATTAATTTCTTAAGAAATTAGCTGACTCAAGTTTAACTCTAGAAATTCCCAAATCTTGGCAAAATCTTACACATGTTAACGTGAGCTTCCAGTTTAAATTTCATGGTCATCGGAATTATAGAACTCCGGTTATAGCGTTTTTCGTCGAAAAAATCTAAATATTGAAATAGTCATAATTTGTTCATTTTAAGTCGGAATGAGCTTATTTTTGGACAGGGTGTTCCTTATACCATATACCTTCATGTCCCAAAAGGCCAGAATTTTTCAAACAAATTAAGTGGCCGAAACAGTCCTTTTAAATTTCTGGGCAGTAGTTTTTTTGCTATTTTGCAGCTTTTGCCTCCTTTGCTAAAAATAGTCCACACGAAAATCTACAACACCTTTTCCAGTGATTCCACTTGGATAAGTTAGAAGACTCATAGATCTAACTCTAAAACTTGACCACATCCAAAAATTTAAAATATAATAAGAGATATGGTCAATTGAATTTCATGTTCCATTTTCACGAAAATCTGATTTTAAACCCTTTGTGATTTCTAAGAAACTTTCATGTTTTCACATAATAACCAACATAACTCATCATAACACTTACTAATACTACATATACCCATGATTTTCATCAGTCCAATAATTTTATTATGACTTTCATCATAATCAACAGTCCAATGCTTATATTATGACTTTCATCATAATCTACGTAAACAGATGATTTCCACAATTTAATAAGGAATGAATACAAAGGATCATTCACCATACATGTGGTAATCTACATAGGCAGGTTATTCCAACAGAAAAATAAAGAATGGAATAACAGAAAGATTCACCATGCGTGCAATAGACTGCACAGACAGGTTATTCCCAACAGAATAATAAATAATGAAACCAGGTCCGGCGTAAATGCACACACAGGATATTCCGACAGAATAATAAAGAATAGAATAACAACAGAAATCACCATGCGTGCGATAGACCGCACAGACAGGTTATTCCAACAGAATAATAAATAATGGAACCAGGTCCGACGTAAACGCACAGACAAGATATTCTGACAGAATAATAAAGAACGGAATAATAGAAGAATTTCACCATGTAAGCGGTACTTCGCATAAACAGGTTATTCCAACAGAATAACAAAGAATGGAATAATAGAATAATTTCACCATGTATGCGGTACTTCGTATAAACAGATTATTCAAACATAATAATAAAGAATGAAATAACAACTCTTACGAGTATTGAAAGAAATAATTCTCTTCATGAATACGAAAGAATAATACCCCTTACCTCAAAAGAAGACTGGATACTGGAATAGTGAGTTAGTAGACTTCTCTTCTTCTTTCTCTCTATAATAATGACTCTAAAGCTTTAGTGAATTGGTGAGAAATGAAGAAAGAATGAGCTTCTATTTATAGGAAAATATAGTTTCGATAATTGCACATTTTGAGGCTCAAAATATTACAGTACAATACCTCCAACGTTTCTTTCATTTTTACTTCAGTCATCCAAGTATTATCAAACTTGCACCACCTCCTCTAATAGTAAATCATGTGAATCAATAGTTCTAAACATGTAAAAAAAATTAATTACAGTATAGTAACTCAATCTATACCTCTATTTTTAACATAGTCATGCAAGTATTATCAATCTTGCACTAACTCCCTTAATAGTAAGTGAATGTGACTCAATAGTAACTCATGAATAGTACTTCGACACAAAAAATGCCCTGAATACCCGATTGAATAATATAATCTCTAGACATCAATTATTATCGAAATAAATATCGATTTCTACTAACACAAATAATCCCAACACAATAGAACTATGAAATTCATTTTTAATCAACACGAACTTATTCATCATTAATATTATAACTCACAATATTTAACAACCAGGTCGTTCCCAGAAAAGAGAGGGCTTTCCAATAAGGATTTCTCTCTATTGGCACGCAATTAGGTGACCAAACCTCTCCTTGACAGAACTTCTAAAAATTATAAATATTGTAATTTAATAATATGAATAATTTTGTCGTCCCAATTATTGATTTAATAATATATCATATAATACAGATGATACTATGACAATAATCGAATCAATAATATGAGAGATATGATGCAACAATTACTGTAGTAATAATTGAGTATAACTGAGTGACTTCTCACGTAAGCATCAATAACCAATACCGTGTGCTATTATGCAACCATGCGTATTACTGTACTTTTACTACCGAGTAGTTCAACAGTTTTAACGGTAACACTTCCGCCGTTATTTTTATAATAAGATAATTCTGTCATTTTCTTACTACGACAATACTTCCGTTGTGGGGTCCACCGATGATTGTGCCGTCGTACGGATATTCCCCGATAAAAAGAATATTCTCCGACCAATCGAATATTATACAACAACTTGCATACTTTTCAAAATTTATAAATATTACCCATAACTATAACATTATATCAAATCCACACCATAATATTCAAAAAAATATTTCGAGAAATTTAAATCTTTATTCATAAAATTTGGGGTCTCACATATGACACTGTGACAATAATCGAATCAATAATATGAGAGATATGATGCAGCAATTACTGTAGCAATAATTGAGTATAACTGAATGACTTTTTACGTAAACACCAATAATTAATATAGTGTGCTACTATGCAACCACGCGTATTACTGTACTTTTACTACCGGGTAGTTCAACAGTTTTAACGGTAACACTTTCGCCGTTATTTTTATAAAATGATAATTCTGTCATTTTGTAATTACGACAATACTTTTGTTGTGGGGTCCACCAATGATTGTGTCGTCGTACGGATATTCCCTAACAAAAAGAATATTCTCCGACCAAACGAATATTTTATAACAACTTACATACTTTGTAAAATTTATAAATATTACCCATAACTATAAAATTATATCAAATCCACACCATAATATTCAAAAAAAATATTTCGAGAAATTTAAATCTTGATTCATAAAATTTGGAGTCTCACAATATATATCTACAATTCTAGAACAAATTAATAGTGTGTGTTTTATTGAAAAGTTTTCACAAAAACAGAGAGAATATATATCCCAAATTATGCAATCAAAGCATCAAAAGTATGAGAATATATTTTTATAATAATTTTTAGGTGGGAAAGAGGATCGAGTTAGCATTACGAAGGCGTGATACATTATACGTCCATATCCTTTCAACTCAAATTATTCTTTAAACTCCGCATTTCAAAAAGATAGTTAATTACTTTAAATAATTAGCTAACCATAACAAATAAATTGATGTTCAACTGGAACTTATAAATTGTCAATCACAAATTATACTGATGTCATTAGGACATTACTAAACAGACAACAGCTTCTGAATTACAATTATTCGGTTTTCAATTTTTCGGTATTTTTGGTTTTTCGGTATTTATCGAATTTAAAATTTTCATTACCGCTATCGGTACCGAAAAGTATAAAAAACCAAAAAATCGGTACCGAAAAAAATCAGTACCGCCGGTACCGATTTCAACCAATTCGGTAAAAAACCAAAAAAATCAAATTTTTTGAGCACCCTTACCTATGCTGCCCCCAAGTAGATCTGCCATTGTATGAAGGTGTTTGACTAAAATGACTTATAAGTTAAAGTAAGATGTAAAGACTATTAAAATAAGGGTAAACAATTTTTATATTTAGTCAAACTTATTTATTTTAAATGACTTATAAGTCATTTTTTAATAAGCTAAAATTTGTTACTTATCAAAAATGACTTATAAGTTAAAATATAAATTATCCCAAAAACTTCAATAATAAAAAATAACTTATAAATTAGTTTGATCAACTTATAAATTGTTTATAATAAGACTATTAAAATCAGTTACAATTCAAATGTTTTTTTCCTCTTTTTTTGAAGCCCCATTTTGATGGGATTTGAATTACAAGTATAATAAATTTTATAATTAACATAAATTTTTTATTTATAAATATAATATTAATAAATTTAATAATAGGAAATTACAATAATCATCCATATCATATAATCCAAAGAAGAAATAATACAATTATATAAAGGTGAAAAATAGCTTTGAAAAAACCGACGAGTGTCGAATTTCAAATTTTAAGATATAGTAATACTTTGATGACAAATAAATCTTACAAAAAGTTGCTTATAAAATAATATGGTTGATTATGGTTGGTTGTTATCACTAGACTCACCCATATATATTGGATCATCCATTATTTACATTATGTCACATCATTTTGTAAAGTTTTTTTGTCACCATAGAGGACACTATTAAAAATATGCGTGATAATTGTGTTTCAGTAAGTGTAAATGAATCGAACTGAACTGAACATAGAATTGTTCATATTTAGTTCGAAAAATTAAATTCATATTTAAATTCGATATTCGAATGACATTTAAAAAATTGTACTTAAATTTTACTCGACTCAAATATTCATTACTCAAATTCGATTTAACTCGGATCGAATTATATTCAAATTATTTGTGAGCTTCGAATTCAAGTTTGAATTCGAGTTTATTCATAGTAACTAGTTTTATAATAGATATAATTCTAAATTGAACTTATTATTTTACTTAAAATGAAAAAATATATTTGTTATTACACTACAAATATAAAATTACAATTAAAATTAATAAAATAAAATAATAATTAATTATCCTAATTTTAATTAACTTTGTATGTATTATAAGCGAATATAGCGAGTATCTACTTAAATATATATCAATTGAGTATATATCGAATCACAATCAATAATTTAAGTATTTGAATCATAAACGAGTCGAGAATTTTAGTTGCATTTTTATTTGATTTAGAGCCTTAGTTTTCACTCTCATATTTTGTTTTTATTTGTAGTATTTTATAAATTAGGAGTATTTTGCAGCATCTAAAATGTGAGGAAAGATTGAGAGAGTAATACTTGAAAATGAAAACAAAGGGAAGTGGTTAGTATGAAGTGGTCAGTATTCTATTGGCCAAGTCTTTGTCAAGAAATTCATCTTTTACCCACAAAATTCATTGTCAAATTATAATATTCAATTAAATATTAATGGTGGGCTAATTGCATCCCTTACTTTCTCATTCACACCACATGGTTCACCAAAAAACTCTATGTTAATAAACATCACATTCCCTCTTTCCATACTATTCTTCTCTCTTGCTTATGTTTCCTCTCTCTCCCCCACTACCACCACATTGTATCAATGGACGATGAGAATTACCAGGTCGATACAGACTATGGAGAATTCACCGACGAAGAGATTTGAGTATCCAGAAAAGATGGAGAGTACCCAAAAGACCTGATAAGTTCCAACCTTATTATTTAATGGAATTTTTTAACTATGGGATGTGAATAGGAAATAATTTATTATTTAAGCAACTTATTGGTAACCAGTTTATTATTTAAACAACTTATTGATAAACAATTTTTTTGTTTAAACATCTTATTGGTAAACAACTTATTATTTCAATAGCATATTGGTAAATAACATATTATTTAAACAACTTATTGATAAACAACTTATTATTGATAAACAACTTATTATTTAAACATTTTATTGGTAAACAACTTATTTAAACAAGTTATTGGTAAATAACTTATTATTTAAATAATTTATTATTGGTAAATAAATTATTAATAATAAACATCTTATTATTTAAACAGCTTATTGGTAAATAACTAATTATTTACACAACTTATTGATAAACAATTTATTATTTAAACAACTGTTAGATAAATAACTTATTTGTAAACAACTTATTATTAATAAATAGCTTATTATTAGTAAACAAATATTAGCCTTCGTCAACGTGCTCAAAATGTTCTAATAGTTTTTCAAATATCAACTAATTTTGTCTTCATTTAATAATTTAACTTTTCAGCTATAAAAAGTTGTAAACGTGTTAATTTTCATATAATTTAGAAATATGAATAGATAATTTTATAATAATAAATAATCGATCAATATTTAATATTTTTATTTTATGCTATTATAATATTAGTGCTTTACGATCTTAAATTAAATCAAATCAAATATTTTCCATATAATTAAATTGTTAAGTGAAAATTAAAATTAATTTGCATTTGAAATGATTTTAAATAATTTCAATATAAATCTAATTATAATTATAAATCTTATTTGAAAATTAATTTGCATTATTTAGTGAAAATTAAACCTAATTATCAATGTAAATCTTAAAAATATTTTATCATATATATATTTGATATCATCTTTCAAATATTCATGCCCAATAAACTCTAATTTTTATCTCGCACTAATTTAGTCTCTCGACTTTACTAGGTGCGAAAAATAAACTCAATTAAGACCAATTAATTTATAAAATTCAATTGTTAATTCTTTCATAGCCAAACATATGTTTAAAATTAAAATCAAAACACTCATCATTTCAATCAAAACACGATTTATATCCGTTTTTAACGAATTATAAACCGAATCCAATAAATAATGAGAATCTAACCTTATTTTTTATCAATAAAAATAGACATTCAAAAAAAAGAATTATTTTTAACGCGAAAGAACTAAATTAGTAGAATCAATATGGAATTGATCAATTATATTCATCCTCAACCCTACCAAATAATCTAGCCTAACATGCTTGAAATTGAAACATAAAACATAATAAAATAGAACACAATTCAATAAACAAAATACTCACTTGAATGTACCAATTAATTGAAGAAGAAAATATATAAATTCAGGAATAAAAGACTCAAAATGTTCAGCTCTAAATAAGAACAACGTTATCTTTAATATTTAAAAACAAATAATAAATTGAATAATAAGGAACCCCTTTTTAATTGGACTGAAATCGAAGAATGGTCATGTCATAAAGGCTGATAATTGCTCAAGTATGGTATAAAACTCCAAAAAAAAAACTCTAAATAAAGCACTTACTGATCATTCAAAACCCAAAAAGCGAATGAAATTAGAGATTTTTTCCAAAAGTCCACACCCCTACTGCTTTAGGCAAAATACCATCCTCCTTTCATAAGACTAGGCCACAAGGCTTTTTAAAATTGACAAGTCCTCCGAGATTGCCGCAGTCATCCTCTATGGCCGTGCCCTATAGCGTCAATCTCTTCTTCTTCTTCCTTTTTATCTAATATCCCCATTTTTGATTTGTTGCTCTCCCTTGTCTTCTTCAACTGATAATGTCGTCTCTCGTTAAAAACCTTTCAGCTTGCAATATATATATACTAGCAACAGTCCCGTGCCTCCGGCACTATGGACGTTGGGATTTATTCCAAATTTTGAACGACCCAAATGATTTATTGAGTGAGCGAGAAATTCAAAATTATTTGTATTTTATTAGATAGATGGATGGTGGGATTTATCCCAAACTTTGGACGTCCTAGATGATTTATTGAGTGAGCAGAAAATTCAAAATTATTTGTATTTTATTAGATATAATTAGATATATAGAATATAGATATAGATAGATAGAATTAGATAGATTGTATTTTATTAGATAGATGGATGGTGAGATTTATTCCAAACTTTGGACGACCCAGATGATTTATTGAATGAGCGGAAAATTCAAAATCATTTGTGTTTTATTAGATAGATATATAGAATATAGATATAGATAGATAGAATTAGATAGATTGTATTTTATTAGATAGATGGATGGTGAGATTTATCCCAAACTTTGGATGGCCCAGATGATTTATTGAATGAGCGGGAAATTCAAAGTCATTTGTGTTTTATTAGATAGATAGAACAAGGATCCTGTCCGGGAGTCCGGACAGATCCTAAAATCCGGACTAATTTTCTTTTTTTTTGCTTTTTTTTTTGAAACAACTAAAAAAAAATTATGGAACTGAAATTTTTCCATAATACAGTATTTTGGGTGTGTTTTTAATACCTATACCAACCAATGTATGTACAGTCTGCCCAGACTGTACAGAAATATTTTGGTATAGGCATCCAAATCACCCCCAAAATACTGTATTGTGAAAAAATTTCAGTTCCATAATTTTTATTTTTATTTTAGTTGTTTCAAAAAAAAGCAAAAAAAAAAAGTCCGAATTTTGTTAAAATCCGGGAGTCCGGACCTGATCCGGACTCTCTCTCTCTCTCTATATATATATATATATTTGGGCTTTTTAATTAGAAAGCTCTGAAGACTTGGTTGTGTTGTATTTAATGACTATTGAACTGCCTCTTTAAGGGTCCTTTACATAAGTATACAACAAATAGAAAATAATTACAAGAAATGTGCATCAACTAAATAATTACAAAAAGAGTGTAATTAAGACTCATATTACAAAAATAGTATAATTCACATTAATAAAGAAACCTAAAATCAAGGATAACTAATAATTCAAATTCAAATTCAAATCTTGTCTCTAACAACAATTTCAAATCCATATTTCAAAATTCAAATCAAAATGAGAAAATTAAAAATAAAAAATTATGAAGGAGCTAATGTTCATCATCCTCCTCTCTCGCCGTCACCGCTGCCGCCGCCACAAAAATTGACTAGTAACTGCATCACATTTAAAATAAAATTGGTAATCAAATACAACTGAATTGGTTACCTTGGTCTAAAAGTTTGACAACCAATTTCATTTTGGTAAATAAAAAATAGAACACTGTATATTTATACCAAGGTAACCAAAACTTTATACCAAGGTAACCAAACTTTTATACCACGGTAATCAAACTTTTATACCAAGATAATCAATCTACCTTCACACCTGCAGTATGAATTAGTTACCTTGATCTGAAAGTTTGGCAACCAACTGCACGAAGGTTTGACTACCAACTGTATTACATGCAAAATAAATTAGAAACTTAATAAAACAGAATTAGTTACCTTGATATAAAGGTTTGGCTACCAACTGCATTATAAAAACTGCAAAACAGAGCTGTGATGACAGAGGGAGGGGGTGGGGCGTGGGCAGTGGGAGGAGGAGGAGGAGGAGGAGGGGGGGAGGATGAGGGGGTGGCGGAGGGAGGGGGGAGGAGGAGGAGGGAGGCGGAGGAGGGAGGGGGGAAGAGGAGGGGGTGGCGGACGGAGGGAGGGAGGGGGGAGGAGGAGGAGGGAGGGGGTGGCGGAGGGAGGGGGGTGGGGGTAGCGGGGGGCAGAGGCGGGAGGAGGGGAGGAGGGGAGGAGGGGAGGCGGGAGGAGGGGAGGAGGGGAGGCGGGAGGAGGGGGTGGCGGAGGGAGGAGGAGGGGGTGGCGGGGGGCAGAGGCGAGAGGACGGGAGGAAGGGGAGGAAGGGGAGGGGGAGGGGGAGGCGGAGGGTGGGAGGCGGGGTTGGACAGGAGGAGGAGGAGGCGGAGGGAGGGAGGAGAAGAAGAAGGGAAACATAAATGGAGTGGGAGAAAATCGTGGGAGAGATGGGGAGAAAATTGTGGGAGAAAGGTTGAAAATTAAAACACATCCCATAATTAAAGGAATCATAAATATGTACTAATAATAAAAATAAAATTTTAAAGATATTAATTATGTAAATATTTAATGAGGGCACTTTTCTTGTAATTATATTTTTAAATGTACTATAAAATGTAATTGTTCCCCTCTTTAAAGCCAAGGCTGCTGATCTTTCTTCAATTAAGTTAATGGGCCTGGCCCGCAGCTTGAAATAATAAGCTCTAAATTATTCCGTTCAAAAGTCCAATTTCTTAATTAAATGCCACACGTGAAAGACACTAAAAATATAAAAATGTATGCTCTCCAAAATATAAATTAACGGGCTAAGATATACCAATTTCTTGGCAAATCAAATTCCCCCAACTTATACTTTGTTGTCTCTTGGTGGTTTACAGAGAATATACCAACAAAATTCTAATAATGGTTCTTTTCTAAAATATGATTCCCTTTTCTTCACCAATGAAAATAACTCAATAAAGACATCAAAAGACCCATATGTAATGTGACGCCCCCAAAATAGGTATACATCACCCATCTTGAGTCGTCAAATACAAGGTACAAAATTCAAATACAACTTAATTATACAACAGTCGTGTAAAATACGACAAAACATATGTTGTGAGTTTTAATACAAATATTATCATCTAGACAATATTCACACTCAATTGAGTCCTCATTACATTTATTATCACACTATTTAACAGAATAGTGAGGACTACTAATGCTATTATCTGGACCGTCACTCCGTTTTCCGACTAGTCTCCGCAACGTTCTTATGCAACCACACGTAAGCATCAATAATTAATACCGCGTACTACTATGCAACCACACATATTACTATACTTTTACTACCGAGTAGTTCAACAGTATTAACGGTAAACTTCCGCCGTTATTTTCATAAAATATTTTTGTCGTTTTCTCAATTCGACAATAATTCTCTTGTGGGGTCCACCAATGATTGTGTCGTTGTACAAATATTCCCTACTAAAATAAATATTCTCCGACCAATCGAATATAATACAATAACGTGCATACTTTGCAAAATTTATAAATACTACCCACAACTATAACATTATCTCAAATTCACACCATAATATTAAAAAAAATATTTCGAGAAAATTAAATCTTTATTCATAAAATTTGGGATTTTATAATCTCCCCTTCTTATGAAATTTCACCCTCGAAATTTACATACATACTATTTTCTTATAAATAGAGAGCTAAGTTAGAATTAAAAATCACACAAGAAACATAAGCTTTCTCTCCTCCTCTCTCTATATTATCAAGCATATTGTGTGAGTATTTAGATACTTTGAGAGTTGATATTCAGTACAAGGTTCCTTCGGCTTTACATTCCGGTCAGAAATACTGCTTTTTCGAGGTAAGGAATTTTAAGCATTGTTATGTTTTTCATGTTTCGTAATTTTTCCGACCTTCAAAAATTCTGAAAAAATTTAAAATGATAATTTGGTGAGTTTTTTTTTATTGTGTCCAAAAATAGAGATTTTTGGATGTTTAGAGGAGTTATGGATTTTACGAGAAAAGACTATTTTAAAAGTAAACTCTTATAACTCCTTGTGGTTAACTCCGAAATTGGTGAAATTTTTATTGGGAGTACATGTATATAATATCAGTATACCCTGTGAATTTCGGAATTTTTGGATAAAAATACAATTTATGATAAATGTCTAAATATTCGGCAGTTTTGGCCATGTAAATAATAGTAAATGAATTTTAAAAATTTCGAGAAAAATATATGTTCAATATGGGACTATATTCTGCTAAATTCCAAAAAAGAAATATTTTTGGAACTGATTTAGTATTTTTCATGAAAATGGACTAGTTATGAGTAAATGAATTAAATATGTTATATGAAGTAAGAAAAGTGGAAAATATGATTTTATGGCATGGGAGTCCTATATAAGGTATATGAAGATTTTTGATGAGGGTTTTGATTATTGGTGATGAAATCTTATGAGTTTGGCATTTTAGGATGATTAAATGCATTAATTAGTAAATTGTAAACAATTAAAATAAATTATTTATAAGTTTAAGAAATGATTAAGATATTGTGATAATATTAATAATATTAGATTATGAGATTATTAAGTGATTTATAACATTTGGATTAAGGTGATATGAAATCATTGATTTATGAATCTTACTCTTGAAATTAAATGCAGTTGTTGATCATATTATTTTTATTATCATATATAACATTTTTATAATCCCGGTGATGAAATTTTTTCTTTGACTTTAGTGTAAAGATTGATAGATTATTGGTATGATCGTGAATTCGTGACTATGAGTTCGCTTTGGCCAGTAGTGCAAAGTTGAATCGTTGACTGGTATGATCATGACCATTGAATTTATAATTGAATATTTTTAGTTTGAGTGCAAAGGTGAATTGATCAACATGATTATAATTATAGTTTATATAAATTCTTAAATGATTGTATGTTTTTTTGAGATATAAATATCTTTGGCCTGTAGTGCAAAGATCAATTATTGATGAATATCTTTGGCTCGTAGTGCAAAGATGAATTTATTAGTATGATTATGAACAAGAACTGTGATTTGGTATAACCATGATCTTTGATGTTTCAGGTAAAGACATGTGATGTAAATTATCTTTGTCTTGGGTGAGAAGAGGAATTTAGAACCACAAATATTATTATGAGTTATTCACATGATTGTGGACATGAACTATTGATTAATGTTACAAGGATAAAACATTGTTGGTAGACTTTTAACATGGAGAAGATAATAGACTTTATGGTCTATTTTGACTCTTCTAATGGATTGTTCGTTCTGCTGCAACTATGGTTGAAAATTTTTATCATCTACCATATGTTCTAAATATCTGATTTATTAACTTTTAAATTATTAAAATAATAATAATAACTTTCATACACCATACTCTTTTTGCCATGCTTATATTGCAGCAAACTAGCCAAATTTATAGGAAGAGAGTTCCCCCAAGACAGGTGAGCAACGCCATTAATTAAGTTAGCGAGAGAGCTGGGCAAATTATTTATTATAATAATAATAATAATTAGTATTTAAAATTTTAATTATTATTATTATTTTAATTAAATTATTATTATTATTGTAATAATACAGTGATTAATTAATGTAATAGTTGTAGTAGTAGTATGGTGTATGGTGATACTTAATCAACTAAAAACAGTAAGTAAATTAAAAATTATTGAATAATATAATTATTTATTTAAAAATTTAAAAGTTATTATTATTACTACAATAATAATTATTACAATTATTATTATTACAATTCCTAGTACATTAGTTTTAACATAGTAGGTACTTGGTCTAGTGGATTTTGTTGGAATATAAGGTTTATAGTTTGGGGAGGTCTGAAGTTCATCACTTGTTAGCACAACATTTTCTTAAATAAAAATTTTAACGGGTTAATATGCACAGTCAGCATTTCCGTTAAATTTTTGGACGGAAATCGAACGGAATGACAATTTTGTAATTTTATGAGAGTACAGTTATTCGATTGTAACAAAAAATATTTCGGTAACCACAATGAAAACCGGACCCTAGTACAATGACCAAAACGTTATTTATCCCCACAATCTCTTGACAATAAGCACGATCATTCCTTTGGCCCAAAGACAATTGGCCTTGATGGAACTTGTTTTATTTGTGGTATTTTCAGATGACCTTGTTGTAGACACGAGACAGGCATAACTTAAATTTTGTACCTCGGAGAACAAACTTGAATGGTGAACTCTAGTGCTGCTAAATATATTTTGTGCAAGCCGTTCTTACTTTGTCTCTTACAAACCTACATAGACAACGAAGAATAAATGTATATAAGAAATTCGAGGCTCGCTCAAGTCTTAGGCAAGGGATTTGAAAACTTTAAGCTCACGTCCGAGAATGTTATTGGGCTCACCGATGTCATTCGTGTGACTTTTATTCCATATAGGAAATGATATATTGTCAAAATTTATGTCACTTTTTGATTGTCAGTTGTGTGAATAATATTTTTTGAAGAGATGTGTAATAAGTAGAGTTCTCCTATAATCTTACCAATAACATGATAACATGTTATCATTTGATTATTTTCATAATTATATTTTCATATAAATTTATCGCAATACATAACAAGACTTTTTGATATGTGTGTCATACCCAATTTTGTACTTATAAATTTAGATATTTAACTATTTTGTCTTCTATAATCAAACTTTATATATATATATATATATTCTTATTTTATCCTTTAAATCTAAGTAAAAAAGAATAATTTATTTATCATGTTAATTACATAATAACATGCTCACATGGACTAGCAATACGTATGCACAATAGGTCGACCTATCCTGACCGGACCTAGGCCTGTCAGGCTTTGCGTGTAGGCGGTGTTTGATAAAAACTGAATGAATCTGAATGAAAAAATTATTTGATAATTGATGTCTAAAACATCCGAATAACAAATTTTTAATATTTTACCCCTCTAAAAAAATTCAATATTTTTGTAAATTTATTAAATATTACTTAATATAATAGTTAATATTAAAAAAAACTTCATTCAATCCCCATTCAGCCCAAAAAATAACACTAAACCATTCGGCCCAAAAAATGACACTAACCCATTAAGCCCAAATCGTTTGAATGACTGACCGATTCAGCCATTCAAACGTTTTTTTCTTCAAAACAAATGCACTGAATGGATGACCGATTTATCCATTCAGTCCTAAACAAATTGTCTCTTAGACTTGGACATCAAAAACGTGATCGATAAGCCTGGAGGCCAGGCCAGACGGTCTAACCCTTTTTTTTACGTTTAATGTTAAATATTAATATAAAATAATAATAATAAAAACTATAAAGTATAAACTAGTATTATAAAAAATTTAATGAAAAACTAGAGTATTTACAAAAAGCTAATTTATTATTAATGTTTAATAAATTAAATTTTAATGTTAAATATTAAATAAATTAACTAGTTCTATTCATTCAACATAAAAACACCTATTGTGCAAGGGTTGCTAGCCCATGGTTCTCTTGCAATTATTTATTTTTCTTCAAATTCTAAGTGAATGAATAAACAATGCAAATATGTGGAGCTAGTGCTTAAAATTTTAGTAAACATATATTAGTTAATTATTAATGTTAATGTGAAGATTTTAGAACCAAATAATATTAAGTAGGATGATACATTGATATTTTAATGATAATTATGATATTATGTGGTTTTGCGTGAAAGACTTGTTCTACTTGCTTATTACTTGAATGTAATTGGTAGCTGCTAAGTGTTATGAAAAAGTGCTATCAGGTTAGATCTTAGGCGTCAAACCAGGTCGGACCTATGTCGAACTTTTCTCTTCAAACAACAACCACTTTAAAGCCTCCCCGTCGGGTCCAAATCCAAATTGGACCAAGGCCAAATGGCCGACCGCGAACTTTTTTGGGTCCTTTACATAAGTATACAACAAATAGAAAAAAATTACAAGAAAAGTGCATCAACTAAATAATTATATTAACAGTACAATAATGTATAATAATATCAACAATAGTGCAAAACAAGTCATTGAATCCAATCCAACAAAAATACAAATTCCTTAATTCAAGGAGAAAACTACTCCACTAAATTTGGTAGTTACCAAATAACCAAAAAATTCAAAAATAGATTCGGCAGTTACCAAATAACCAAAAAATTCAAAAACCACGTATCAAATCTACACGAAACCAACGAAGAACAAAAAGGAAACTTCATAGATGATTTTCTTCGTCCTCAACCGATTCACCATTATCATTTTCTCTCTTTCGTCTTACTCTTGAACCTTCTCTGCTCCGACCTCATTTCTCTACTACAACCATGTCCACGTTTATACCAAGGTAACCAATAAAAAATAGAACACTGCATAGGAAAGACAGAGAGATAAGAGATTGATGTGTAATATAATATTGATAATCAAACCTTCGTATCAAGATACCCAAACATTTATATCAAGGTAACCAAACCTTTATACAAAGTTAACCTTTTTTTTATGAATATTTGGTTACCTACAAAAACTAAAATGGTTACCTTTGTATCAAGGTTTAGCTACCAACTGCACCACAATCAAAATAATTTTATTTTTTAAAAGCATGACAATATCTATATACTAACACTAACCGGCGGCGAGGTTCTAATCACCCTAGCCCAATGCAAGTTTTTCTCCCCATGCCGACGATCACCGCAGTTACCAACTCTTCGTACCAATGTAACCAAACCTTCATAATAAGGTAACCAAACCTTCATAATAAGGTAACCAAACCTTCATAACAAGGAAACCTTCATATTAAGGTTCGGTTACCTTGTTATGAAGGTTTGGTTACCATGGTATGCCTATTTGGTTACCAACATATTAAGGTTTGATTACCGGTAGAGCTGGAGAACGGATCGGTGGTGGAGGGGAAGCAACGGGTGGCGGAGGGGCCTCTATCTCGGCCAGTGGCGGGTTCTCCATCGACGGCCATCTTGGATCGATCTGGGGGAGTGGGAGAAAGGGGGCGGGAGGAGGCGAAGGGAAGGGAAGGGGAGGGGAGGGGAGGGGAGGGGAGGGGAGGGAAGGGGAGGGGTGGAGAAAGGGGGCGGGAGGAGGGGGATGGCGGTGGGAGGCAGATGGAGGTGGTGGGGCGTGGGCGAGGAAGGAGAAGGGAGGCGGAGGAAGGGGAAGGGAAGGGATGGGATGGGATGGGAGGGGAGGGGAGGGGAGGGGAGGGGGTGGGGTGGGTAGAAAAAGGGGGGAGGGAGGAGGGGGATGGCGGTGGGAGGCAGATGGAGGTGGTTGGGCGTGTGCGGTGGAGGAGAAGGGAGGCGGAAGAAGGAGATGAAGAAAACTGCGAATGGAGGTCGATGAGAGAGATAAAATTTAAATCCCTACAAATATGGGCATTATCAATAACTGATTAAATCAGTTAACTAAATAAAAGGGATAAGATTGCACTCTTTTTTGTAATTAAAATTGTATATGCACTTTTTTTATAATTTTTTAGTTTGTACACTTTTTATGTAATTATTTTTTAAAATGTAATAAAAAATGTAATTGTTCCAACTTTTTGGGTTATGAAAATAAAACTCAAGGCCCAAGGGAGGAGAGTCCGAAAAGGAAAAAGAATAAGAACCAAATAATCAAAAGATCATAAATGAACGGCAGATAAAACACTTTGTAAAATACCGATGTGGAGACAGTTGTAGAGGATTTAAAAATTTGACGGCGTTTATATCATTTGGTAATTTGTATCAAGAGAGCGGAAGAGAGCATTATCTACTCTCGATTTTTGTCAGCCCCCTCTCCGTCGAGGTTTTTTTTTTCTTTATTTTTTTTCTTTTCTTTTTTTCTTCTTCCCCAAACAAAACCCTAATTTTTTTTATGTTTCATCTCAATTTCTCAATATATATTTAGATTTTTGTATCTCTTTATATAAATTAAAATAGAAGTATAAGAAGGATGCAGCAGAGGCTGAAGCAGCAACAAGCATTGATGCAGCAATCTCTTTACCATCCTGGTCTCTTAGCCCCTCCCCAGGTTAATTTATTTTCTTATCTTTCAAAAAGTTATTCTTTTTACCTTTTTGACTGTTTTTTCTGTAAATTTTCATGATGTTTTAATCAATTATATGTATTGATTTATGTCTTGAATGATCTTTATCACTATCAATGGGAAACATCGCGGGATTATTCAACATCACCTTTGACCTTTGTAAAGTATTTTTTTTTATATAATTGGATTTGGTTTGGAAAGGGGCTTTTTGGTGATACTTATCTTACCTAATTGGTTGCTGAAAATTTGTAGGTTAAATGATAGGAATTGAACCAATTTCTGGCTCTTTTGAAATTTGCACTTACTTAAGCTAATTACATCACTTTACATTAGCTGGAATCACTTTTTAGAAGGAAAACTAAACCACATGAACTTTATGATTCAAAGTTTCAAATTATTGATTTTCATCCCATCCCAAGCCTACTAAAAGTAGGATAAGGTTTTCGGGAGTTTTCTTACAGATTATAGGAATAAACATTGAGTTGTTTATTAATTATCAGAATGCATCCCTGTTGCATGTGTCCCCTAGTTTTGTTCTGTATAGAATTTTCCCCTTTGAATTAAATTGTGAGATGGAATAGATATTGCTTAAAGTCTTATTTTGTGACTTATTATATGAAAGTACTTTCCATTTTTTTTATTCATTTGTGTGTGCGTGCATGCAACTGATATATTTTCATGGAGGACTGTTATACTTGAACAGGATAGAAGTTTTATCAAGGTTATCCTTTTCCTTGACTAGAAATTCCATAAGTTGGGGTCGTTTTTAATGTACCCATGTTGGATTTCATTTTAAGTGTTCTGTTGTGTTATGGTAGGTGTCTTCAAGGTTTGAGGTTGATATACTTTTAACTGTTCGTACACATACTTTCCGTAACCAGCCTATGTCTAAGGTGCAAATTAATTTAAAATTTTAAAATGTCTAGGGCTCATCGTTAAAGGTGTCTGAAAATTCCAGTGTAAATGGTGTGAAGGCTCGTGTAGTCCAGTTAGAGTTGAGCAGTATTCACGAGTGCTTGTATTTTTGTTTTTTTCTTCTTTCCATCTGGCTCTTAAATACAATTTATTTATCTTTATTAAAATTGACAGTTTTTTTTGGGGCCTTTCCGTTATTCTTTTCTTATATTTTTCTTTTTCTCTTTTTCTTTTTTAATTTGCAGATAGAGCCTATCTTGAGTGGTAACCTGCCTCCTGGCTTTGATTCAACTACATGCCGCAGTGTGTGAGTGTCTTGCTACATTTTCTTTCCTTTCTTTTTGTCTCTTTTGTTGTGTTCAGTTCACACATTTGAACCGAGGGTAATTTTTACAATTTGACCAAGTTTAGCTTATTGTGTCAATCTTCTTATCATTGCTATCAGCAAATTTAGCCCGTGTAATTTTTTTTTTGTCATGTTTCTCCTCAGCGTGTATAGTATTTTCAAATCTTTCTTTGTCTCAATTCTTTGCATGGTTTTGAAATAATTCATGGAAATATAATATTTTGCTTGATGTTCTACCGTCTATAAATGTTTTTTTGATATTCCATTTGTCACAATTCTTTATATGGCTTTCTGTGCATATTTTGTTCTTTGAGTCGATGCAACTTAAATTGGTTTTAAGTGTTAATATTCTTTTATATATTGCGAGATTATGCAGTTATGTCGGGAACATTCACCCTCAAGTTACAGAACCTCTTCTTCAAGAGGTTTTTTCTAGTACTGGTCCCCTTGAAGGCTGCAAACTCATTCGAAAGGAGAAGGTGAAATCAAATTATTATAATCTTTGAACTTCCTTTCAAACTATTATTTTTGCTATTAAAGATGCTTAGGTTGCTTTGTTTGATCTTTATTTGGGTTGGTTGATCCTGAATAAGCCATTTATACTTATTTACTTCCTTGCTCCCAATTTATTTGTTCGTTTCTTACGTTCCAAGTTCCAAAATCTCCTAAAAATTCATAGTGATGTTGGTAAAAGCAATTTTTCTAGCTCTTTTCCAATGGTCGGGTCACAGTTAGAATATTACACTCACACCACACTCGCTAAATCCATTAAAGAACAAAAGAAAAGATATTTGAAATTGAATGGTAGTTGAGCTAGAACTTCAAGTGTCGTATATTGATCTATGATTCAACTTGCCGGACAATAAAAATGGGTTTCACTAGTCTTGGTTTATCACATACCAAGATGATCAATCTCAACCATGGATGTTTTTGAGGTATAAAAAATTAAAGTTAGAACTTTAAACTTTCGTAATTCGAGCCGATTCCTTCAGTACTACTTAAATTGTGACTTTAAAATTTCTCTTGTTAATTCAATTAACATAGTTGTATGTTGTTTCTTCCTTTGTAGTCATCCTATGGATTTTTGGACTACTTTGATCGCAGATCAGCTGCTCTTGCTATTGTGACTCTTAATGGAAGGCATTTGTGAGTAGAAACCTCACCGAACCAAAATTGCTTATTAGCTATTTTCTGTTAGTTTACTTGAACTTTCAAATCTCAGGTTTGGACAACCTATTAAAGTTAACTGGGCATATGCTAGTAGCCAAAGAGAGGATACATCAGGTCTGTATCTATCTTTTTTTTTCTTCAAAAATTTTGCTATCTATTAATTATTTCACAGATTGATTGCATCAATCGGTAGATAGCTTATACTATTTTTATTCACTTGTAGGCCACTTCAACATTTTTGTTGGTGACCTGAGCCCCGAGGTTACAGATGCCACATTATTTACTTGCTTTTCTGTGTATGCTAGTTGCTCGTAAGTTCAATCTCCTTGTTCCTTATTTTCTTAATAGTTTGATCTCTTGGGATTTAAAGTGAAGTTTATAGAAATTCACATTATCTTAATGTTATCTCATATCTGGCGCTACTGGTTATAGAGATGCAAGAGTAATGTGGGATCAGAAAACTGGGCGCTCAAGAGGGTTTGGATTCGTATCTTTCAGGAGTCAGCAGGTATTCAATCTTGCTATTAATTTTTCTTCTTTCTCTATATATTATACTATCTCCCCCTTTGCCTCATTGGTCTATTGTTTGACTCATGATTTCATCATTATTGATATTTTCCGTGTCCAGGATGCCCAAAGTGCAATAAATGAGTTGAATGGTGAGGAATCTTCGTGTTCTCGCTGTAATTCATTTCTAGTTTTTCATTTCTTGATTTTCTATAGTTACATACATTCTCACATGTTCAGCATATCATGAAGCTCTATTCCACAACATTCTTCTCACCTAGCCTCTAAGAAAGGGAAAAACTAGCTGGACAATTGATAAAGAATTACAATTGGGGGTGCACTTATTTTATTTCAACTATTCCATTCCTATAGTGGTTAGATAACTGTAATTTTTAAGGGGGACAAAAACTTACCCAGTGTCTAATATTGTAGGAAAGTGGCTTGGGAGCAGACAAATTCGGTGCAACTGGGCAGCAAAGGGTGCTGGAAATGATGACAAACAGAACTCAGATTCCAAGAGCGTAGTCGAACTAACAAATGGAACATCAGGTGATGTCATGAACCTGGGGGGCTTCCAAATATGCCGTATTGTTGACTTATAATTAATTAGAAGAAACATCTATGGCACATTTTTTTATCTATCCTATTTTTGCTATATTGGTTAGGTGTGGCTGCATTGTTATCTTGAATTAAAGTGCGGTTCTATTCCTGCAATTGAAATCATATCATGGTGGTTATAATATTATAGGAAAATTCGAGATACTTAGATACTTCATCAGTGTGTGTTGCATGGTTCAAAGTTACGGTAGCGGCCTATATTTCGGAATGTCATTTTTTGACTTGGTTTCGGTAACGATCGGGCTATACATAGTTAGGAGCTTCAAAGAAAGCAAATTATGAATTTTTTTAAATAATAAGAACAAGATGGATCAATTAAGTTCACCAAAAACAGTATATAGTGCACATAACATTGTCTAAATGATAAAACAAACATCTCACATATATGTTTAATCAATTTTACGTTCGAATAAAGTCGACATTGATGATTTCTTAACTTAAATGGTTGAGCACATGTTATATAGAGTTTTAAGTACAATTTAAATATTTAAAGTTGTACTTAACTAGGTATTATATAGGTACAATTTAATTATAATTTAAAGTACAATTTAATTATAATTTAAAGTACAATTTAACTTAACTAATTATATATTAAGTATATATATATTTTTTATAAATTTTAAAGTTATACTCAACTTGGTGCATATAGGTAAAATTTAATTACAATTTGACTTAACTAATACAATATTTTTATCAATTTTTTAACGAATACATAACTAGGTACTACAATTTAAGTGTAACTTATATCTCTTTTGTCGCAAGGTTCTCAGATCCGAACCGGTAATCGAATCGGAAAAGGTACCATGTCGATGGGTCACTGGTCCAACCAGTGGTTGAACCGTTATTGACCCAATAACGTCATTAATATATAAAATATATATTATTAGTAATTAATAAATTTTTTAAAAATCTCATTTTTTATAAACTAAAACATAATAAAGTTGAGTTACAATATTATTAAAAGTGATTAATTTTAATGTTAAAACTTTTCTTGGTTAAAAAAATAATAATTAAAAATTGGGTCAATTATCCGTTTTATCGGTTGAACCACCGGTTGGATTGGTGGTCAACCAGGTCAATCGACTTTTGACCAAATCAATAAAATCGGGTTGAACCGAACTGGAGAACCGACCAATTCCGATTTTTTACTAGTTGAACCGATGGGCAGGTACGGGTTTAGTAACACTGTTTTGTTGTCTCCCTTTTATAGTTTTTAGCATATTCGATTTTTTTTTTTTGCTCAGTTATGCTGTGCTTTCTCATTTATTTGGTCCGAAACCGTTATATTACACCGAGTTGTCAAAATTTCGTCGAAAAGTACCTTTTACATGAAAATTTTCTAATTTTGCAATTCGTGTCAAGATTGTGGTGATGTAGGACGGAAGTTGACGAACATATAATTAATTGGAAGTGGTAAATCAATAAGGAAAATTAAAAGAACTAAGGTAATCCAACCGTAAGAGAACCACTATCCCTAGGTTTCTTAATCGCAATAAGGAGGAAATATATTGATCGCAACCAATAATTAGGATAATTTCAATATCAAAGTGTAAAGAGTCTGACATGACTTGCAAACATATTTATAAGAAAATAAAATTTAATAACCCTAAGTCCAATAACAATTGAATCTCTAAATAAATAACTCAATATTGAAATAAATTAAACTTTAATAACCCTAAGCCCAATAACAATTGAGTCTCTAAATAAATAACTCAATATTGAAATAAACCAATAAATAAGAAGTCCATCAAACTAAATAAATAGACAACTGATAAATAAATAGACAACTGTTAAATAAATAACTAAATAGCTAATCATCCACGTCGACGTCTCACGGATCAATCCTTATCAACTCTCTTCGGCTGCAAAAATGAAGTCTTTGACAAAATGAAAGGCTCATCTCTCTAAAAGGTTTGGATAAAGCTGACGGAACTCTTCAACACTAATCCATGTACACTCATTCGAAGGCTTGTTGCGCCACTTCACCAAAAAATGACGGTAACCACCTTGCCTGGTCGCCACAACCCACTCATCAAAATATCCTTAATAACATCTGTTGTAAGGCTGTAAAATGAACAAACAGTTCGGACTTGCTTCGTACTCACTCGACTAAAAGTTCGATTTGAGCTCGACTCGAAATATAAATGAGTCAAATATGAGAAAATTTTAGAGTTCAATAAATTATTCGAACATCCTCAAATTGTAATTTTCTATTGATACTTGAATCATATTCGTTCGAAAAGTTCAAATTGCTTGGGCTCGATTCAGAATCGTGCTCGACTCGGTAGCTAAATGAGCCTCAATCAAACCTTATTTTATACTTGTGAACCAAATCTGAGAAATTCAATACTTGGTTCGACTCGGTTCGTTTACACCCTAAATCTGTTGTACGTTGTGTAGGAATAATAGAGGTGAATGTGGAACATGTAAAAGAGGAACAAGTATAGACTCATCAGGGTTAACAAGTGTAGGCAAAGTGGGAGAAGAAGTAGGAGAAGTGGAAGAGGGAGCGAAATCATCAGAAGGTCCATGATAAGGAGTAAAGTCTTCCACATTGAATACATGACTAATACCCATATCACTCGGAAGATCCAACTCGTATGTATTAGTGCTAACCTTCTTTCAAACTCGAAATGGACGTATTCTCTAAGCATGCACTTTCTTCCGTGTGCCATAAGGTAATCTCTCAACACGGTGTCGCAACATCACTTGATTATTCTCATTAAACTCTTGATACACGCGATGAACATCTGCAGCAGACTTGTATTTTTCATTGATCAAATTAATTTTCTTTCTTATCTCAGCATGCAAATCATGAATGTGATGAGCAAAAAACTCTGTAGACTCACTAGCCCTATATGCAGTGAGAAGAAGAGCTAAATGAATAGGTTTCCTAGGCTGATAACCAGTGTTAGCCTGAAAAGAACTCACTCTAGTTGAATGATTAACTAAACTATTATATGCAAACTTAGTCATAGTAAAAACCTTATCTCATGTAGACACATGATCAACCACAAGACAACATTAAATCACCTAGATTCCTATTAACAACCTCAGTTTGACCATCGGTCTGTGGATGATAAGTAGTGAAAAACTTGAGCGTTGTGTTAAGTTTATTCCAGAGAGTTCTAAAAGTAACTCATAAATTTAGCTTCTCTATCGGAAACTATAGTAAATGGTAACCCACATAATCTCACTACCTCGCTAAAGAAAATCATGGCAATAATTGAGGCATTATCAATTTTGTTGCAAGGAATAAAATGTATCATCTTAGTGAAACGGTCCACTACAACAAAAAGTGAAAGGACTTCATAAATGAGGATGTCTTCAAAATAGACCATTACGAACTTGCTTATTAAAGGACATATCACCTTATTCATAAATCTAATAGATGTGCTGGGTGTATTAGTTAAGCCAAAAGATAAAATTAACCACTCATAAAGTCCGTCCCTGTCTTAAAGGCAGTCTTCCACTCATCTCCCTCCCAGATGCGGATTTGGTAGTATCCACCCCGCAGGTCTATTTTGGTGAAAACACGTACCCCAGTCATCATATCTAGCGTGTCATCAAGCCTAGATATGAGAAACCTATACATGACGGTGATCTTATTTATGGCTTGACTATCACAAGCACATCCTCAAACTCCCATCAGCCTTAGGGGTTAATAAGGTTGGAACCGCACAAGGGTTAAGACTCTAATCCTTCCTCCACAACTCACCTACATGTCGTCTCATCACAGTCTGTTCTGTGGGATGCATCCTATAACGTGGCAGGTTAGGTAAAGATTACGACCTGAACTTCAATCACACATCCTGACTAGTGGCATCACTACCTTAGATGACCTTTTCCAGTCAGCTCTAGATAATAAGTATAGGTTACAGGGTCGCTAGGAGAACCCATTTTTACTCAAGTCAGCCCAGTGGTTGAAATTTCTCGCAGAGTAGATCTTTCCCACTTCTTAAACGTCCTCTAGGGCTGGTAACACCGTAGCTAAGCCATTTCGTGACAAAGGGAAGGATGTACCTTCACCCAACTCTCAGTCTACTACACAAGAGAGGTGCTTTACATGCTAGGGGTTAGGGCACAAGTCTTTTGAGTGCCCCAATCACAATCACTAGCGGGTAACAATAGTAGGGGAAACCTCAAAAGAAGAGGCGAATATTTTCGGGGATGAAGTCGAGGGTGAGTATGACTCGTAGGATGAGGAGGCTGACGAACACCTAGAGGAGATATGTAATCAAGTAGGTGTCATGAGGTGCGTTTTCATGAGTCATAGGAGAGAAGATGATTGGAGGAGAACCATCATATTTCCAACCTACAACAAAGTAGGTGGTGTCTTTTCTAAGTTGATCATCGATTGGGGTAGTTGCTTAAATGTGGTTGCTGAGTTCGCCTTACCACAGATGAAGCTGAAGGCAGAACCACATCCCAGCCTTTTAGCATCATCTGGGTCAACAAGACATCTATTCCCGTGCTAAAGAGATGTCTAGTGGCGATCCGCCTTTAAGACTATGAGAAGAGAGTATTTGGCGTGATATCCTTCCTATGGATGTTGCACATATTCTATTAGGGCGACCTTGGCTATGATCGTTATGTGACTCATTATGGGAGGACAAAACACATGTGTTTACACATAAGGGGTAGAAAATATCATTAGCACATGTGAGACCCTGAATGATGTTCAAAAGTCGACCAAAGGAGATTAGTTTACCTTCCCAACAAACCAAATCACTCTATATTTTTAATAGAAAGGAGTTTGAGTTGAGTGTGTTGGAGAAGGTTGTGTATGCGATGGTAGCTAAAGAGGTGAGAGATGTTCCTGAAGAGAGTACTAGAGAGTTTCTTAGTGATGTTAGGCAGATTCCACATGAAAACCAATAGATAAGAAGTCGAACAAACTAAATAAATAAACAACTGGTAAATAAATAACTAAATAGCGAATCATCCACGACGTCTCATGGATCGATCCCTATCATGCGGTTTGACACCCAACGATATGTAAGTAATACGTCGATATTTCGGCGAAACAACTGATATTTTGAACCAGTGTAGTGTTTGTTTGTGGAATTTACGATAACTATCCCGTACGTACTAGCATGTTATCAAAATTTTTATTATTTCTTCAAATTGCTTTCCCCCTCCTCCGATTCCACAAAAAGAGTCCCATTTGTCATTTTTTTGCTCGACACAAAAAATCAACTTTTTAGTGATAATAGTATAAAATGACACAATGTCTTCAAGTTGTCATTATAATTTCATTATCATAACACACTACTAAACTAACAACTTATTATTTCTAGGGGTATCCGGGTATATACATGAAATAAAAACATATTTATTAATATTTGCAATTTTGTAAATGGAGCATTAAGTATATGAAATCTGACTTAACAGAAATCGTTTTATATGAGCATTTGAACCTGGTGACTCATCTATAGCATATATTTTTCTTTTTCCTTTTCTTTTTGCTAAATTGGTTAGGTGCGGATACATTGTTAATTTGAAGTACAAGTGAAGTTCTATTCCTGCACTAATCTACTATCTATAATTCTATACATACTTCAGTGCTTCTAGTATACATGTATGAAAAGCAATATTATCTACTATCTATAATTCTATTCATACTTGCCTGTTCTCAATTTTTTTGTTTTTCTTCAAAATTTGTCAAGATAAATATATTGAAATTGAACTAACATGAGCATTTTTGTATGAGCACCTTATATTTTTAAAGGGGGCAAAACCCAATAACTCATATTAACATAAACTTATTGTTTGGATTCTTTAGACAATAATGTTTGGGTTTCAAAAAGAGTCAGAAAAATTGTCGTAGCTGAAATATTGTACTTGACTAACTAGCTAATGATGTTGACTGAGAAACAGCTCTCTCTCTCTCTCTTCCCCTTCTATTTTTTCATTTCTCTCTTCTTCCTCAAAAATTAGTGTCCTCCAACTACTGCTCCACTCTGCCAGCCTAAGCCAATTCTACTAACTATAGTCCATTCCCATCACCACAGACCACCATCTCTGCTCTCAACTCCACTAGCCTCGCCTGTCAATATTCCTCTTTATGTTTTCCTTCCTCTAAGCTCAAAAAGAGAAAATTTAGTGCGACTATCTACTACTCTCTTACTTTTGTTCCCTTTTGATTATGATGAATCTGCTTTGACAAGTAATTTATTCTGTTGGAAATTCTGAGTGAATGAGAAAACATTTGCATAGAATAAATTTAGATTGAATATCTTGTGTCAAACAAAATAAAAATAAAAATTGATAAGGGCTCTAAATAATCTGTTTAGATGATTGTTTTATTCTGCCAGGAGGGATTTCCCTTTCAATATTAGCACCAGGCTGGTGCTAATTACTTGAGTTTTTGGTAAAAAAAAAAATTATGATGATAAATAGGTGCATTATAGGGTGTAAATGGGTCTAGCCACTGGATGTTACAGAAGTTTGAAATAACTATGAAATTTATCTGATTGGAGAATAAGGAAAGAAAATCCAGAGGTAGAAACAAATGTAGGCTGATGGTGGAGGTGCGACACAGAGTGTTGAGTTGGTTTGTGCCAATGGCGATGGAGGAGGGAAGAAGTGGTTGGGGTGGCGGTGAACTTTGGGTAAGATTAAAAATGAAATAGTGAGGGAAAGATGGGCTAGAGAGATTGTAGTATGAGGAAGACAAGGAGAGAGTTGTTCCAACTCAACTTGGGTTAGATAGTTGGTCAAGTATCGACTCCTACTATAGCTACACCAGTTTTCAACCTGCCTCGTAATTTTACTTTGTCTTTTAATTTAACTTTTCTAGTTTTAATATTTGATCTTAACCTTACATTTGTTGCATTTTTCTTTCTTGTGCAGAAGATGGTCAAGAAAAAATTAATGATGATGCTCCAGAAAATAATCTTCAGTATACTACTGTATATGTTGGCAATCTTGGTCCAGAGGTGAGTATTTATATAAGGACTCCTCTGATAGAATCTTGGGTCTTTATATCTACTAGCTAAATCATAGAAGAAAATCTGTCGTTTTAGATTGAGAATTTGTCCAAATTCTGTGTTAGGATAAAAGAATTGTAGCGGTTGAATTTGTTGAACTAATTTTTCATCAGAGTCAACTAGTAATATGTGGATAAGTAATCCATATTTTTGGGATTCTATTACCTGTTCCCAAGTTGTGGTTGTCATTTGAACCTACACCATGCAGTCTTAAAGTAGTATTTTTTGTAAATTTAACCTTCAACTACATCTAAGCCCTTATAATTTATGAATAATAGATTTTTTGGCTCTGCCAATATTTCTATTCCATCACTCCTCGCTCGGCCTTTTTTTGATTTTTGGCCATTGTTGATGGAATTACTTCCTTGTTAGATTTTGAAAGATGCAGATTTTCAGGGCCCGGGGCACCTCATCTTGTCATTTTGTCATTGCTGATTCCCATTAGGCCGGACAAAGTGTCTGGCATTTCCTTCTCCGCGCCATTCCTCCATGCTCGTCATTCTAAATTGGATCTTATATGTTTGAAACAAAGATTAAACGAACAATTCAAATAATTAGTTTCTTCGGCTTTCTAGATTAGCTCTTAATAAATAAAATTTTGACCTACAGTTCTATTCCTCATGGTACGTTCTTTAGTCTTCTTTTTTGTGGTCATTCTCCAACTTAAATGACAATTGCTAAAGGCTAATAATACCTCGTAAGGCCTTTAGTTCCAGTTGTAGCAAATATCTGCCATTTTTATCTGAACACTACAGTGAACAATCTTTATTGATACGTTCTCTTTCCATTTTAACATATTAAATCTTCTTTCTAGTCAAAACATCAGTTGCACTTTTTTCTTGTTTTTTTCTTAGTTAGTTTTAGGAATATATTTTTGTCTTAAATTTGTGTTTTCTTATCAGCAAAGCAACACATTGCAGGTCACATCAGTTGATCTCCACAGGCAATTTCATGCACTTAATGTTGGAGTTATTGAAGATGTTCGTATACAACGAGATAAAGGTTTTGGTTTTATTAGATACAGTAACCATGCTGAAGCAGCTCGGGCTATTCAGATGGGAAATGCCCGGATTCTCTTTGGCAAACCAATAAAGGTAATTTAGTAATTTAATAAAATCAATAAAAGTTCTCCTTTCTGCTGAATATAGCAATTTTGTTGAGCCATGGAGTGTCTTGCTCGTAAATTTGTTTACATATTATTGATTTGAAGGGTTTATTTTTCTTATGATTTTATGTTTATCTTTGATGTAAATTAAAGTCTTGCTGTTATATAAAAAGATCTATTTATTATGAAAGAATCTTTCTAGATATCTATCTACTGTAACAAAAACACTGTTAATTGATGTCCATTATTGGGCATCTGTCAAAAAGTTTCTCCTAGATTGGAATTTGATTACAGGGATCTTAATTAAGATTTGATTAAAAGAATTTAGTTCTGGTTATTTTGCTCCTTCATTTTATTGTAACTGAATTCTTCTACTTCCAAGGAGTTGCATGAATGTCTCACAATATTCTCTGCTTTAAAGTAAGAGCTCATGGTGTCAGTCTTTTATGTTGCAGTGCTCGTGGGGTAGCAAGCCCACTCCGCCTGGGACCAGCTCTACCCCTCTACCCCCGCCAACTGTTGCAAATGTCCCTGGTTTTACAACTGCTGATCTCATCGCGTATGAAAGGCAGCTGGCGTTGAGTAAAATGGGTAGTGCACAAGCCCTGATGCATCAGCAGGCCCAGCGAATTGGTGCTAGTCAGGCTATCTATGATGGTGGGTACCCTAGCATTGGTACAACCCAACCACCCATGTATTACCAGTAATAGTTATGAAGGAGAGCCATCTGTTTGGCAGACACAAGTTAATTTTAAAATACCATAGGTTGTGTCTCCCTCCCCCTCCCTCTTTTCTTGGTCTTTTTGTGCTGTATGTTTTGATTTTTGAATGCTTTGCCCCCGTTATATGCCTGCAGTAGTGCATGGAGTGATTGTAGCTTGTATTTGCTATCGAGGATGATGGATTGAATCAAAGCTTATCTCAATACGTTGTATGCGAGTGTGGATTAGTAACATAAATTAAGCGGTTCTGTTGTGTTCCTACAATAAAGTATTTCCCTTGGTTTAGTGTTTTTCCCCCTACCGAGCGTGCCATACTTAATTTTGCTGGTTGTAATGTGATCAACTTATGTTTGCAACATGCATTTAGTTGCAGATAGGGAAAAAACGAAAGATTTGCTGAAACCCGACACTCGAGCATCCTTTTGGGCTGTGCCATTTTAGATTTTGTAACAAAAGAAAGAAGAGAGCAGTGTTTAGTACGATTCTAAATAAAATGTGTGAAGTGTAGTCCACACGACATATACTATTATATATTGTAGCCAAATTAAGTCCACCGTACATGGGAAAAAAGTATAAGTATGGTATTGGTATTTCTTATACTTCGGAAAAGTTAATGAACCTTGTGATACAAGTCGAGTCAAAATATCGTTTTGACATAAATGACGTTTATTGTTTTGGTGTATTTATTTATTTATTTTTGGTAACACGTCGGACTCAATATATGATCCATTTTTTATGGACTGCAGTCCCAAATCTTTTTACAACACAAGTTTTTGAAATAAATGGAAAACAGAGCATGTTCTTCATTTTTGACCTTAAGAAACTTATATTTGAATCACATACAGTGATGAATATATCATACTTGCACTTCTAGTGTTCATAATATTCTCATTGCCAAACATTTTTGTCTATTTCTTCTTTGTATGGGATGATTATTCCCGAGTTTACATATATTCATGCTGATTAAGATCTTGGTTAGCAGCATTATCATCACGAATCGGTATTAATTTGGCCGCCTAAATTGCATTATCATCAGGAATCAGTATTAATTTGGCCGTGCAAAAATTCTGGCATTAAAAATCTGATGACCATTAATATTACTGTTTCTACTAGTGCAAGGTGATATTGAAGCATCATCAGCAGGAGCAAATCTTGAAGCTTGAGAGCTACATGACTTCTCTTTCTTCTAATCCATAACTATCAGCCTGTATCTGCACTCTGTGCTACAAAATGCTTTCTCTCCCCTGTTTTTACAATAGTAACAGAAAACAAAGTTAATCCCACTTCTTAATACACACAAATTAAAGATTTTATATAGGTATTTGTTGTATATATTATACCTGTACATGTAAATGTCTTCTCCATGGAGTTTTTTCTGGCACAAGTGACATGTACTCAGATAATCTGAAGCCACCGGATACGCGGCCACAGCGGCCGGCGATATGTCAAAAATACACATACGACGGCTTTTGGTGCTTCTCCGATCATGCCCAGTTCTGCCATTTTCGCAACCATCGTAATACACTCTAGTATGCGACTTCTTATTCGGTCCATGGCTAGTCACATATGTATAATTCTCCTTATCCAATTCCCCTGAATATCCTCTGTTTCTTCCAGAAAAATTCACCGGAATTCGGTGGCATCGATTCAAATTCTGATTGTACAATGTTTTTGTGGTGGCATGAATTTCAGTTCCACAGTCGCCGGTTTTTTTGTCAAGTGCAGCCACAATTCCAAGTCCAACCCCAACAGCACCATAATTCTTTAAACCTCTTGGGGATTGAATCTTAATGAAATCCAAAGGACTTCTTAAACTCGTGGATACATTGTAAACTTCAGCTCGTGTTCCACCGGTGATCAAATTTCTGATCACCGGCTGTGTTTTCTTTCCTAACATGACTAGATATTTATATAAAATATATTTTTGGCTAATTTTGTGAAGTGGGTATAAATTCCAGCTCACTTCAACTCTCAAAATTCTCTCAAGTTGTATTCTAATATATGGAGATGAAGTGGTTGGATCAATCCCACGGTTTGGTTTGAAATTATTGTGTTTGATGAATAATGATACTGTTAAAAGAATAAAATCAATTATGTTGATTTTGCTGCCTTTTAATTATTAAAATGGATTCCAATCCAATTTTATATATATGTCACTTGTCAGTGATTTGTGTTTTAATAATGAAAAGTTGACGTCCATGTCCATGTCCAGTCATTGGGTCCCAATTCCCAATATGTGACCCAAAAGAGCCATCTCCGGTGGTTCAAAAGATTCCGGCGGGGTTGAATCGCCGGTATTATTTGGTTTCCCGTTGTTTAGTGTGTTTTGGGAGTGGTGCCGAAACTGGAGAGCCTACGATTTGGCGTAGAAAGCGACTCCCACAAGCTGATAAATGGAGTAATTATTAGGGTAAAATGTAATATATTACCTATGATTTAGGGGTTCTGTCAAATCGCCACCTGTGGTTTAGAAACCACCAAATGACCACCTGTAGTTACATTTTAGTTGCATATCACCTCCTGTTCACTTTCTCAACTTAAAGCCATTTGATATGGTCTATTTTGTCCTTTATAGTGTAGTATAAATATTAATACTAAAACATAAAAAAAAATGCGATTAATAATATATATTTTAATTAAATCGACCCTTTGAATTATTTATCAATTAAAATATTTCTCTGCTTTTTTATGAAGTATTAATTCTTCCCATGTGAATTAGTTCTCTAGATCATTCTTTTTTTTATTCACATATTTCTAATAAGTACTAAAAATCAGAATGAATAAAGAAAAAGAATATAGAGACTAGAGAGTCATTAAATAAAAAATACTTATACAACTTATACTCGTAATATGAGAGAGAAAGCATCAGTTCCCAATATAAATTTTTTCTCATTCTTTTAATTTCTAATAAAAGTAGTATAAAGATTATGAGGATATAAATAAAAAAAGGGGAAAATATGTGTACACAGCTGTGTATTACACAGTAGGCTATGACAACGATTTTTTGGACTATAGCGACGGTTTCACTAGTCGTCATAGCTATTCTGGGCTATGGCGACAGTTTACCGTCGCTATAGCCCAAAAAATCTGTCGTCATAGGCCTACTGTGTAATACACAGCTGTGTATATACATATAGCCTATAAAAAAAATAGGATAAAAGTAGTTACAATTATTGAAATTCGAAAAAAATATGAATTCCCTTTTCTTTGATTTTTATTGGCGGGTCTATGCAATTGAAATCTTCTTCGCTTCTATCACTATCAATATCCTCATTATTTCTTGTTAAAAAAATCTCAATTTAAATTTATTTTATACATACATAATTATATATGATATATATTAAGGTGTTGTGATGTTGATGCACACATAAAAAATGTCATTAAATAATGATTAAAGATCATGAATATTTGGTCAGTTGTCAATATATTCATGCATATTGTTAGTAGTTAACCGATCCCTTTGATTGCAATTTTTTGTTTTTGTTTCAATATATGATATAGGGAGATTCTTACTTAAAATTTAACCAAAATAGTATTATCTGTGATTGCAAATGAGTCTTATTCACTTTTAGTTTTTTTTTAAAAAAAAAAATAAAAGCAAGAATTATTATAATTAAACATAATTTCAATAATAATAAAATTATACTTTAAAGCTTAGTACCAAAAAGAATTATCTAAAATTTATAATTATATTTTTCTGTGTTTTCAATGTAAATCTTAATATTCAAAAATAAAAATTTTCACTTTCAAAATAAGAGGCCTGTTTGTTTAGAACTGAATACATCTGAATGGCTAAGTCAGATTTTTTTGACTGAATGGCTGAATGAGTAGGTGAATAAAGTAAAAAAATTACAAAATTAAAAAAAAATATTAACTATTATATTAAGTAATATTAATTAAATTTACAGCAACTTTGAATTTTTTCAGAGAGGTAAAATAATAAAATTCGTCATTTAGATGTTTAGACATGTTAATTATCAAACAACTTTTTTTATTCAGATTCAGCTTCAAATTCATTCAATTTCTATCAAACACTCCCTAAATACTATTCATGCATATTAAAAGTAACAAAAAATAAATCAATATAATTTTAATAGTCATATTATCTTTAAATCAAGTTATTTTCACTCTAACTGTATTGACAGTTTAAATATAAAAATTGCTTAAAATACCAAACTGAATAGAGTTTTGAAATTCAAATTTTAATTTGTTTATGATTCTAATTTAGTAAGGAAGCTAAATTCACTCCTAATACTAATACAATTAAACAAATGGGTTTGACAAGACTTTTAAGTTTTGAAATTCAAATTTTAATTTGTTTACGATTCTAATTTAGTAAGGAGGCTATTATTATTATTATTATTATTATTATTATTATTATTATTATTATTATTATTATTCCACTGAATTCACTCCTAATACTAATACAATTAAACAAATGAATTTGATAAGACTTGTAAGTTTTAATAAAGTTTAATTTAATTAGGACTAATTCCTTAATTTATTGGAATTATTAGATAAATATTTGATTTTAAAATTGTAGAAAAATGTAATATTAATTTCACTTGAACGAGAAGGAATAGATGCTTCACCAAATTTTAAGATCGAAAACAAATTATGCATATTCAAAATAAAAATAAAAATTAGCTAATTCCTACGTAAAATGTTTTACTAAATAGTTTTAACCATTGATGTGAAGACTTGAGGTGAATACATAAGTTAATTTTTGAATAAATTCATCCGTTTAAGTCGGTTAGTTTAATTATGTCCCAATTATCTTAATTATTTTCTACCCTTTTTAAATTATGAATAAATAATAACAAACCAAGTACAATTTAATCTTTTCAACAACCAATCAACAAAATTTTATATGGATAAAATTTCCTAACTGAATTAGAGTTTGAAATAATGTTAATGATCATCTGACCTAATCCTTCATGCATATACATACATATATATACGTATATTAATCAGGCTAATTGTTTATTATCATAAGTGAAGAGCAACCATGGCTTCTTCTTCTTCACTGTCAATTTTCCTCTTCTTTTGTCTTTCTTCTACTTACGTCATTCACGTTTCGCACGATGGAAGAGCCATCACCATTGATGGTGAACGGAAACTAATATTGTCTGGTTCAATTCATTACCCGAGAAGTACGGCTGATATATATATATAGAAATTAGATCAAGTCCGGACCTCCCGGACGGGAGAAAATCCGGACCCAAATTTTTTTTTTTTTGATAGAACAACTAAAAAAAAAATAAAAAAATTATGGAACTGAAATTTTTTCATAATACATTGTTTTGGGTGTGTTTTTAATATCTACACCAACCAATGTATGTACAGTCTGCCCAGACTGTACAGACATGTTTTGTTATAGGCATCCAAATCACACCCAAAACACTGTATAATGTAAAAATTCCAATTCCATAAATTTTTATTTTTTTTAGTTGTTTCAAAAAAAAAAAGCAAAAAAAAAAAAAAAGGTCCGGATTTTAACAAAATAAAATACAAATGATTTTGAATTTCCCGCTCACTCAATAAATCATCTGAGCCGTCCAAAGTTTGAGATAAATCCCACCGTTCATACATCTATCTAATAAAATACATCTATCTATCTAATAATCTAATAATAATCTATCTAATAAAATACAAATAATTTTGAATTTTTCGCTCACTCAATAAATCATCTGGGCCGTCCAAAGTTTGAGATAAATCTCACCGTTCATACATCTATTTAATAAAATACATCTATCTATCTAATAATCTAATAATAATTTAATAAAATACAAATGACTTTAAATTTCCCGTTCACTCAATAAATTATTTTGGTCGTTCAAAGTTTGAGATAACTTATATTATCCATACAGTGCCGGAGGCACGGGACCCAGCTAGTATATATATATACAACACGGATCAGGTCCGGGAGTCCGGACCTGATCCAAAATCCGGACCCTATTTTTTTTTTGGTAGAACAACTAAAAAAAATAAAATTATGTAATTAAATTTTTTCCATAATACAGTGTTTTGGGTGTGTTTTTAATACCTACACCAACCAATGTATGTACAGTTTGCCCAGACTGTACAGATATATTTTGTTATACGTATCCAAATCACACTCAAAACACTGTATTATGTAAAAATTCAAGTTCCATAATTTTTTTTTAGTTGTTTTAAAAAAAAAGTAAAAAAAAAAAAGGTCCGAATTTTGTTAAAATCCGGGAGTCCGGACCTGATCCGGACTCATATATATATATATATATATATATATATATATATATATATATACACATATATATATATGTTTACGTGGAGTAACAAAAATTATTTTTGTTTGTGTTAATATATTGCCTGCATGTATTTAATTTTATTCGAAACATAATTATATAATTGTTTTGTTGTTATTATTTGCTAGATATGGCCGGATTTGATTAGAAAGGCTAAAGAAGGCGGACTCAATGCAATCGAGACGTATGTTTTTTGAAATATCCACGAGCCTCTTCGCCGACAATATGATTTTTCCGGAAACTTGGATCTTATAAGGTTTATCAAAACCATTGAAGAGGAAGGACTTTATTCTGTTCTTCGGATTGGGCCTTATGTTTGTGCTGAATGGAATTATGGGTACGTACGTAAATTAATTCTAATAATTTACTAATTTAATATTATAATTAATTAATCATAAAGTAATATTGAATACTAATAATTAGTTGGTTTAATTGATTTAGTGGATTTCCCGTATGGCTGCACAATATGCCTGAAGTCGAGTTCCGAACTAAAAGAATATAATTCCCTGATCTTTTCTCATTCATCCTTTGGTAATATATACAAAGTATAAACAAATATTATGCCTACAAGTTAGGCTAAGAATAAGGAAACGGTATGATTTTACAACAGAATAATATCCTAAAATATTTACAATAATAATGAGAATAATCACATATTCTATCACCAACAACAAACAATGTGTTTATGGTACATAAACTCTTTAAATATCTTATTCTAAGTAATTAATATATAGATTAACATGGAGTATTTTGAATATTCTTCTTAGAAAAAACACATATTTTTTAATATTTTCAGAGTGAGATGAAAAATTTTACATCCTTGATAGTGGACATGCTTAAAAAGGAGAATCTTTTTGCTTCACAAGGAGGTCCAATTATCCTCTCTCAGGTATGAATAAATCATATATATATATATATATATATATATATATATATATATATATATATATATATTTTCTTCTTTCGACTTTAAATAATTTGTTTTAAATTGTTGAATGAACTTAACAGATTGAGAATGAATATGGCAATGTAATGAAACCTTATGGAGAAGCCGGGAAAGTTTATATTGATTGGGCTGCAAAGATGGCTGATTCATTGGACATTGGAATTCCATGACTTATGTGCCAACAGGAGGATGCTCCACAACCCATGGTACGTACTTTATTTTAATTTGTCCTATAATTCGAATCATAAGTAATATATTAGTTCTAAAACTAGCTAATTAATATTTTTGATTTTCACTAGTATAGTTTTTATTTAACAGTTAAATACATGCAATGGTTTCTATTGTGATAACTTCATGCCAAACAATCCCAATACTCCTAAGATGTGGACTGAAAATTGGACTGGATGGTTGGTATATTTTTTCAAATTATTAATTTTAGGCTTCAACTTTTATCATGTACAATTATTTATTATTGTTATTAATAATTTTAGGTTTAAGTCTTGGGGAGGTAAACATCCATAGGATGTTGCTTTTGCGGTTGCTCGATTTTTTCAGACGGATGGTTCATTCCAAAACTATTATATGGTTAGTTTTGTTATTGATTAATTGCTTGTCAGATTTTTTTTAAAAAAAAATTGAAATTAATTAGTAACACACTTTCTATATACTTGCATCAATGGAGGAACCAATTTTGGAAGAACAGCTGGTGGACCATACATCACCACATCCTACGATTATGATGCTCCTCTTGATGAATATGGTAACTTTACAATATGACTGATCAATTAATGAACAATTATAATGTTTATGATTTTAATTTTAATGTTATTATATACAGGCGGTCTAAATCAACCCAAATATGGGCATTTGAAGCAACTCCATGCTGTATTGATGTCAATGGAGAAGACACTTACCCATGGGAATGTCACTGAAATTGATTTTGGAAATGGTGTTGGGGAATGTCACTGGTATTCCTGGTCCAGTTGAGATTGTTGGTAAAAAGGGTGATGAAACCATTTCAAAGGATTTATCAAAACATAAATGGACATACGAGGTTGGCCTTCATGGTTTTGACAATAAGGTGTATAGTCAAGCTTCAAAGTGGCTAACAGATTCTCTTCCCACAAATAGGATGATGACTTGGTACAAGGTATATTCATTTATTACTTGATTATTTAAATTCGTATTCATTTATTGATTAATATTAATTAATTATTATTTGTTTATGTATGCATGCATGAATGATATATAGACTACTTTCAAAGCTCCATTGGGAAAAGACCCTGTTGTCCTGGATTTACAAGGACTTGGCAAAGGTGTTGCTTGGGTGAATGGTAATAATCTTGGAAGATATTGGCCAAGTTATCTTGCGGAGGATACTGATTGTTCCACTGATGCTTGTGACTACCGCGGTAGTTATGATAGCAACAAATGCACCTATAATTGTGGAAACCCTTCACAAAGATGGTAACATAATTAATTATAATTCTATTTAATTACACTTTTTTTTACTTAATAATATAACACGTACGATATATATATTTATATCGTGTTATTTAATTGAAACATTATTACTGATTTTTATTTAACATTTAGGTATCATGTTCCTCGTTCATTTATGTCGAATACGGAACCAAATGAGTTTGTTCTTTTTGAAGAAATTGGAGGAAATCCATCTTTAGTGAATTTTCAAACAAATATTGTTGGAAATGCATGTGGCAGTGCTTATGAGAACAAAACAATGGAGCTATCGTGTCAAGGCCGAGCCATTTCGGCTATTAAATTTGCTAGTTTTGGTGATGCTCAAGGCACTTGTGGCTCATTTGAGAAAGGTACCTGCCAAGGAACAAACGACGCAGTATCAATCCTCTTGGAGGTGGGTAATATATTTTTTTCTTCAAATCAAATTATTATTATTATACACGTAGAAAGAATTAAGTAATTTTGTGTGTTGTTTTAATTTGCAGGCATGCGTTGGTAAAGAGACATGTAGTGTTTTGGCAAACGAAAAAACGTTTGGATCAACCAGTTGCGGCACTACACCAAAGAAGCTCCTCGTTGAGGCTGTTTGCTAGTGTAGATTTGTTTAGATCGATTTTGAGTGTTATATTTGTTTAGGCTTTTTAATTTGGTTTGGTTTGGTTGGATAATATTTGTTTTTGGGTAGATATATGTTTATTATGGTACGGTGGATTCATAATATTAATTAGTACTCTTATTAATTCAATTGGATTAATGTAGAATCTAGTTTTTTCTTTTAATAAATTTTTGTACAATATTTCAGCTGTTTGAATGGATAAAAAATTAATATAGAATACGTACAAGTCGAATTGAATTATTATATATTGCCATTCGAAATGAATGTCACCCATAATCTCTCTTCCCATCTTCTTGCTATTTTATACACTCCCTTAATGGCTGGGGATATCTACTTATATATATATATATATATATATATATATATATATATATATATATATATATATATATATATATATACACCTTAATTTACATATGGTTTTTTCTTTCCTATTATTAGCACTTCACATAAATTTTTCATTTTATCTTGAAAATTGTTAAATCCACATCATTTTTTATTATTTTCACAACAAAAGTGTCGCTGTAAATGTATAGCGACGGTGAAAACTGTCGCTATAGAATCTATAACGACACTTTTATTGTAAAAATAATATTTTCTATTTTAAATTTAATAATTTCCATTATCTTTTAGATATACCACTACGGACCCATAAAGCTCAAAAATGTTAAATGATAAGGCTCAAAATGTTATACAAACTTAACCCATAAAACTCAAAATGTTACTTCTCCTTTCGATTAAAAGTTGTACATAATTATTAAGATAATTATATAATATTAAATATAATATTAATTGTCTATATTGTATGACCTTATATTAAAAAAATATATTATTTATTAGACAAAAAATAATAAAAAAGTCAAAATTATATTTAATACTTAAAATAATATTAAAAATTAAATAATTAAGTTTTCAAATAATGAATATTAAGAGACAAAAACACTTTTTAAACGTGAGGGAGAGAGTAAATGATAAGGCTCAAAATGTTAACTAACAAACTTACACAAGGAAGCTTCATGTTACTCCCTCCTCCTAAGCAACATATATGTTAAATTGTATGCAAATATATTTATTGATGAGCGAGATACATGCAACACTTTAATTCTATGCGGAAGCTTACGCGATTCTTAGACCTATCTATGTCTTCCACTTTTATGTTGAGAAACTCTTAACACCCTTTCACCTTTATTTTGAATTTTGAAGAGGAAAAAAAATATGCTGTATTTTTTGAGTTTTTAATTTAATAGAAAAAAAAAAGAAGAATAATAAGCTTTAAGAAAATACAAGAAAACTCAAAAAATACAGGTCAAGTGGTATCTTTAAATTTTGTTAAAATTATTTTAATTATTTTAATTCGAGTCAAAAATAATTTTCCCACTTTTAAAAAGAAAACTAGAGAAAAAAAATAAAACTCAAGTGGTATCTTTAAATTTTGTAATAGAAAAAAAGTCAAAAAAATTAGTGTCTTGGGGTAAATTGATGCAAAATATTTGTGTCTTGCAACAATTTTGAATTCTTTTCGATTTAATGCAACTCGAATTTAACATGCATCGATATCAATTTCAAATTTAGAATTTATGTAAAATGTAATATATAATCACCATGAATAAATTCAATTAACCACATGAAAGGCTTGCCAATTACAAAAAAAAAAGAAAAAAGAATTGATATTAATTAATAAATCTAATTAACTAACCACAAAAGCATTATAAACGTACATATCAAAAGGTTTATAGATATTTAGATAGCTTCAAAAAGACCAAACTCGTGGTGTCTCATAAAATGCACTACCCGCTATCAAGCTATCAACTCCTTCGCCGCCTACCAAGGAGGTACCAATTACTACCTCTTCCGAATCCCCAACGAACCTCCCCGCCCGATTCACCTCCGACGACACCGTACCCGCCGGCTCCGACAACACCTTACGAGCGTGTCTCGAGGCAGCCGCCTGAATCTGAGCCGGAGACAACTCACCGGCGGACGGAATACAAGGAGGATCCCACGGAAAATTGAGCATGGCGGAGGGACCACGTAAGCAAAAGACGGCGGCGTCGTAGGCTCTACCGGCCTCCTCGGGTGTCTCGTACGAGCCTAACCAGATTCTGTCACGGCTGTTGGGTTGACGGACTTCGGCCACCCATTTTCCCCATTTTCTCATCCGCACGCCCTTATAACGCCCGTTGCTGCCTATTCTCTCTCTTCTAGCTGGAACTCTCACCATTTTAATTTATGTTGTTCAATCTCCATTTCTTTCTATTTATAGCCTACGACTGCCACGTTTAAGTGGTATTGCTTGCCGCGTGGGTTTTTAAAGCCTTGTTTTTATCTTTTGGGCAGAAGAAAGATAATTGGGTTTTTTTTTTTATTGAAAAAACACTGTAAACTACTCCCTCCGTCCCAAATTAATTGCTCAATTTTGACTTTTTAAAGTCAAATTGACCATTTTTAAAACTAATTTTTTTACTATTTTTGCTAAAATATAGGTGAAGAGATTATAACCAAAAGAAAGTAAATACAATTTATTACTAATCCTAATTTTTATAATTTTAGAAATATATTTATATATGCTTAATTATTAATTCTAAAAATAGTCAATTTGACTTAAAAAAGTCAAAACTGAACAGTTAATTTGGGACGAAGGGAGTATTATTTTTTTCTAATAATTGTGGGAAAAAAAAAAAAATAATAATTAACAAAGGTACCGGACGGTACCGGTCATTAAGAGTACCGGACCGCCCCCAACCCAAAAGAAAGAAAGATGGAAAGCGGCGGAAAATATTTTATTTGGATGGAAAGGAGGAGGTGATGACATGTGGAACGGTGGCTGTCGTTGATATGGGGGAGTTACACGTGTTCATGATGAGGTGTGTTATTAATGGGAAGACACGTGGTGTGTGAGAGAAGGTTCTGAAGAGGTAGGTAGGTAAAATTTTGGTCTTTGTTCATAAGAAGATACAATAAGGGTATGTTTGATTAGTTCTTAATATTTTTTATTTAGAGTATTTTTGATTCGGTCAGAGATAAAATATATTTGGTAAAAAAAATCGTTTCTTAATACTTTTTAATCGGTTAGACACAAAATTAAACCTTAACCATTTAGAAGAACATCTGAATGAGTTTACATTTTTTTGACAAAAATATCATCTTTAATATTATTAATTTTCTTTTGAAAAAAAATACTTTTACCCCACTGTGGTTGTAGTGTTTTAAGCAATTAGTCACTGTACTTTTAAAATATTCAATTAACCCACTGTGCTTTTTAAAAATGTTCAATCAAGCAATTCTGTCCAATTTTGCCCACGAATGTTAAAAAATTGGGCCAATTTTCCTTCGTGACTTTAAAAAATAAAATACAAATAACGTGTATTTACTGATCGGGGCGAAGATACAAGCAGAAACCAATTCCAGACATATCAAGCAAACCGTTGTTGGTCTTAATGTCAGGTGAACTCGATTGTGTTGATTGAGAAAGAGAATACATGGGACGATCTTGATCGTATATATGTCAAGCGAAATTGAGTGGGTCGATTGAAGAACTGAAGATCGAGTGAAATCTATTGGGTCGAGTGAAAAACTGAAGAATTGAAGAACTAGGGTTCCCCATTTCTCAGTAAAAGTGCACGAAAATTAGGGCTTTTGCTTGAAAATTGGTTTCGAGGTAAGTGTGAATGTATTGTGCATTTGATATGGCTTCATCCCGAATTAGCTCAATGTCAACCACTACTTCAGAACTGCACAAGTGTTTTTGTGATGTACCAGCTCGAATCTGTATTTCGAAGAAAGATAGGTCTAAAGGAAAAAGGTTTTATGGCTGCTGCAACTACGGGATTAGATTACTATGTCCGATTTGTAATCTGCATTTCATTCCTATATATCTTTGTTTAATATGGTATGTGGCTCTGTTTTCCCCATCTCTGTTAAATAATATTAGGTATTTGATAGGAATCTGGGAGATATTATGGATATTTTCAATGGGTTGAAGTGCCTTCCAATGTTGACGAAGCAACAAGTGTGATAAGCTAGCCAGTTGAAGAGGTGAGCTTGGTGATGAAAAAAATGCTAAACTGAAGCAGAAGTTGAAAATTTTGAAGAAGGAAACACTTATAAAGGAAATGGAAGTTGATAGACTTGAGGAGGCAAACTCAAAACTTAGATGTAATTGTGTATTTTCATGGATTGTCACTGCAATTCTAATCTTGACATGGATTTACACACTGATAAAGGTATTTTATTGATTGTAATGGATGTGGTGTCTTGTAATGGTAATGTGTTGATTGTAATGAACTTGATTATCAGTTATCAAGATGGTTATTTTCATGGATTGTAATAGGATGTACGTAATGGTACCCCCATTAAAAATGAGAAAATGTACTTGTTAATGTTTACATTCATTTACATTCCATAAACAATTGCCAAAAATTGTTGCCAACAACAATTGCCAAAAACAGTTGACAAAAACATAGCCAACGCCAATTGTCAAAAACAGAGCCAACATCCTAACCTAAGTTGAACACAACCAACAACAAATGTTACCAACTGCTATAAGCATAACCATAACCGTAATTATAAGCATAACTATAAGCATAGCCAACTGATAATGTATATTAAGCCAATTGCTATAAGCATAATCATTCAACTGCAAAACATAACCACATGTTGAGACCAATTCAATACAGAATTTGGTTACCAAAATATTACATGAATAGGGTTTCTTTGATCAAGTCAGAACAATAAAGTACAACCTAATGTCCAATTGCAACAAAATAATGAACCATAACTTATTTAGTCTAGTCTTCTTTCAGCCCTTACTTTACACCTGATTGATGGTCCACCTGCACTTGCTCCCCTTCTAGGCTCTTCCCTTTGGTCTGCAGATGGTCCAATAGCAACATTAGATGGTCCACTTGCTGTTCTTCTAGGCTGCAGATGGTCCCTTTGCTGCCCTTCCCCTGCACATGCAGATTTTTCACTTGTTGCCAGTCTTGGACTTTTCCTTACCTACATGGACAACTGCAATTAGTGCTTGGCTGCCAACAAGTATTGAAATACCTTCTAAAGTAAGGATGCTTACTTCTTTTTGCCCAGTTTGATTTCCAATTCCAGACTTTATTCCTTGATCCCTTTCTTTCCTTTTCACCTGTAGAATAGAACCACATGTGAAATAATATACAATCAACTATTAAAAACTAGTGATAAAAATTGGTTTTAAAATAGCTTACCCCCAGCTTATTAAGCCTTAGGGAACCTGCATATTGTGGCATAGCTTGACTTGGTTCTTCAGTAGGTTGTGTCCCAATTTCAGTCCTTGGTTGTGTCATCTTACAACCTAACTTGTTATGCCCATACTCCTTGTACCTAGAGCATCTAACAGGAGTTCCTTTCCTAGATGACTTAGTCTTGCTGTTGGGCTCTTCATTAGGATCTTTCCTCCTATTTTTCTTAGGTCTGACTGCTATTCTCTTGGTTTGTGGAGGCAACAATGTTTTTATGTTGGCAGGAGGCCATTCATTTGAACCCCCCCCATTGGATTTAACAAGTGGTTATATGATTTCAGGTAATAATAGCAGGAATCAACATATTTCTCAATTGGTTGTTCCATGTGAAGGATTCCAATTACTCCATGGTGGCAAAGAATACTATATAACTGTTTTACCCCACATGAACAACTCATAACCTCTATGTCTATCTTGTATTTTTCACTCCTATCAGACACTTCAAACTTGTGCCCCCATCCCAGTCATACTCACAGTACTTGGTTAACTTATTGGCCTTATTGACCTTTGTCATAATCCTAGGACATAACTTTGCCTCTATTTTTTGCATCCCATCCCTCTTTGTATGAATTCTACCCATAACTTATGTTTTTATATCTTCAAACATATTTAGTATTAATTTATATCTAGCCTCTAAGATCCAACTATTAAAACATTCAGACATGTTATTAGTCACAACATCACATTTTGTTTCACAAGAAAAAAAGGCCTTGTTCCACTGCTTAGGAGGAATAATTAAAATATGAGTGTGAGCATCCTTACTCTCTTGTCTGATGTCAACCATTTCCCTTCTAAAATCATAAGGATTATTGGCCTTGGCTGCTCTCCAAAATATGTGATTCAAGACTGCTCCTGGCCACTTCTTCCTCAAGTTAGCATAAATGTGTCTGACACAACATTTATGCTCTGCATCTGAAAAAAGCTCTTGTATGGCAGGAACCAAACACTTGCAATTTTATCAATAAACACAGGTTTAGTACTAATATTATAAAATATAATATCCCCAACTCATCCTCAACATCTGAAAATGAAACTTTAACTTATCTATTAAATAATGGAATGAACAAATTACTCGGTAATTGAAAAGGAAGAAGAAAACTAAAACTGAAACTACAAACTATTAAAGCCATTTCCTTTCTTTAGATATATACTCCAATAAAAAGAAATCAAAAATATAAAACATTCAGACATAAAAATAGAAAGTTCAATGTTAATATAATTAAGTAAATTATACCTTTTGTTGGTCAGTTATCAAGGTCCATCCTCTACCTAATTCCAGGCCAACATCCTCAAGAAATAGACTCAGAAACCAACTCCAGGAATCCTTGTTCTCACTTTCAACCACTGCCCAAGCAATTAGGAACATTTAATTGTTTCCATCCCTACCAACAGCAGACAACAACTCACCCCTGCAGTATGTCTTTAAGAAACAACCATCAAGCCCTATTATGTGTCTACATCCTTCCAACCAATTTTGTTTAACAACTTTAAAACAAATATACATTCTTTGGAATCTAGGTGGAGTGCCCCCATCACCTCTAATTTGGACTGTGCTCCCAGGATTTGTAGCTAGAATCTCATTCCCATACTCCCAGACTTTAGCGTAATGCTCCTTCAAGGAGCTCTCAATTTCACTTAAAGCCATTTTCTTTACTCGTCGACACTGAGGTAATGATGATTGTAGTCCAAACTTTTGTTTAATTGCAGCATGTATTTCCCTCAACTTCATTCTTGGTTTTGCTCTTATTGTACCCCCAAACTTGTCAACCAACCATCTAGACCTAACAATCCTAATCCTTATTTTCCTAACACAATAATGTTGCTCATTATATGATTTAATTTGAAGCACCTTCTCAAGTGGCACATAACTAGCCCACAACCCCCATGGACAGTTAGTGGCACACTTTGCTTGTATTTTTGTTTTCTCATTTACAGAAAAATAGATTCCATTTCCATTACCAACTGCATAATTCACTATAGCTTCCTTACACTGTTCAGGTCCAGTGAATATCATATCAACGTCAAATTTTATCTTACTAATTGGAGTGTTGGGATTATATGTTGGAACCACTCTTTTCTTTTTCCTTTGTGGCTCCTTTCCTTCCCATTCACTGTTACTACTAGAATCACCACATGGAGGAATCTCATCATCAGAATTTTCTTCAGTTTCTACCCAAGGCCTCATTCCTTTTGTCCCAAACCCTAACTCATCCTCAACATCTGAAAATGTTGGTTCAACTTCCACCTCTGCAGCCTTAGTTTTTCTGGATGCCCTAGTCTTTCTCAACATCTAAAAATGTTGGTTCAACTTCCACCTCTACAGCCTTAGTTTTTCTAGATGCCCTAGTCTTTTTCCCCTTCCTACTGTTGTGTCGCCCCCAAAATAGGTATACATCACCTATCATGAGTCGCCAAATACATGGTACAGAATACAAATACAATTTTTAATATACAACAAAAGAACTGTGAGTTTTAATACAAATATTGTCTTCTAGACAATATCCACTCTCAGAATAAGTCCTCATTACATTTATTGTCACACTATTTAAAAGAATAGTGAGGACTACTAATGTTATCCTTTGGACCGTCACTCCGTTCCCCGACTAGTCCCCGTTAAGTTCTCATTTCCTGAGGAGAACAATGAAAGCAAAAGGGTGAGCTCAACTAGCCCAGTAAGAAATATTATGACTAAGATAATGCAGAATAAATTATCATTAGTCTTCAACAATGTTAAACTGATAAAATACAATAGACATCAAGTTTAACTACAGCGGAACAAGCAATCTATTAAAGTCATCACGGCTTTTGGAATAAATAAGGATGTCATCAATGAAGACGACCACGGTATTAATTATTGATATTTATGTGAGAAGTCACTCAGTTTGATTCAATTATTGTCGATATTTTATATGATGATAAAGTTTTTTTTATTCGTATTATTAACGTAATAAAACAGAAACATCTTTTTATATAAAACATAATACTTTTATAAAGTTATTCGTTTTATTAGGCTAATAGTAAAATCTTTTTATATAAAACAGAATACTTTTATAAAGTTATTCGTTTTATTTGATAATAATTAGATTATATTATATTTTATTATGCATAGTGTTGCATAGTAAAATCTTTTTATAAAGTTTTTCGTTTTATTAGATTATAAATAGAATATATTATATTTTATTTAAAAGATTTTGCTTTAAATATGGACCGTTAGATTAAAGTAAATCAATCTGGACCGTTCATGAGTTAGTTACTATGCATTCCATTTTTCTATAAATAGAAGCTCATTCCTTCATTATTTTCTTACGAATTCACTGAACTCTAGAGAGAGAAATTATAGAGAGAAAGAAGAAGAGTTTTCTGTTACTTCACTACTCTAATATCAAGTATTATTTTACGGTAAGGGATATTATTCTTTTGTATTCATGAAGAGAACTTCTGTTATTCCATTTCTTATTATTCTGTTGGAATAACCTGTATATGCGGAATACCCTATACTTGGTGACATTCTTCTATTATTTTGTCTTTATTATTCCATTGGAACATCTTGTCTGTGCTTTACGCTAAACCTGGTTCCGTCTTTATTGTTCTGTCTTTATTATTCTGTTGGAACATCCTGTCTGTGCTTTACGCCGGACCTGGTTCCGTCTTTATTATTCTGTCTTTATTATTCTGTTGGAATATCCTGTCTGTGTGTTTTACACCGGACCTGGTTCTGTCTTTATTATTCTGTATTTATTATTTTGTTAGAATAATCTGTCTATGCGAAGTACCGCATGCATGGTGATTTCTGTTGTTATTCCATTCTTTATTATTTTATTGGAACATCCTGTCGGTGTGATTTTAACCTGACCTGGTTCCGTTATTATTATTCTGTTGGAATAATCTGTCTATGCGAAGTACCGCATGCATGGTGATTTCTGTTGTTATTCCATTCCTTATTATTTCTCAGTTGGTTAAAATTTTGACTTCTATACTCCATGAAATTAGTGGAATATCCTTGATATTTGCGCTTCATCCAGTATCTTTTCATGGAAATATTCTTCTGAGCATTCTTGAATTTTACTTTACAAAGAAGTATCATGTTGACAATTTGGACGTTATTAGTTCCTGAATAACTTAATTCTTGAACTTGTTTTTATTGAATTCTTATATCATTGTCTTCATCCTCATGTTTATATTTTTTGAAAGTCATTTGTGGCCTGTAGAGCATGGATGGACTTGGTATGATTATGACCAGGGATTATTCGGTGTAATCATGACCATAATGTTACAAATGGTATGGTAAAAGTCCTCGTTGGCCCGTAGTGCATTGATGGACAGTTGTTGGCATGATCATGACCATTGATGAATACACAAATATCCTTGGCCCGTAGTGCACGGAATTTGTGGTCGTGACCCTAATGAATATCCTTGGCCGTAGTGCAGGGATGATGTGGATTATTTTTTAAGTTAAGTCTCAGCGATAAAAGTGATGAAAAACTTTTTAAATCATAAAAGATAGTAGATTTTATTCTCTACTTGACTCTTTTAATGGATTGCTTGATCCGCTGCAGTTAACCTTGATGTCTATTGTATTTTATCAGTTTAACATTGTTGAAGGCTAATGATAATTTATTTTGCATTATCTTAGTCATAATATTTCTTACTGGGCTAGTTAAGCTCACTCTTTCTTTCACTGTTCTCTTCAGTAAATGAGAACGTAGCTGGGACGAGTCGGAGAATGGAGTGATGGTCCGGATGATAGTATTAGATAGTAGTCCTCACTATTCTGTTAAATAGTGTGATAATAAATATAACGAGGACTCTATTTGAGAATGGATATTGTCTAGAAGGCAATATCCCTGTTTAAAATTTCAGTTATGTTTTGTCGTATTTTACACGACAGTTGTATAATTAAGTTTTTATTTGTATTTGTACCATGTATTTGGCGACTCAGAATAGGTGATGTATACCTATTTTGGGGGCGTCACATTATATCCCTAAGCTTTGATACCAACTGTGACGCCCCCAATATAAGTACATCACCTATCCTGAGTCGCCAAATACATGGTACAAAATACAAATACAATCTTTAATATACAACAAAAGAGCTGTGAGTTTTAATAAAAATATTGTCTTCTAGACAATATCCACTCTTAGAATAAGTCCTCATTACATTTATTGTCACACTATTTAACAGAATAGTGAGGACTACTAATGATATCCTCTGGACCGTCACTCCGTTCCCCGACTAGTCCCCGCTACGTTCTCATTTCCTGAAGAGAACAATGAAAGCAAAAGGGTGAGCTCAACTAGCCCAGTAAGAAATATTATGACTAAGATAATGCAGAATAAATTATCATTAGTCTTCAACAATGTTAAACTGATAAAATACAATAGACATCAAGTTTAACTGCAGCGGAATAAGCAATCCATTAAAAGAGTCAAGTAGATAATAAAATCTACTATCTTTTATAATTTAAAAGGTTTTTCATCACTTTTATCGCTGGGACTCAGCTTAATAAATAATCCACATCATCGAATCACCCATGCACTACGGCCAAGGATATTCTTTAGTATCACGACCACAACTGTCCATCAATGCACTACGGGCCAATGAGGACTTTTATCACATCATTTATAACATTGCGGTCATGATTATACCGAATAATCCCTGGTCATAATCATACCAAGTCCATCTACGCACTACAGGCCACATATGACTATTAAAAAAATATAAACATGAGGATGATGACAATGATATAAGAATTTAAAAAAACAAGTTCACGAATTAATTTATCCAGGAACTAATAACGTCCAAATTGTCAACATGATACTTCTTTGTAGAGTAAAATTCAAGAATGCTCAGAAGAATATTTCCATGAAAAGATACTAGATGAAGCGCAAATATCAAGGATATTCTACTAATTTCATGGAGTATAGAAGTCAAAACTTTAACCAACTGAGTATAATAAGGAATGGAATAACAAAAGAAATCACAAAGCATGCGGTAGACCGCACAGGTAGGTTATTCCAACAGAATAATAAAGACAGAACCAGGTACGGCGTAAAATGCACAGACAGGATATTCCAACTGAATAATAAAGACGGAACCAGGTCCGGCGTAAAGCACAAACAGGATGTTTCAACAGAATAATTAAGACGGAACCAGGTTCGGCGTAAAGCACAGACATGATGTTCCAACAGAATAATAAAAAATGGAATAACAGAAGAATTTCACCATGTATGCGGTACTTCGCATAACCAGGTTATTCCAACATAATAATAAAGAATGGAATAACAGAAGTTCTCTTCATGAAGACGAAAGAAAGAAATAATACCCCTTACCTTTGAATGAAACTGGATATAGGAGTAGTGAAGTAGTAGGCTTCTCTTCTTCTACAGATTTTCTCTCTTCAATTTCTCTGTATAATAATTGCTTTATAAATTTAGTGAATTGGTGAGAAATGAAGGAAAAATGAGCTTCTATTTATAGAAAAATATAATTTTAATAATTGCACGTTTTGGGGCTCGAAAAATTACAGTACAATACCTCCAACATTTTCTTTTTTTTTTAATTTAGTCATGCAAGTATTATCAAACTTGCACCACCTCCCCTAATAGTAAATAATGTGATTCAATAGTAAATCATGTGAATCAATAGTTCTAGACATGTGAAAATACGAATTACAGTATAGTACCTCCATCTATACCTTCATTTTTAACTTAGTCATGCAAGTATTATCAATCTTGCACCAACTCCCCTAATAGTAACAAGAATGTGAAATAATAGTATACACATGTGAACAAATAGCTATAATCATGTGAAATAATAGCAATCAATTGCTCATTTATCCGGTTAAATACCCGATTGGTCAATATAACCTCCAGACATCAATTATTATCGAAATAAATGTCGATATTCACTAACACAAATAATTCCAACACAATAAAACTATTTTTATCAAAAATATAAATTTTGAAATTTTGAATTTTGACTTTTCCCAAAAAAGTCAACTGTTGACTCTTTGACCAAATAGTAAAATCCGAAAAATTTTGTGTTTATAGTTTATTTTTACTAATTTCATCATTCTGAACTCAAATATCACGTCCGCGTCTCCAAATTTAACTCCGAGCACAACTTCAATTTTAATAACATTCATCAACCAGGTCGTTCCTAGGAAAGAGGGGGTTTTTCAATAAGAATTTCTCCCTATTGGCGCGCAATTAGGTGACCAAACCTCTCATTGACAGAACTTCTAGACGTTGTAAATATTGCAATTTAATAATATGAATAACTTTGTCGTCTCAATTATTGATTTAATAAAATAACATATTATGCAGATGATACTGTGACAATAATCGAATCAATAATATGAGAGATATGATGCAGCAATTACTGTAGCAATAATTAGTTATAACTGAGTGACTTCTCACGTAAGCATCAATAATCAATACCGTGTGCTACTATGCAACCACGCGTATTACTGTACTTTTACTACCGAGTAGTTCAACAGTATTAACGGTAAAACTTCCGCCGTTATTTTCATAAATATATTTTTGTCATTTTCTCAATAAGACAATAATTATGTTGTGGGGTCCACCAATGATTGCGCCGCTGTACGAATATTCTCTGCTAAAACAAATATTCTCCGACCAATCGAATATAATATAACAACTTGCATACTTTGCAGAATTTATAAATACTACCCACAACTATAACATTATAACAAATTCATTCTATAATATTCAAAAATGATAATTATAGAAAAATCATCTTTATTCATAAAATTTGGGGTCTTACAACTGCTTTCTTGTGTACCAGCTTCCACATTTGGTTAAGCAAATGTTGGTTTTTTAGCCTTACCTCTAGTAGTACTTGAGGACTCAGGCTGCTTTCTTGGGATAGATGAAGCTCCAACCTCCTCAACATGTAAGTAACCAATATCAACTGGATCTTCATCAAGGTTTACTTCACAATTCAAAACCAACTCTTGTCCTCTTGATTTTTTTATCAGTCCCTTTCTTTTCCTTATATTTATCAAATCCTCATTCTTATCATCAGTAGCATCACTTAACTCCTCATCACTTTCCTCATAACTAGCATCACTTGAATCATCATCATTCGTCTGTTTTGGTGCTTCCTCATCTCTGACATCAACCTCAGCAGGTGTTTCTTCATTATCCTCATGGTCACAGTATATATCAATCTTCCCAGTTTTCAAAGCTTCATCAATTAGCAGTCTTACACTATTGTCATCATGAAGAAGTTCTAAACCCTCCTTCAAAGTCCACCCCACCAATTTGAAGTACATATCAAAGTGTCTTTTATACCCTAGGTGTTTTACCAACTTCACCATCCTCTCAACATTCAAGTAATCTCTATCAGTCCCCTTATAAGTTTCTTTCCTTCCATCCTCATAAACATATGATCCATCCTCCTTAGTAACAAACTGACCTCCATGGTACAATTCAACATCAAAGTAGTTCATGCTGCATTAAACAACATGTTCAATTCCCTTATAAGTTTCTTTTCTTCCACCCTCATAAACATATGATCCATCCTTTTTAATAACAAACTGACCTCCATGGTACAATTCAACATCAAAGTAGTTCATGATGCATTAAACAACATGTTCAATTTGTTAGTACCATGACCATTCACTGAATAAACAAACTAATCACCAACATTAACCATTAACTGAATAAACAAACTACACAACTGTAAACATTAAATTTATTACATGGTCACCAATTAAAGAAATCTGTAAACATTAAAGAAACACAACTCAAAACATTAAACAAATTCCCACTTTACACAACATATCTACTTTAAACAAATACCCTCTTTTTATACTTTACAATAGTTAAAAAGATTAACTACTCAAAATCAGTCAACACAAAGGACAATACAGAGTTCCTGTTAATTGACAAAACCAACTATAAACCACAATAATATTACACTTTCAAAACTCTAAACATTAAACAAATTCCCACTTTACACAACTTATTTACTTTAAATAAATACCCTCTTTTTATACATTGCAGTAGTTAAAGAGATTAACTACTCAAAATCAGTCAACACAAAGGACAATACAGAGTTCCTGTTAATTGACAAAACCAACTATAAACCGCAATAATATTACACTTTCAACTATTAAAAACTAAACTTTTGCACCAAAACCCCACCATATACCTTCGTTTTTAAGAAAAAAACAAAGATGAAAAAGGGTGCAATATTTTATGTTTCAGACAAAAATTGGTGTAACCCAGACCACACTTACATGTTCGGTAGACGATAATATTACACTTTTAACTACTAAAAACTAAAATTTTGCACCAAAAACCCACCATATGCCTTCGCTTTTAAGAAAAACAAAGATGAAAAATGGTGAAATATTTTATGATTCAAAAAAAAATTGGTGGAACCCAGACCACACTTACATGTTCGGTAGACGATTGGAACCCTAACTTTCTGAGAATGATACCCCACCTTATTCGTCTGTTTGTATCGCTTAATATGGTAGACTGTGAGATCCTAAATTTTATGAAATGAAAGAATTCAATTTTCTTATAATTGTTATTCTATTTAGTAAATGGTTTAATTGATAAAAGATTAAAGTTAAGGGTGATATGTGAAAATTTTTCAATGTAAGTAAGTTGTCATAAAATAATCAGTGATAAAAGTACATTAATACGCATGGTTGCACAGTAGCACATGGTATTGTTCAATATCTCTGATTATTGATACTTACGTAAGAAGCCACTCAATTTATTCAATTATTGCAACAATAATTGCTGCATAATATCTCACGTTATTTGATTCAATTATTGTCATAGTATCATCTGCATAATATTTTATATTATTAAATCAATAATTGAGAAAACACATTTATTCATATGATTATTTACATTATTGACAATGTCTAGAAAGTTCTGTCGAAAAAAGGGGTTTGGTCACCTAATTGCGCGCCAATAAGGAGAAATCCTTATCTGAAAGCCCCCTCTTTCCTGGGAATGATCTAGTTGTTAAATATTGTGAGTTATAATATTAATAATAAATAATTTTTAATAGATTAAAAATGTGTTTATTGAAGATAAGTGAATTCAAAAAGTTAGAGGGGAATAATGCAAACTTAGAAAATTTTAGGGGTACTAAAATGTAATAAGTTAAATCAATCTGGACCATCAATGGTGGTTTTAATAGTAAATAAATCTGGACCATCTATGGTGGTTTTAATAGTAAATCAATCTGGACCGTCGATGGTGGTTTTAAAAGTAAATCAATCTGGATCGTCGGTTGTGGTTTTAATAGTAATCAATATGGATCGTCCGTTCTAATAGTAAATCAATCTGGACCGTTCGTGAATTAGTTACTATTTAGTCATTTCTCCTATAAATAGAAGCTTAATTCTGCTTCCATTCTCACCAATTCAGTGAGATTCACAAGAGAAGCTATAGAGTGAGAAACTATAGAGAGCAAGAAGAAGAGTATTCTGATACTTCACTATTGTAGTATCCAGTCTTCTACTAAAGTAATAAGAATATAGCTGGGTCGAGCAGGGGTAACAGGGAATAGAACGATGGTCTATAGCTATTGAGGTTTCCCCTAAAATAGTATAAAAATAATTTTATTGAGAATTATAGATAAGTGTGTTGTATTTTATACATCATTTTAACCGTTGATTTTGGTGAACCAAATATGATGAGGTGAACCCAACTTTGGAAGGACGTTTTGCCACTATCATACAAGATGTCTAATGATAGACGACTTCGTGTTATCATAATACATGGCTGTGCACATGCACTTGCTAATTATATCTATGAGCACTACCTATATAATCTTGGAGCTTGGTTGAAATATAATTCTCAATTGGAGACAATGGAGATAATTATATGTCAAGAGAAGACTCACCATTGGAAAGAATATGATAGTAATCTTCTCATTTTTCTTTGGGGTCTATTGGGTCAACCAATGATAATTCTCAAGTCATATGATATCTATCATAACTTAGATGCATGGCCTCTTATATACGAAGGTTTTCTTGAGCATTTTCCAAAGATTTTAATTTCTAAAATAGTTATTGACTATAATTTTATGTAAAGTACCATTGTAAAGTGTTATGGTCGAGACACCATGAGAGTTACATATATTTGTATTAAAACTCACATCTTATGTGTTGTCGTACTCTGCACGACAGTTCAACAGTTGTATAAATGAAGTATGTATTTGATTTCTGTAGTGTGATATTTAGTGACTCAGAATGGGTTATGTGGACCGATTTTGGGGGCGTCACAAATGGTATCAGAGCTTAGGGATATGGTCATTGGCGGAAAACCGGGATTTGAACTAGGAGGAGAGAGTCGAGTAATATCCTTCGCTAGTGTGTGTCCTACCTAAGCTTAATTTTCTTTCTTAAGTTGACAAATTATGATATGTCAATTAACCTAGATATATCCTAGAATGATATCTGAAATAAAAAAGATGAGCAATGGAAAAATCATGATACAGAGAAAATAATCGGGAAGGTACAATCCTAAAAGAAAGCAAGGTATTCTCATCTCTTTGAACTACCAAGTACATAAATTTCGAGGAAAAAATTTCATAAGGAGTGGAGATTGTGAGATCCTAAATTTTATGAAATGAAAGTATTCAATTTTCTTATAGTTGTTATTCTATTTAGTAAATGGTTAAATTGATAAAAGGTTAAAGTTAAGGGTGATATATAAAAAAAAATTTAAAGTAAGAAAGTTGTCATAAAATAATCGGTGATAAAAATACAGTAATACGCGTGGTTACACATTAGGACACGGTATTGTTCAGTATATCTGATTATTGATGCTTACGTAAAAAGCCACTCCATTTATTCAATTATTACAACAGTAATTGCTGCATAATATCTCATGTTATTTGATTCAATTATTTTTATAGTATCGTCTGCATAATATTTTATATTATTAAATCAATAATTAAGAAAACACATTTATTCATATGATTATTTATATTATTGACAATGTCTAGAAAGTTTTGTCGAGGAAAGGAGTTTGGTCACCTAATTGCGCGCCAATAAGGAGAAATCCTTATCCGAAAGCCCTCTCTTTCTTGAGAATGATCTGGTTGTTAAATATTGTGAGTTATAATATTAATAATGAATAATTGTTAATAGATTAGGAATGTGTTTAGTGAAGATAAGTGAATTACAAAAGTTAGAGGGGAATAATACAAACTTGGAAAACTTTAGGGGTACTAAAGTGTAATAAGTTAAATCAATCTGGACCATTAATGGTGGTGATTTTAATAGTAAATCAATCTGGACCGTCGATGGTAGTTTTAATAGTAAATCAATTTGGACCGTCGATGGTGGTTTTAATAGTAAATCAATCTGGATCGTCGGTGGTAATTTTAATAGTAAATCAATCTGGACCGTCGGTGGTGGTTTTAAAAGTAAATCAATCTGGATCGTTCGTGAATTTGTTACTATTTAGTCATTTTTCCTATAAATAGAAGGTTAATTCTTCGTTCATTCTCACCAATTCACTGAGATTCACAAGAGAAGCTATAGGGAAAAAAACTATAAAGAGCAAGAAGAAGAGTATTCTGATACTTCACTATTACAGTATCCAGTCTTCTACTAAGGTAATAAGAGTGTAGCTAGGTTGAGCTGGGGTAATAGAGGAATAGAACGATGGTCTATAGCTGTTGAGGTTTCCCCTAAAATAGTATAGAAATAATTTTATTGAGAATTATAGATAAGTATGTCGTATTTTATACGTCATTTTAACCGTTAATTTTACTGAACCAAATAGAGTGAGGTGAATCCAACTTTGGAAGGGTGTTTTGCCACTATCAAACAAGATTTCTAATGACAGACGACTTCGTGTTATCATAAGACAGGGTTATGCACTTGCACTTACTGATTATATCTATGAGCACTACCTATATAATCTTGGAGTTTGGTTGAAATGTAATTCTCAATTGAAGACAATGGAAATAATTATATGTCAAGAGAAGACTCACCGTTGGAAAGAACATGATAGTAATCTTCTCATTTTTCTTTGGGGTCTATTGGGTCAACCAAGGATAGTTCTCGAGTCATATGATATCTATCATAACTTAGATGCATGGCCTCCCATGTACGAAAGTTTGCTTGAGCATTTTCTAAAGATTTTAATTTCTAAAATAGTTATTGACTATACTTTTATGTAAAGTACCATTGTAAGGTGTTGTGGTCGAGGCACCATGAGAGTTACATATATTTGTATTAAAACTCACAGCTTATGTATTGTCGTACTCTGCACGATAATTCAACAGTTGTATAAATGAAGTTTGTATTTGATTTCTGTAGTGTGATATCTGGCGACTCAGAATGGGTCGTGTGGACCTATTTTGGGGGCGTCACATACACGATTGGAACCCTAACTTTCTTGGAATGATACCCCACCTTGTTCGTCTGTTTGAATCGCCAGAGACCCCCACCTCCTTCCTCGATTTCTTCTCAGACAAAAGTTTGCTTTTGAGCCCTAGATAAATTATTTATTTGTGTATTTGTTTTTCTTTTGTTTGCACTCCTGCCCATTCCACGAAGGCTTAACTGGTTGGTCTTGCTGACTACATTAGCAAATACATGTCATTTGTATTTTATTTTTTAAAGTCATGTAGGAAAATTAGCCTAAATTTTTAACGTCCGTGAGTAAAATTGGACGGAATTGCTTGATTGAATATTTTTAAAAAGTATAGTGGGTTAATTGAATATTTTAAGAGCACAGTGACTAATTGCTTAAAACACTACAACAACAGTGGGTTAAGAGTGCTTTTTTCCATTTTATTTTGTATTCATTTTAACTCTCTCTCTCTCTCTACTTTACAATCCAAGCTTCCGGCGACAGGATCGAATTTGAGTAGTGTTCTTTATACTTCAATGATAACAGTTTACCTTAAACCCATGACCTCCCCAGAGCAGAATTGCTGTTTTATGCAATTCCTGAAAGAGGTGGTAAAATCTGCAATGATCAATGGGTATGCCAAGGCGGGACGAATGGATGAGGCTCAAACAGTGTTTGATCAAATGAATGACAGGAATGTGTTTTCCTGGACAAGTTTGATATCTGGGTATTTTGGGATTGGAAGATTTGATGATGCACGTCTTCTTTTTGATCGAATGCCCGTTAAAAATGTGGTATCTTGGACTACGATGGTGTTGGGTTATGCTAACAATGGGTTGATATATTGATCAGGCTAGGGCAGTTTTTGACCAAATGCCGAAAAGAAATGTTGGCAATTTTATAGTTTATATATATATATATATGGGAGCCCTTCCATAGCAACCGGTTGCTGTGAGTACTGTGCAACATCCCCTTTTTGTACCGTTGATAAACTTATTGGAAGGCTGAGATGAAACATAAATTTATCCCAGCCGGCACAACTTGTACCGGCTTTTATTTTAATATGAGGACCCCACCACAGTCAACATGTTGTCAGTTTATTGAAATAAAATGAATTTTTAATATTAAATAATGCTCGACCGACACAGCTTGTACCGGCTCTGCCTTTTTTTATAAAATACTACCAACCGGGACAAGCTCTAACGGCTGTAAAAAAAAAAAAAAAAAAAAATCAAAACCGGGACAAGTTCTAACGGCTGTAAAAAAAAAAAAAAAAAAAAAAAAATCAAAACTTTATACAGGCTCATACGGCTGGTCCCCTTGCTGTACCGGCCGGAAAAAAAAAAAAAAAAAAGTATCTCTTCAACAGCCGTATGAGCTTCCTACGGCCGGTACAGAAAAAAAAAATTTAAAAAAAAGGTACCAACCGGGACAAGTTCTAACGGCTGGAAAAAAAAAAAAAAATCAAAACTTTATATAGGTTATATTCTTTATTTTTTATAAAATATTTTTATAAAAATAGCAAATAATTCTTTTTATAAAATAGGATATTATTTTTTATTTGAATTATAATTCTTTATTTGTTATTAAATGAAAGAGTTATAAAAAATTTCTAAACTTTTTTTGCCTTTCTTTCCACTACTTTTGGGTTTATAGTCTCATATGCCTTCTTAATAATTTGTCAAAATTCACTCGTGCATTGTGATAGTGTAAATTTTTTTTTTTACTTCTTTTTGTGCAAGCCGTAAGAGGCTCTACCGGCTTTGATTTTTTTTTTTTTTTTTTTTTTTTTACAGCCGTTAGAACTTGTCCCGGTTTTGATTTTTTTTTTTTTTTTTTTTTTTTACAGCCGTTAGAGCTTGTCCCGGTTGGTAGTATTTTATAAAAAAAGGCAGAGCCGGTACAAGCTGTGTCGGTCGAGCATTATTTAATATTAAAAATTCATTTTATTTCAATAAACTGACAACATGTTGACTGTGGTGGGGTCCTCATATTAAAATAAAAGCCGGTACAAGTTGTGCCGGCTGGGATAAATTTATGTTTCATCTCAGCCTTCCAATAAGTTTATCAACGGTACAAAAAGGGGATGTTGCACAGTACTCACAGCAACCGGTTGCTATGGAAGGGCTCCCTATATATATATATATATATATATATATATATATATATATATATATATATATTGTTCAGAGGGTTAAAATGGTAAAATATTGTTATTCAGACATTTTAAAAAAAATTTATCAAACAACATTTTTTCATTCATATACAATTCTATTCAGATGCTTTATATTATTCAGACGTCTAAACAGTTCAGGTCTTAACACTCAATTTTATCAAACACCACCTAAGTCTTGGTTAACAATTTTTTTTGGACCGGAATATTGGACTTTTTTAATTTTATTTATTTATTTGTGACTTTAAAAAAATATATTGTATTTATATTAATTGAAATTTTTATAAAATATAGTGTTTTTGGTATAATTTGAATACATATACATAAATATTGTTTTGTATATATATCCAAATAATACTTAAAAATATTATATTTTATAAAAATTTCAGTTCAAATAAATACTATATATTTTTTGAGAGCTACAAAAATACAAAAATAAAATAAAATTAAAAATATTCAATATTCCTGCCCAAAAAAATTGACTCAAGAAGATACGGTGCGATCCAACTTATCATTTGTGCTTCAATTCGGAAGCCATGACGTATATTAATATATTATATAATTAATTTGTTATATAAAATAAATTATTAAAATACTAACAACTATAATTATATACATATATATTTCTTAACAAAAAATTCGGCATATAAAATCAAAATATATCTATAACATTTTTGGTCTATAATCTCTCCTACTAAACATTTAGATAATGAATAAAAATTTGAGAGATTTTTTTAGGTATAAACACTAACATTATGGTAATATGTATGCATAAATTATGTAGCATAATAATTTGAAAGTTTATGTAAATACTTGAAAGGCAACCCAGTCATACTAATTTTACGTTTGGAGTAAAATAATAAATATGAGAATGAAATGAATCATTCTTATGAAATGAAAAAAATTGTGTTTAATTATGATTAGAATTGATTAAATCATTATTACTTTTTTGCTATTTTTAACTGAAATTTAATATTCTTGCACAAGATTTCATGCTCAAACTAGAATAAAATGAATCATTCCAATCTCTATTTCATTTTTTCAATCCAAACGCAACATAAAAGAGAATATATAGTGCCTATAAGTTGCTCCCCCTCTGTTCCATAATATAATTCATTTTAGAGATATATTTTTGTTCTTTAATATAAGTCATTTGAGAATTTCAAGTAAATATTAATTTCTTAATTTATAATATTATCTCAAGTATTAAATATAACTTTGATTCTCTCACTATTCTCTGTCCAATAAATAACACATTATTTTTTTAATACAAGAATAATATAAATAATTGATATTATATTTAATATTTTACAATTATTTTTTTAATATTTGTGTACAACTCTAAAATAACTTATATTAAGGAACGGAGGGAGTATAAACAACTTGATTATAAGTTAATTACTTCTCACATGAATAATAAAATGAGTATTACCGTTATATGAGAGAAGAGTTTGTGGAACTATAATTTTTACTTGTGAAAATATTGTTATGTTATAAATTTCATTTTACGTCTTATTACGTTTTCTCTTTCTTTACACTTAACATATAACTCAAGTTCTGAAAAACTCGCGCGCACCAACGTTTTATCATTTATTTCATTCTTATTCATAATTTGATTGATGAGCATCCATTTGATTAAGTAATTAATCATCATCTCGTAACTTAATCCGATAGTTGTCTTTTCGACTTATACCAAAGTATAAATCGCTTCATATTATCTTTATAATATTCGCATAAAAATATGTGATGGAACTTTTCATAGTCAAATACGTCATAAGTTGACTTACTTTAGTTGATATAACTTGCTTTGACGATTTCCCGACTCGTAAATTTATAATTATTTTTATTTTGATAAAAGCCTAATACCTTCATTAAGCCTTCTTAATCGCTTTATCATTCATCTTAAAATCTCTTCTAATACTATTAATTATTTAATATTATTTTATTCCTTTATGAATATCATTAATTATTTAATAATATTTCATTCATTTACAAATATTATTAATCATTTAATAATAACCGGTGGTCGTTCTTCTTCCTTTAAAACAGGTGCTGGTACCGACGTCTTTACGTCATTGTTGAACATTCTCTTCTTGAAATGTCCATTCTTATTATTTTGGTCATGATTACCACCGAAGTGGTTACCATTCTTGGTATGATAATTTCCCCCGCGATGGTTATCATTGTTCCGATGGCCGTTGCCACCGGTATGATTATTATCGTGTTGCTGGTCATTACCTTTTGGTTGTGATAACTCATTATCGCGCTCCACTAACTGAGCTCTATTCACAATATCTGAATATAAACAAAGTTTATGAGAAATGAGGTATTGACGTATATCGGGTTTCAAACCTCGCAGAAACATTCGCGCCATTCGCTCCTCATTATCGACCAAATGGGATGCAAACCGGGACAACTCCACAAACTTAGCCTCGTACTGCAACACGGTCATATTGTTTTGCTCCAACTTGATAAACTCTACCTCCTTCATGTGACGAATACTTTCAGGAAAGTACTTGTCGTTGAACAGCTCTTGGAACTTCTCCCAAGACATCTTGAGTGCGTCAGTCTGGGTACGTTTTACAGATTCCCACCAATGATCTGATTCTTCACGCAACATAAAGGTGGCAAAAGGAACCTTTTGCTCCTCGGAGCATCCCAAGACATCAAATATCTTGGTGATCTGCTTTAACCACGTCTCCGCCTTAAGTGGTTCTGGCTTTCCCAAAAACTCCGGTGGTCCTAGCTCCTTGAACTGCTTAGCGGTGACCAACCGTGGGTTGCCATTGTCTTTACCTACATTATGAACAGGAGCCGCCTTCTCCCGTTGTTGCATGAATTGCTCCTTAAACTGCTTAGCGGTGACCGTTCGAGAGTTATCAGTATTTCTACCTGCATTTTGGACAGGAGCTGCCTTAGCATGTTGTTGCATGAATTGCATAAAGTCTCTGACCATCCCATCATTCACCATTTCATCGGTGTTATTATTTTCATGAGGAGTATTGTCCTCTAGTTGCACATTATCCTGATTATTGATCTGTGGAGACTCAACGGTCTCCTGTGCTCCATTGATAATCTCAACATTCTCGGATGCCATTTTCAAACACTGCCACAAAACAAAGATTAATTGACATGTAACATAATATCTCTAAACTTTGACCAACTAATTTAAATACAAAATAAATTTAAGTAGGTCATACTAGCGAAGGAATTCCCCGTCTCTCCCCTCCTAGTTCTAGTCTCACATCTTAGCCAGGGATCATATCCCTAAGCTCTGATACCAATTGTGACGCCCCCAAAATTAGGTATACATCACCCATCTTGAGTGGTCAGATACATGGTACAGAATTCAAATACAACTTACTAATACCACTGTCGTGTATAATACGACAAAATACAACTGTGAGTTTGAATACAATAATTGTCTACTAGAGATCATACAAACTCAAAAGGAGTCCTCATGACAATTATTAATACACTATTTCTCAGAATAGTGAGGACTACTAATGCTATCCTCTGGTCTGTCACTCCATTCCCCGACTAGTCCCTGCTATGTTCTCATTTCCTGAAGAGAACAGTGAAAGAAAGGGTGAGCTCAACTAGCCCAGTAAGAAATATTATGACTAAGATAATGCAGAATAAATTATCATTAGTCTCCAACAATGTTAAACTGATAAAATATAATAGACATCAAGTTTAACTGCAGCGGAACAAGCAATCCATTAAAAGAGTCAAGTAGAGAATAGAATCTACTATCTTTTATGATTTAAAAAGTTTTTCATCACTTTTATCGCTGAGACTCAGCTCAATAAATAATCCACATCATTAAATCATCCCTGCACTACAGGCCAAGGATATTCTTTAGTATCACGACCACGAATTATCCATGCACTACGGGCCAAAGATAATCGTGTTTTCATCAACGGTCCTGATCATGCCATAAAACAATTATCTTTGCACTACGGCCGAAGAGAATCCATAGCCATAATCATACCAAAAACTGTCCATCAATGCACTACGGGCCAATGAGGACTTTTTCCACATCATTTGTAATATTACGGTCATGATTACACCGCATAATCCCTGGTCATAATCATACCAAGTCCATCTATGCACTACAGGCCACAGATGACTTTCAACATAACATAAACATGAGGATGATGACAATGATATAAGAATTTAATAAAACAAGTTCAAGAATTAATTTGTCCATGAACCAATAACGTCCAAATTGTCCACACGATACTGTTTTGTGGTGTAAAATTCAAGAATGCTCTGAAGAATATTTTCCTGAAAAGATACTGGATGAAGCGCAAATATCAAGGATATTCTACTAATTTCATGGAGTATAGAAGTCAAAACTTTAACCAACTGAGAATAATAAAGAATGGAATAAGAACAGAAATCACCATGCATGCGGAACTTCGCACATGCAGGTTATTCCAACAGAATACTAAATAACGGAACCAGGTCAGGTGAAATTCACACCGACAGGATGTTCCAACAGAATAATAAATGCGGAATAATAAATGATGGAACCAGGTCCGGCGTATAGCACAGACAGGATATTCCGACAGAATAATAAAGACGGAACCAGGTCCGGTGTAAAACACACAGACAAGATGTTCCAACGGAATAATAATAAAGACGGAACCAGGTCCGGTGTAAAACACACAGACAGGATGTTCCAACAAAATGATAGAAGAATGTCACCAAGTATAGGGTAGACCGCGTATACAGGTTATTCCAACAGAATAATAAGAAATGGAATAACAATAGTTCTCTTCATGAATAAGAAAGAATAACAGCCCTTACCGTAACAGAAACTGGATATAGAAGTAGTGAAGTAGCAGAATACTCTTCTTCTTTCTCTCTATAGCTTCTCTCTATAATTTCTCTCTCTAGAGTTTCAATAAATTCGTAAGAAAATAATGAAGGAATGAACTTCTATTTATAGGAAAATGGAATGCATAGTAACTAATCCATGAACGGTCCAGATTGATTTACTTTAATCTTACGGTCCATATTTAAAGAAAAATCTTTTAAATAAAATATAATATATTCTATTTATGTAAAAAGATTTTTACTATGCAACACTATGCATAATAAAATATAATATATTCTATTTATAGAATAACTTTAATAAAGTATTATGTTTTATATAAAAAGATGTTTCTATTTTATTACGTTAATAATACGAATAAAACAAAACGTCATCATCGCTATAATAATTCATATTATTAATCGACAATAATTGAATTAAACTGAGCGACTTCTCACATAAATATCAATAATCAATACCGTGTGCTACTATGCAACAACGCGTATTACTGTACTTTTACTACCCAGTAGTTCAACAGTATCAACGGTAAAACTTCCGCCGTTATTTTCAATAAAATATTTTTGTCGTTTTCTCAATCCGACAATAATTCCGTTGTGGGGTCCACCAATAATTGTACCGTCGTACGAATATTTTCCGACACAAAGAATATTCCCTGACCAATCGAATATAATATAACAACTTGCATACTTTGCAAAATTTATAAATACTACCCACAACTATAATATTATCTCAAATTCACACCATAATATAAAAAAATTATTTCGATAAAATTAATTCTTTATTCATAAAATCTGGGGTTTTACAGATATGATTGTTTGAATTTCATGTTCTGTTTTTTAGAAAATCATCCTTTTTCTCACCTTTATGCTTTGTAAGAAATCTTTCATGATATCTTGATTAATCAAATATTAACCAACATAATACATCCTAATACCTCTTATACTCATGTATTTACCACGATCTATTTCACCAAACACCCATAAAAATAAGATTAAACATAGTTTAAGGGTTAGTGTTTTATACCTTTTTGCTTTCTTTCTCTTGATTTATTTTTCTTCTCTTCTCTTCTTCCCTTCATCCATGGCAGCCCACTCTCTCTCTTCCTCTTTACTCATGGTCGAGTGTGGAGTAGTGAAAAGGAGAAAGATTTCTTTTTGTGTTTCTTTTTTCCTTTAGCTAAGTAATATATCATTTTGGAGAGAGAAGGAGTGGTTAGGATTAGGTAGGAGTTAATGAGAGTTGGTGGGGGAGTTGGTGGCTGCCCATGTGCTGAAATCTCAGCTGATTTAGGTCATGTGAGCCACTTTTATTGTCTCGTTTTTCATGTTTAATCTCGTCTTAATTTGACTTTCGGAACCGTAAAATCAAAATTTTAAGTTTATAATTGATTCCTACTAAAGTCGACACTCCCAACGTCGTGGACATATCCGTTTCTTTAAATTCATTTTTGAATTTCAAGTTTGACTTTTCTCCATAAAAGGCAACTATTGACTTTGACCAAAAAGTCAACCCCGACATATTTTGTATTTACAGTCTATTCTTACTAATTTTGACGTCATGGATTCAAATATCTAATTCGTGTCCCAAGATTCTACTCCTAACTCTAAGTTTGACTATTTCTCTATAAAAGTCAAATGTTAACTTTGACCAAAAAGTCAACCCCGACACATTTGGTGTTTACAGACTTTTCTGACTAAACTTGACGTTCCGGACAAAATCGAGTAGTCCATGTTTCAAAACTCTATCCCTGAGTTTAACTTCCTTTTATTATTAATCATATTAGCTAATCATTTATTAATTATTATTCAGTTCATTTGTTATTCAAGGCCAACATTCGAGCTATATTAATTTATAACATAATTTTATCTTGATTTTCATGTCCTTAACTCAATTGATCATATTAACTTATTTTTACATCCCTTAGTTATTACATTCTCTCTCTTTTACAAGGATTACATGTCGAAATCACTATTCCTGTAACGTTAACGTTCTAGTTTAGTTCACTACTAAACTCTTACACAATTTCTCTCATCGATTAACTTTATCGAATTATCTTAACATAGGTATTACTTTATGTGACGCCCCCAAAATAGGTTCATACAACCCATTCTGAGTCGCCAAATACATGGTACAGAATTCAAATACAAACTTAATTTACACAATTATTAATTGTCATGCAGAATACGATAAAACATAAGATAAGAATTTTAATAAGAATATTGTCTCTTAGACAATATCCAAACTCAAATGGAGTTCTCATTATAATTATTATCACACTATTTTATAGAATAGTGAGTACTACTATAGCCACCATCTTGGACCATCTCTCCATTTCCCGACTAGTCCCAGCTATATTCTCATTTCCTGAAGAGAACAATGAAAGAAAAGGGTGAGCTCAACTAGCCTAGTAAAGAATATTATGACTAAGATAATGTAGAATAAATTATCCTTAGTCTTCAGCAGTATAAAAACTGATAGAATACAATAGACAACAAGTTTAAGTGCGGCGCAACAAGCAATCTGTAACGCCCCGAAAAATTGAACTTTTTGTAAATACTTTTAATAATGAATAAAATAATTTTATTTGTTATTATTATGTGTTAGTAAGATGAATGTCGTTCTATAACCTAGAAACGTCAGAAAGTCGTAGTATTTTGACTACGTGAATGAATTATAGTGTTTGAATTTCCAAGACAAAAATAATTTTTTTTCAAAAAACACTATTCATCGATTTCTGTTCGGGAATGATTTTTGAACTTCCGAGAAATACGTAACGTTATAATATCAAGGTAAGATAAATTATGTAATAATAATCTAGGTATGGAAAACACAATATTTCGCATGTGGACTTAATTAGAGAACGCTAGGAATATTAAGCGTTAAGAAAATAATGTAATGATCGTATGATACGTATGTATTGTACGAGGTATTAAATACGAAGTATTGTACGAATATGTACGAAGGATGGTATATAGTATATTGTGAATTAATATATGAGTGAGAAAATGAATATAATACATGGAGAAATTGTAATAAGGCTTTTAGCCAAATGAATTGAACTTGTAGGATTGGTAGCAATTTATAAAGTCCAATGGAATATAATGTGTAAGCCCAAGAGTTAAGTTAATTTAATTAAATCCAAGCCCAAGTTAGGATTCATTGGTTTGTAGTGACCCATGGGGCAACCCATGTTAATGTGGTTAAACTTGGTGACCAAGAACTTTAAGTAATGACCAAGCAAAGGATATGTTTTGTGGTGGTCAAGTAATATGAGTGGTTAGCAAGTTTACTTAGTTGTTAAGTATGGAATAGTAAGGAGGTTTGTTAAGGAGGTGGGATGACCTAATGTCCCTTAGCCCTCACATTGGAAGTCATATAAATACGGATTTCATTATTGTTTGTTCATTTTTCATCCAATACAAAACAACTTAAGTGTTAAAGAGAATAAGCACTTTTAAGTCAAACTTCCATTAATAGATTTCCAAGGAGAAGAAAGCTAGTCATCAAAGGAAAATGATCTTATTAAAAGTAGTATGCATACAAGTCAATCATGTTTGATGATAAAGCATATACTTTGTAACAATCTTATTCATTTATTAATAAAAAGTATTAATTTATTAAAGGCTTTTAATTATCTACATGATGCTATTTTATAATATGTGATAAACTCACAGTTTTAAGCAATGCTTTTAGAAGAATGATGATGATCATTCTAATGAGATCTAAATCCTTAGAAAGCTTAAAACTAAAATAGTTCCCAATTGTTGGATTACTAAATTGGGGATTAGTGAATCCGGATAGATTGGTACATACGTTGCTTGCTCATTGGATGAGGATGATTGATCTCATGATCATTTGTGTGGAGTCACTAAAGCAAGTATGTAGGTGCTTATTAGAGAATAAGTTCACTGAACGTGGCTCACTAAGGAATACCTAATGGAGTTTTACTTGTCTGTCAATAGGAATTCATGTAGTGATAGTAATACAAGTGATCCTTGGACTTGAGATCATCATAGTATCTTGTGTATGATGAGTTATACTTTGACGTATTCCTTAAGACCTTTAGGGTATATCAAAGGGTATGCTAGGGTATAATAAGTTGTACATGGAGATAATGTATGATCAATAAAGAATCTACCACTTCTAGTAAAAGAAGACAAATGTCCTATGTGATTCGATAAATGACAACCCAGTAATCCTTGGCCAAGGCAGAATAAAATTAGAAAGGAGTTTCTAATTTGCATTATTTGAAGTTGTGCATTTAAGAATCGAAAAACATATAATTAAATAAAATAAGACTTGACAGTAATTCCAAGTCTTATATTTAATTAGGACATTGTATGGTGGAAGGATTGAATTGTACGGTAACTATTTACTCAAAGGTTCTTTTATGATTAATGTTGAAATCTATATTATCGGGAAAATCGTTGATCGTTAGGGAGGCTTATCCCTATTGTAGAATAAATATTATTTATTTAAATAAATTATTAGTATAATTTATTTATTTAAATAAGATTAGAATTATTCTAATTGATTTATTCACAACCGATTTAATATGGAGAACCTAAAGGGTCACACCATAAAAGGAAGAATAATTATTTAAGAAGTTAATGGCATAATTATAATAATAAGTTAAGTATATTTAATTTAATCTATGGTGATAGAATAAATTAAATAACTTAATATTTATTATTTAATATTTTAGAAATATTAAATATAAATTAATAAGAGGAGTCTTATTATTATTATTAAATTCCTAAAGGAGTTTGGGAATTAATTAATAAAAGTACTCTCAAATATCCTAATAGGATTAGGAGAAAAATTAATTAAAAGAGTTTAATTAATTATCCCTAATAAGATTAGGAATCTTAATTAATTAAAAAAATTTAATTAATTAAATAAAACCAAATTCCTTAATTGTTAAGGAGAGTTGCCTACATCTATAAATAAGAGGAGTTTTATTATGGGTGAAGAGGTTGACACTTTCACAACACGTGAATACGTAATTCTAATTGTTGGAGAGTACGTTCCCTTTCTATGTGAGATAGAAAAACTAGGGTTTTGCCAAACACCCATCTTCTTGAATTCTTTTTCTTCCTAGGTGGATCACCTCTAGAGGCCAAACACTTGGGTGGCTAACGTTGATCAAAGGAAGGAACCAAACCCGGTGGATTCAAGTTGGACGCGAAAGGATTTGGAGGTGAACTCGTACCTGAGGAAGCTCGAATCTTCAAGGGTATGATTCTTGTTCATTATCTTTTCGTTTAATTAATAATTGTGCATAAAGGGTGATCCGGGTATATGGTTTGTAAAATTTTAAAACTCTGATTTTCCACATTTCCGCTTATATTGTGTAATTTGATTACGTTCATGAATATTACAAATCTAACACTTATGCCATTAATTTTCTATCTCTACCATAATAGCTTGATAGAGAAGTGATGATCATGTATGCTAAGCAGTGAATAAGTAATGAACTTAAGCCGAATACATTATGAATAAGAAAGATAAACCTAGATAAGTTATGAACTTATGATGAACAATGATGAACTTTACATATGAAGTTAGTATGATGGATAAGATGTAAGAATGATGAATAAAGGACTTAAATTATCATAAGTCATTAGAATAGAAACTATAAGTAGTTTATACTTTGATAAGCCATAAACTCATGAAGAATAAGCCAAAAGTTATCATGAAATAAGTTGGTGTAATATGTAGTATGAAATGTTCATATTATGGTTAGAAGTCATTTAGAACACTGAACAAATCTTAAGTAATGAAGTTTTGCCGGAATTCATACGATTGGACGATTATCGTCGAATTCGTGAAATTCTCGGAATGGAAGTCGAATTTTGTGTTTGAACTCGGAAACAATGGTTTTCGATGGAGACAAGTCTTATTTGGAATTATAGAGTTGCAAACTCGAAAATGACCAAATTCCAACTTAGAACGAAGAAACGAGCGTTGAACGTTCACGAACGTTTATCGTTTTCGTTAAAAATGAACTAATAGGTGAATTTTGAGTTAACGAAGTCGAAAATATAAAATTCTTGCATGAACACGTAGAGTATGTAATTTGTGGACTGTAGGCTCTTGAACGAGTCAATTCGAACTTATAATGAAAAATTTACGAGCCCGAAAATCTCACAAATTCAAAAATCTATCAAATTTTTTTGAGGCACAGAGTTCGCACCGCAGCGCGACTCAAGGCACAAAGGTCCGCACCGCAGCGCGAGGCCGAGGTATGACACACTGCTAATTGGCGCCACAGCACGGCCATAACAAAGGAGACTCACGCCGCAGTGCCGAGTCCGGGCCATACACACTTTTAAGTCACGCCGTGGCGTGACACAGAGAAGAAATGTCGGCGCCGCAGCGCCAGCCTTAAGGATTTCATAGAAAGGAAAAATTACAAGTAAAGAAAGAAAGATAATTGGTTAGTAAAGAAGTAAAGCTTAGCTATAACATTGTTAAGACATGTTTAAACCTTAAGTATGGTCACTTAGGGTTGAAGTAACTCAATTGTATATGGATGTAAGAAAGACATAACGGAAAGCCGGAACCAATAATAATAAATCTAAGTCATAATTAGATTGAGAAGAAGGGTAAAATTCTTTAGGAACTAAGTATGTTATTCATGACCTAATGTGTTATGTGATGTTATCATCTACTGTAGAGACTTAAGGATTTAAAGTGCACGTGTTATAACTGTAGCAGACGCTGAAGGCAAGTATTCTAACTCTTGTTTCAGTTAGTTCTGGACAAGCTTTGTAATTCATGTATTCTTACGAATGAAATATGGTATAATGAAGTCAAAGCCAACTTTTTTAGCTAAACTTATATTATGCTTCTATCAAAGCATGGTCAATGTTGTACCAAGTTATATTGGTGTGGTTTTCAAATGAATACAGAGTATGCTAAAAATGTTTTGTCGTCAAACGACATGCACATGAGGTTGCCACAACTTAAACGTACATACGTTTAATGAATGTATTATTGATCAACATAGAGTACTATAGGTTGATCACCTAGACATGCTCGTAAGAAATGTCGGACTTACGGACTTAGTGTCGGGATGTCCTTTTCAAAGAAAGTATGAAATGCTCGAGGTCTTGGACCAGAATTGATGTTTTACTGAATATTGTTGTTGTAAGATATTTTGAATAAAAAGAAGTGCTATTTTGAATTATTGATAGTACTTTGTAACTATTGTTCAGTTATTGAAGATATACGATTCCTATGTTTCAAGCATGTTGTTTATTGGAATTGTTGTACTTGCTGAGCTAGTCATGCTCACTCTTGCTTGAACCATATGAATACATCTAATATCGAACGGACCGAAGGCTCCAGCAAGGATAAGGGCAAAACGAAGACGAACCCGTAGAATACTCATGTAATAGTATAGGTTTAATGTTGTAATATATTTGATATTATGAGAAGAACAAATGTAATGGTTATAAAGAACCTGGGGAATGTTAATATTATTTTGAATATAGAGAAGACATATTTGTTCTTTTGAGGCTTTTCATTTGAATGTATGTGTGAATGGTAGTGCCGTGTAGCACCATCTGTCGGGTTGGAAGATACCCGAATTTGGGGGAGTCACACAATCCATTAGAAGAGCCAAGTAGAGCATGATGTCTACTATCTTCTATGATTTAAAAGTTCATCATCAATATTTTATCTCTGTAACACATTTCAATAAATAATCCACATCCACGAATTATCCATGCACTACGGGCCACGGATATTCGTTATTATCACCAGTGGTCATGATCATGTCAAACAACTGTTCATCAATGCACTACGGGCCAATTAGAACTTTTACCATATCATTTGTAATATTACATGCCATAATTATACCGATACATAATTCCTAGTCATAATCATACCAATCAACAGTCCATCTATGCATTACGGCCAAAGATGACTTTCATCACAATTTAATCATGGGGATGATGACAATGATATAAGAATTTAATTAAGTGAGAGCAAAGATAAATTTTAAAGATTTATAATTTAATTTATTCAGAGTTCAAGAATGCCCAAATTGTCAACATAATAACTGCTTTGTAGAGTAAAATTCAAGAATAATATTCATGTATCAAAAATAATTTGAACAGAAAAGAAATTATTTTTTATCGTGAATAGTACCGTATGTATGAATAGTACTGTATATATGAATAGTGTCGTATATATGAATAGTGCTCATGAATAGTACTCTAGCATGAAAATATTAAAATTTAACAAGAATGTTCAGAAAAATATTTCTGTGGAATGATAATAGATGAAGCGTGTAAGACCCCAACTTTTATGAATAAAGATTAATTTTTCTCAAAATATATTTTTGAATATTATGGTGTGAATTTGATATAATATTATAGTTGTAGGTAATATTTATAAATTTTACAAAGTAAGCAAGTTGTTATAAAATATTCGATTGATCGGGGAATATTCGTTTTAACAGGGAATATTCGTACGACGGCACAATCATTGGTGGAACCCACAATGGAATTATTGTTGGATTTAGAAAACGACAGAAATATCTTTTTATAAAAATAATGACGAAAGTTTTACCGTTAGACTGTTGAAATACCCGATGGTAAAAGTACAGTAATACGCGTGGTTGCATAATAGCACACGGTATTGTACAATATCTTTGATTATTGATGCTTACGTGAGAAGTCACTCATTTTTATTCAATTATTACCACAGTAATTGCTGCATAGTATCTCTCATATTATTGATTCAATTATTATTACAATATCATCTACATTATATTTTATATTATTAAATAAATAATTGAGACGATAAAGTTATTCATATTATTATTTGAATTATTGACGATGTCTAGAAAGCTCAGTCGAGAAAAGGGGTCTGGTCACCTAATTGCGCGCCAATAGGCTTATCGAAAAGCCCCCTATTTCCTGGGAATGATCTGGTTGTTAATATGGTAAGTTATAATATTAATGATAAATAAGTTAATATTGATTAAAGATAAAATAATATTGATAAGTGAAAGATGTTGTTCATTTAATTTTCTTTAATTCTTCCGTGACCCAATTACCCTCAAAGGAGGTAATTCTGTGATTGGCTTGCTTTGTTATAATTGACCAAATGAGAAATTATTCGGATAAATGAGCAATTAATTGCTATTGGTTCACATGCAAATTACTGTTAGTTCACATGCATGGAACTATTTGTTCACATGCATGTACTATTAGGGGAGGTTATGCAAGATTGATAATATTTCAAGGACTAAATTAAAAATAGAGGTAAAAATGAAGGTATTATACTGTAACAATTCGAGCCTCTAAACGTGCAATTATCGAAATTATATTTTTCTATAAATAGAAGCTCATTTCTTTTTTCATTCTCACCAATTCACTAAGACTTACAAGAGCAACTATAGAGAGAGAAACTATAGAGAGGAAGAAGAAAAGTATTCTGCTACTTCACTATTGCAATATCCAGCCTTCTACTAAGGTAAGGGATATTATTTTTGTTCAATATTCGTATGAAATAATATTTTCTTTCATACTCCGTAGTATGTAAGTAATTTTATTCTTATCTTTAATCAACAAGAACTTATTCATCATTAATATTATAACTCACAATATTAACAACCAGATCATTCCTAGAAAAGAGGAGTCTTTCCGATAAAGACTTCTCCTTATTGGCGCGCAAGTAGATGACCAAACCTCTTTTCTCGATGGAACTTTTAGACATTGTCAATAATGCAAATAATAATAATACGAATAATTGTGTCGTCTCATTTATTGATTTAAAAATATAAAATATTATGCAGATGATACTGCGATAATAATTGAATCAATAAAATGAGATACTATGCAGTAACTACTGTTGTAATTATTGATTATAACTGAGTAACTTCTCACGTAAGCATCAATAATCAGAGATATTGTATAATACCGTGTGCTACTGTGCAACTACGCGTATTATTGTACTTTTATCACCGGGTATTTCAATAGTTTAACGATAAAAATTTTGCCGTTATTTTTAAAAAAAAAATATTTTCGTCGCTTTCTAAATTCGACAGTAATTCCGTTGTGGAGTCCACCAATGATTGTGCCATCGTACGAAAATTTTCCGACCAAACGAATATTTTATGACAAAGTCTTGCTTACTTTGTAAAATTTATAAATATTACCTACAACTATAACATTAAATCAAATCCATACCTTATTATTCAAAATGATATTTAGAGAAAATTAGATCTTTATTAATAAAAGTTGGGGTCTTACACTTTACCACCTCTTTCATTTATTATTATTATTATTATTATTATTATTATTATTATTATTATTATTATTATTATTATTTTCATCCAATTCATAGACAACATCTATTCTTAGCCATAGTCTCATCTGCCTTTCTTCGACAATTACTTGCTTTTTCTCAAGTATCAATTCCTTAAAAATTTCTATTATTCACCATCAATTCTCTTTACAACTATAATAGTAAAAATTAATAGTTGAATCACTTCATTGAAAAAAATTAAAAATTCGACCATCAAAATGAAAAAATGTCAATAGTTTAGGATAGTAATTTAATTTATATCTAAGGATAATTTTTAATTACATGTAGACATTGATTAACCTAGTCAGCGAGGCCACATCATCAATTTATAACGTGACATGTTCAATTGAATGAAAGTAAAAAAAATATTAGTTTAATGACCTGATTGAAAAAATTGAAAGATTGATCACCCAAGTGAAAAAAGTTAATAATTTAGGATAATTATATATATTTAAGTCTATATATCATTTTTTAAGTTTTCTAAAGAATTAATTTTATAAATAAATAAATTGTTGAAAAATATTGGGCAACCTTAAAAAAGGTGTAAACAAGATCCAACAATTCCTACCCCCACCCCTACCCCCACCAAAAACGGATAATCTATTGTAACTTGTGTGGACACATTTATACAAATATATAAAATTAAATTGTGCATGAACCAAATAAAATTTGATAGACTCCTAGGGACAACCGCATTAATAAATTTTCATGTCTTATTTTAATAATATTGATTGATTGGGACTGAAAATATGGAGTAAATTAATTTCAATAAATTCTATGAATTTAACAATCTCAGACAAGACAAAAATTTTCTGTAATTAAATATGTAAATACATTTAATTTCATTGTTAAAATACAAAAAAATAACATTAACTATCTGCTTCACAATTGAACTGTAAATTATATGATGTCCAAAGAATCAGAGTAGAAATAGAGGATGGCAGTACAAAAAGTTGTCCATCCCAACCCAGAGCCGATAATAAATAACCGTTTTTTCTACTAAAAGAAAAGAAAAAAAAAAGAATTTATCAACAATTCCGGTGCCAAAAAAATTCAGAAAAAATCTGACCCGTTTGGAAAAATTTGAATCTCAAACCCGCCCATCAAAAATTCCACAGGAATGTTCCAAACTCATCACAGGCTTCTTCCGCCTCATTATAATTAACCAATGGCGGCGGTGGCATGAAAAACCCATTGGGAAGATCGTCAAAACCCGGAAAAATACCAAAGTCCGGAACACTGTTATTGCCCCAGCTCGAACCCATCGTCTCAAATTGATCCAAAAACGACGTGTCCAGAGCCATTTCACTATTCAAATGGGTCGCCCCATCCGAAACCGAATCAGACCGTGAAGGAGAATCCACCCGCTGCAACTCATCCGACCCGGACGAATACGAAGTCGAATGATCCAAATCTCCAATCCGGGCATCCGAGTTGGCAAACCGTGCCGCCGCAGCTCGTATCTGCGACGGAGTGAGCGTCCTCCCGCCGGCGATTTCCGGGGGATTATCGGGGAAATTGAACTTGGCGGTAGAACCACGTAGGCAGTAAAGGGCGGCGTCGAAAGCTCTCGCCGCCTTCACGGCGGAGTCGAATGAGCCCAACCAAATTCTCTCCCGGCTGTTTGGTAGTCGGATCTCGGATACCCATTTCCCCCATTTCCTCTTCCTAACACCCTTATACTTACCCGAATCCGAATCTCTCTCTTCTCCCGGTTTATTCACTACTTGAAGGTACTTATTATTACCTTCAGTACTGTCACTACTTTGACCGGGGTTATTTTCCGTCACCGATTTCACCATTAAAATATTCAGATTTTTTTTTCAGACGACTTTCGGAAAGTGCGACAAGTGGGATTTTTGATTAATTGTCTGAATATTGATTTTGAGTTTTTGATAATTTTTGCTGATGGGAGAAATGGAATGACGGCTCTGCTGTTATATATGTGGGGGAGTTGTGGGGGACAGTGAGGAGGGTCAAAATGGGCGTGTTGATCAGATAGCGCGGGCGAAGAAGGGACACATGACGTGAGGGATGGATGGACGCGGTGAGTTTGGTGGTAAAATTAAAAGCACTCAAGTCACCGAGAAATTTTAATAGATAAATTAAAAAGCACGTGTGTATTTTATACCTCGTGGGATAATGAAATGGGTAGTCTAGATTAATTTGTGCATAAAGGGGCAGCTACTCTTTGTATGCTCTTGATCGTGGGGTCCAATCCTTGTCAGCATGAGTTGTTGTTTTTAGCTAGACTAAAATATAAAATTAGTCCCAATTACTCAAAAAATTCAAAAATTAAGAGCATAGAAGATGATGTTAGCTTTTGATATATGGTGATAATAGAATTTTATAAAAAATTAATTTACAAAATGATGTTGTAAATTGTAATTAGTTGAGAATTCATCATACATGAATGAATCTAGTAATATTGACCAATCACAATTAGTCTCGTCATTTTGTATTCATCTTTTTATCATCAGAATATTATTGAAATTTTTAACCGTTTAAATTAAATGAGTTGTTACTTAACGATAGAATTGTTAAAACTTATCGATTTGGTTCAAGTTATCTTTAAAAAAGTTTGAATTTTATTATATGAACTCGACCCATTAAATAAATAAATCGAGCTAATCGAAATTAAGCGAGCCAAGCTCAATAGATTTTAAACTCGACTCGTTTAACTTTTTTATTATAAAAATAAAAAAAACAATTAATTAAACAAAGCATAAATTAATTAGCCACCCTACTATTTGAACATGACTCATTTTAACTAAATGGACAAAGGAACTTGTTCAAACTCAACTCGTCTAACAATTAAGTTCAAGTTGAGTTTAGTCGAGTCGAGTCGAGTCGAGTTGGGTCAAGCTCGTGAGTTGTCCGATTTATTTACAGTTTTACTCAACATAATATGAAAATAATGCTCCCCCATTTCAAAATTAAAAATTATTATTGATTTTTAAAGTCAACTTAAAAAAAATTTAAACTCAAAATGGACATGAATTATATTCCTTTAATTTTAGTTATTACAATAATAAATACCGTAAACTATTTAAAAGTACTACTTATTGTAACATTTATTGTATTATAATATTTAATTAATCACATTAGTTTTAAATTGACATGATCTTATAATTTAGAATAGAATGAATATTAATTAATTAGCTACAACTTAAATTTGAGTGTGTTTACATACCAAAGATTAGCACAAAGTGGTAACCTATTGAGCTTACAAATCAATTCACTATATATCGAATACGGTTGCTAGAACATGAAAACCTTCCATAAAATGATATGCAAGGATTCAAACTCAAAACCGATAGTAGATGCATCCTCTTGTACGTTTTCCATCTTTTGCACTTCATATTTCCACAGCTTGGTGTGTGTGTGTGTGTGTGTGTGTGTATATATATATATATATATATATATATATATATATATATATATGTGTGTGTGTGTGTGTGTGTGTGTGTGTGTGTGTGTTTGTGTGTGTGTGTCACTTGTTGGTGATTTCACGAAAATAAAAGAACATAAATTTTTTAAAACCATGTTAGTTTATGAAACATTAATTCATGGTCGACCCATCTATCTATTTATTCCTACTATAATATTAACCCTAAACTTATGACTATTTTATTTTATTTTTGGATAATTCGGGATCGTATAATAACCAAGAACCTATTACTTTGCAAGTGGTCTAGGGGTACCAACTGAATCAAAGTCAATTGATATTTATAATTTATTTCATGACTAAAATAGAATACAATACACATTATTTTTTCACGAGACTACTTTAATAGGACTAGTATGAAATTAAAGTGTGACAATCTTTAATAGACAAAATTGAGAAGTACTATTAGGAGTAGTAAGTAACATGAGTAAATCTTAAATCGTCAAGTACTCGTGGTCGCACCTTTACCCACCTACCCCGACCGAGGGACATGTTGTCTCCAATTAAATACTGGTCTGTATGTTTATATGTATGTTCATCTTTGACTTGTAGTGTCAAACATGAGCTAGATAGATAGCTCCTATTATTATATGAAGTTCCTCGTAACTAAAATATGCGTCAATTCAATTCATTTTATGTGACAAATTAATAGGAGTGAGAATATTCCGTGTGCGTGGAAGCTGGTTATTCCTTATTAGGCATTAGTTAACAGTAGTACGTGTTCATGTTTTAAGTAATTATTTATATTTTCAATGAACGGACTCGATCATCTTGTAGTATTTAATCATTTATTTTTTCTATTGGAGGATTCTATATATTAATCACTCCGTTGCATGTTGACCCCCCAAACTTTGAAACATATTTTTTATTTTCCAATGTGGCTCATAGTTGACTCTTCCTCTATTCTATGTTTGTAGTGCCACAATATATTTATACTAGGGTTAACCCGTGCCTCCGGCACTACGAATACTCGTGTAATTATTTAATACCTAATTACATGAGTATTCGTAGTGCCGGAGGCACGGGTTAACCCTAGTTAGTTATATAATATACACAGATACGAACTATCCGCGTAATACCAAAAAAAATGTCTAATAAACATAAAAGTGGAAAGATATAGTGAGAGCAATGTAATACTAATAGGTGAGACCAACAAAAAAATATTGTTGCAACCAAAATTCCAATTAACGTGACAGATATGAACACATCATCAGCCACAAAACAAAAAAGTACTTAAGCCCATTACTTGGCAAGGAAATAATGAGCTCCTGTACGACAAATGAAATACAGATAAATATCTTAAACTAAACAAATGTACAGTACCAGTTCATTGCCAAGCTAAAAGATAAGCGTGGAAGTTTAAAACAAAAATAAGATGTGTCATATTGAAAAGGAGAAACTGAAAGTAGAATGAAAATAAATTCCATAAAGTAGAATGTAAACGATCCTCTTTAACTTACTAACCCCTTCCCCCATCGCAAAATTAAATTTATCCTTAATTAATTAAGCTAATTACAAAACTAATCATGTTAGCGTAACTCTCGTTCTTTATTTTGTCAATAGGTTATATGAGATGAAATTTAGAAAACCGCTAACTACTTACTAAGCAGTAACCACAAGTTAAATTAAAGAGAATGAATTTACAAAGAAACTCTTTTTGTTTCTTTATTCCTTCGGTATATCAAAATTCCCATTATGGCACACAAAGTCAAATATTTGGTATTCAAGAAACTCAAATATTTTTTTGACCACTTATTTTCCTAAAAAAAATTTGGTACTATAAGTATAACAAAATACACCATTTAGTCTAAACATAGTAAAAAAAACCATGAATATTTAGATTTGTACAATATAATCACAATTATTACATTATTTTGATCAATATATATAGGCCCTTCACCTCATGTTTAGCCCAAGTATCATGGCTTAAACAACAACAACAATAACAACAAAAAGAAAAAGAACATAAACATATAACAGCTATAAAGAGCTCGGTTCACATGCATGATAACTATCAACTCAATCATAGACGATGATAAAAGTTTTGATTTATTCAAAGTTTACCTACAATATAGTCACTGCTCAATTCCAACACCAGCAGAACCTAATTCCATATGAAAAATAGAAGAATAAAAGTACCGACCAACGCCAGCAGCACCTAATTCCATATGAAAATTTTATAATGTATTACATTTTGGATCATTATTATTAAAAAATAAATAGAAGTACCGCCTCATAGTTTGGCAATAAAGTTTATATATGAATAATCTATTTGAAACACTTTTCATGTAAAACATTGCTGAAAGAGTGAAAAATACCATTTGCCTATTCTAGCTTATGTGCAGAGTTGAAAAATAAACACAAGCAGAAAGTAAAGAAATAAATTGAATGAATGAAATGAAACATAAGGAGGTCAGAAAGACATACCCAACAGTGAGACTCATGAACGTCACAGAGCCAGTGGCGTAGCCGATGAAATAGAAATATCGAGTAATAATGTACACAGAACCAAGGACTGCCGAAATAATTGGGTGCCTAATCCCTCCCAAAATCATGAACGTCAAAAACCTCTCTGCACCATTCAACATAAACTTCTCAATTTCAGAAACATAACAGCAGATCCCCAAAATTGAATATTAGTATTAAAAAGGATGAGATATATACCTGAATGCAATTAAAGATGTTGGCATCCTTGTTTTCAGATTCTAAAGCATATAGTGCAGACAAATCCACTTTATACCTGTAATCTAGTTCACAAATCAAATATAATCAAAAACCCAAAACCCCAAATAAATAAACCAGCGATTTCTTACTTTCTCTCTAATGGGTAGACAGAGAATAAGCAAGTCCTCTCTAATGGGTAGACAGAGAATACGCAAGTCAAAATCAACAATCAAAACCAGCGATTTATAAAGTTCGATTGACACAGAATAAGCAAGTCAAAACCAGCAATCTAAACCCCTCCGTGTTTTGTCCCAACTTTTGACGGTTAGATTTATCCCAATTTTTTGACGGTCCAGATCTTGTAATAGGCTTGAGCAGGAAATTAAATTTTTTCAAATTCAGTTCTATTTTGTATAGATAGATATATATGTATGTATGTGCGCGCATGCATGCATGCATGTTTGTCTGTTATAGTCCGATATTGTTTCCTCATTCATTCCTGGGTAGAATATATATGCAGAATGATCAGTTGGTGGAATTAGAAGAGAAGTAGGCTCGCACAGTCGCACTCACATGAGGTGGGCAAAAAAGGATTGTGTTTTGGGTCAGCTGAACTTTTGACCACATTTGAACTGAAAGTCACGGATCTGAATACCCTCACGGTGCCCATTTCTACAGAAAGTCACTCATCTGTAGGGAAAAAATATCTTTTTGAATTTTCTAAAACATTCTCATAAATTTGTGGACTGGGGGGGGTCAAAATCACCTTCTTCTCTTATCCTATTTTTGAATTTTCTAAAATGCGGTATATATATATGTGTGTGTGTAACGCCCTCAAAATATGTATACATCACCTATTCTGAGTCATCAATAACATGGTACAGAAATAATTACAACTTTATTAATACAACATACAGGGGCGAAACCAGGATTTGTTTTTGGGGGGGGGGCCAAATTTTTTTTTAACAACATAATATATATTCAGAAAAAGAACTTCAATCACACCACAACATTTCCATATTTTGATACATTTTCTAGGATCACATTTCAAATAATTAATATCTCATTCTTTACCTTCAATTCACGTTGTTCTTGTTCAGAAGTAGGCAAAGATGTTTTAACATTAGGCTCAGGGGTAAGCATAGATATGTCAACATGATTTGATTGCTTTCTCTTGAAAAATGAATCAATAATATGTGATTTTCCCATGATTCTAATTAAACAAAAAATAAAAAATTCAATTAACTACACTACAAGAATGACTTAACCAATATTATTGGACCATTTATTGAACTTTTTAATAATAAAATTTTCATAAACTTACAATCAAATAAGTAAGGTTTTAGTTGGTTACCGGAAAACAAATTGAATATGATCACTCGTTAAACTTTTAAAAAGTAAAATATCAAGTTTCATAAAATAAACAAAAAATAAAAAAAATTAAATAAGGGTTTAAGTTGGTTACTTGGATACAAATGTATCATTTAATTGGAATAACACATATACAATATTATGCTCCAATTATACAAACTTAGAATTATAATAAATTTAATTTTTCCAACCTTGGGGTGGACTTTATAAATTTTTCAAACCTTGGGGGGGGCCATGGCCCCCTCCAGCCCTATGCTAGTTTCGCCCCTGACAACATATAAACTGTGAGTTTAAATACAAATATTATCATCTAGACAATATCCATACCCAATTAAGTCCTCATTACAATTATTGGAACATTATATTACAAAAATGGTGAGGACTACTAAAATAACTTCTAAAACCATCATTCCACGCCCCGACTCCTACTCGCTACATTCTCGCCTCATGAGAAGAAAAATGGAACAAAAAGGAAAAGGGTGAGCTCAACTAGCCCAGTAAAGAATATTATGACTAAGATAATATAGAACAAATTATCGTTAGTCTTCAACAGGAAAAAATCTGATAAAATACAATAGACAACAAGTTTCAGATCAATATTCGCAGCGGAAATAATAATTCATAGAAGAGTTACGTAGAGGATGAAATCTACTAATATCTATGAATTTAACAGTTCATCATTATTATTTTATCCCTGTAACATCAATCAAATATTCATCTTTGCACTACAGGCCAAAGATATTCATCAGTCGGTCATGTTCATCTCAACACATGTTCATCTTTGCACTACGAGCCAAAGATATTCATCATAAAATCATTAATCTTTGCACTACAGGCCAAAGATATTCAATTATATCATCATTTAGGACTGAGGATGATGAAAAATATTTTAAAAAAAACGAATCCAGTGAAATAAAAGAATAAACATTAAGGATTCGTATTTCGATTTATTCATGTCCAAAAATACCTCATAAATAATCATAGTGGTGTAAAATTCAAGAATGATCAAAACATGGATACAATTAAAGCTAGTATTCATAATAGATATTTTGAGCGAAAAGGAAAAATTTTATTTTTCGATGAATAGTGCCGTATTCGCGAATAGTGCCGTATACGTGAATAGTGTCGTATACGTGAATAGTAACCCCGACACAAAAAATTCCAAATTTGATTAAAAGTTCAAACCAATATTTCGGCATAATGATATTGAAGAAAATAATATCATTTAAAAAGAAAATAACATCTCTTAACTCGAAAGAATAGTACTTCTAGTTGAAACACCGGATATAAGTTATGACTTGAACTTGCACCGTTTAGCAACACTCAAAGTACTAAAATACTCAAAAGAATACGCTCAATATATCGAGAGAGAAAGAGAGAGAAAACTTTAGTTTCTGGTGTGATTTTCAATTCTAACCTAAGCACCCTATTTATAGAAAAATGTTTAGAACACCAAAGCAGAAAATTTAATAAAATATTATTTTATTTAAATTTTTGTCAAGCCCACCTCTTGAATCTGCATTCAACATTTAAATCACATGGGGACACTCACCAAAAACGTTTTTCTTAAATAAAACAATTAAAACTTTCAAAAATCAATTATTTCGGAACTTCAATAATTCACAATAAATAACCCTTTTATTAGAAAAATTCAAACCACATGTCCCTTTCATAGAAAATTCCATTCTCTACAACTTTGCAGAAGAAAGTTTTTCCAAATTCTAAACAGAAATTGACCGAAATCAACAAACGGACGATTTTACAAGCTATAATCAAATTTTAGTCAAGAAATGGGGTCCACCAACATGTTTAACATGTTTTTAACATTTATTGCAACAAAAATACTCTTCCTCCTCATATACTCATATATCACACATTCATTTTAAAAATATCACCATTATTATATTATTAAAATAATATATTTAAATGAATTATTTTATCAATAAAAGATAAAATATTAATTTTCAACAATTGTCACATTAAAAATTTTCTCCATCTATATTCACATAAAATCAATATTTTCCTCATCATATAAATTAATAATTAATTATTCATAAATAATATTACAGAATCACAATACTGACAACCAGACAGTTTCTAGGATAGAGGGAGCTTTCCAATAAGGATCTCTCCTTACTGACGCGCAATTAGATGACCTAACCTCTCCTTAGACAGAACTTTCTAGACATTGCCAATAATTTTATCCAATAATATTATTCAGATAATAACTGATTGTGCCATCAAATTCATTTATTAAAAGGTAAAATAAGCATGATATATTAAAAGATTATTTTTAAAAAAATAAAATAAACCCAATAACCCTCAACTCAAATTTTCTATCAATAACCTTTAATCCAAATTTTAATTTCAAAGTCTTAAATGAAAATTTACCCACCCATCGCCATAGTTATTGCAACCAGGGGCGGAGCCATGTAGGGGCTGGGGTGGGCTGTAGCCCGGGTCAACATAATTTTTTTTTTTACTTATACATCTTAGCCCAGCCAGAGGCAAAACTGATCGAGCCAAAAATCGGCAGCCAGATCTGGTTCTTCACTCTTCTTCTCCAACGCCCACTGCTGCACAGATCTGGTTCTTCACTCCCTCAGATTTGTTGTTCTCCCTCTTTTCATTCCGCCTCTCCAGCGCCTCTAACCTCTCCCCTCTTGCCGCTGCCTACCTCTGCCCTGCCGCCACTACTCCGCCCGTCGTCTGCTCTAGCCTCCATTGCTTTGAATTTTGGTAAATAATTTGACTAATTTTTAATTTTAATTTCAAAATTGTCTAGGTGGAATTTGAGAAATAATAAATTGGTATTGAGAAATTATAAACTAGAAAACACAATTGAGCTAATCAAGAAGAAAAGTTGGAAAAAAAGAAAGAAGCAGCAACATTTTTGGATTAAGTAATGCAAGAAGCAGCAGCATTTTTTGGATTAAGCCCCCTTTAAATTCTACTACTTGCAAGGCTGTAAAATACAGCTGAGACTTGAGATTACAATTTACACAGCTTTCTGCTATTCTGCATTAATTGTCCTTTTTGGTCTTGTCCAACACAATTATTCAGTATCTATAAAATGGAAGTGTATGTGTGTGTGTGTGTGTGATTTTTTGATTTCAAATCCTTTTCGTTTTTCAGTTTGTGTGATTTCATGATTTGTGTTGTTTGCATAGTTTGATTAGTGTGTGCTTATGTTTTGTAATATATTTTTATTTGGAATTTCTTTAAATTTTGAAGAGAAAAAAGGGTGTTGAATTAAATTGAACAAATAATACTTCCTCCAAACTAATTTTAGTTTTCTAGTTAGCAGTACTATTTTGGCAGTAAAAATTTGAAGTCTTGCTTTACTTTTGTGTTCTGGATAATTGAATGATATGCTTTTTTGACGTTTTCATATTACTATAAATGGTATATTTTTTTGACTGAGCTGATTAGTTAGATCGCCTTAACTTTGTTTGCATCATAGTTGATAAAAAATAGAAGTGAACCATTTAATGAATTTCTTGCTGATTTGCATTGAAGGTAATTTTTCTTAGTTTTTACAATTAGTTGGATAAAGTTTGGTTTTGACAATTTTGGGGGAGTTGGGGCTTAATTTAGTCTATTCAAGTTTGTTATTATCTATTATGATTGTTGGGTGCTTGTGCACTGGTTATTGAACATTCAAACAAGGGAGAGAAAGGAGCTATAAAACAGCGCCCTCAAGGTGTTCGATAAAAGTTATGAGAGTAGGAAAAGTTGGTTTTTGAGCAAGTTAAGGGGGTGTTTGGCCTGTAATGGTTTGTTATTATTTGGGAAATCTAAATGACAATTGGTAGCCCAGGAAGAAAAAAAATTCTGGCTCCGCCCTTGATTGCAACCATAGTCTTTTGTAGCCCAAAACTGATATCTAACCATTCTTTCGTCAAAATTTTCTTCACACACCTCATCGTCATGAATAGACAAATTTCATCACCTTTGAGAGTTCTAGCCTAAATTTAGAAATTAAGAGTTGAAAAAGTTATTGGGAGGTGGTAAGGGAAGGGTGTTTGTGCATGGGAAAGACGGTGGTTGACAACGACGATGGTGGCGGCGTCGGCAGGCAAAGTGTGTGACAGATGTAAAATTTCGAAGTTCGTACATCAATGGTATCATTTTCTTCTTTCTGCTTTGTGTTGGATCTGAAAAAGGGTATATGAATGAAACACAACCACCACCACAAAAACACCGCAACACAACCTTTCATCAACGCTGCAACACCACCTCTTCCCACAATTCCACCACCATAACCCACCACAAAAAAAAAAATCAAACCTTTGTTCCTCCACTGTCACTACAAAAATCACCGGAAACCTTCATCTCCCACCACCAAATCCATTTCACAACCGCGTAGATTCACCAAAAAACATCAAAGGAAACAACGATCCCTCCCAAAATAACAACTCAATCCGCCACCGATTCACAACACCATGCCTTCGATTCACAGGCACTCCTTTGATTACCACGTCATTGGAACAAAGATTGCTGAAAACTGAAATAAAAAAAGAAAAAAAATACCAAACACCCACTCTAAAATGTCAACGACGGTGAAGAATTAAGGCAACAACGAAGACATTCTGATGAAGTAAAGTAATAAGATGGGTTCAATTGATAATGAGTGGTTGACTTTTTGAGTCATCTGGGTTTGAGGAAGATATATATATATATATATATATATATATATATATATATATATACACCTTGGTATATTTGATTTTTGTTTTTTGATATTTAAAATGTTTTAAGGCTTTAATATATTATGGGTAATCCTACGCAGACATGAAAAAGGGACAGGATTATTGGACCGGTTTTTTTTCTTCTCTATCTAGTAACTTTTAAAATATGTATAGTATTTATTCTAACATGAATTTTTATAAAATATAGTATTTTAAGTATAATTTAAATACATATACAAATAGAGAATTATACAAATTATATAACCATGTCCCTTTTTCCTATCCAGCTAGATTTATTCATATATTATTTGCCAGGGTGATGTACTTAAATTATCCATTCTTATAGAATTTAATTTACAGGCATAAAATGTGACTTTTAACCGGTTGAAGTGTTTAGCGTAACAACTAAACACTTCAAGGTGTATGTATACAAGTAGTACGTTTTAGAGATGCAAGCTGTATTTTAGTTTTATATTATATTTACTTGATTGTGTCATTATTTTCTCCCTCTTGCAAATAATAATATCATATATTCCCTTCATTTTAAATAAATATATTTTCAAAATAATTGAATTACAAAATCTCCAACATTTGCTAGAATTACATTGTAGTACTTGTTTACTCTAGAATTAATGTCAATTTTTTTATATTTCACACGTCAACCATACGTATAGATTTTGGCATAGGATAGGATGATGTTAGAGATCTCAATATTTTTTTTTGTCTCAAAAAGAATTTCAAATGATGCATCACCATAATATTACTTGTACAATTCTTAAATGATTGACTATATCATAAATTATTAATAAAATATTTAATGTTATGTTATTTGAGACTCCTAACATCTTTGGCCTATATTTATACCTGAACTCTCCTAGAACCTCTATAAATTAATATTCGATAAATAAATAATTTTTTTAAAATAATATTTTTTTCCCGGTCCCGACTTGAGCTATTGGGATAAATTAATAATTTTGATAAAATAATAATTATTAAAAAACCCTTATATAAATATATGGTCCCATTAAAATCATAAATTAATAATTCTTTTAAATTACAAATATATTTAAGGTAATCTTGTAAAATATGATTTGATTCTCGTTTGTTTTGTCTTGAAATTCAAATCTATTGAATTTCATCCTTAATTTTTCTCATTGCGTCCAAAAGTTCAGGTGTTGCATTCTCAAATTGTAATAAAAACTTATGAAGAGTTGTTAATGCTATGAGTGCTTCATTTCGCGTTATTGGTTTCAAAGATATTGTATCATCCGTACAAGTATGATACATTAATTTAGTAAGTATGATACATTACATCAAAAAAAGTATGATATAAACATTAATAAAATGTAATAATTTTAATGTAATTGAATTTATGTTCACCGAATAGAAAAACACTCTTTAAATTAATAAATTATCAAATCATAGATTAAATAATAACTCTCTAAATTAATAAAAAAAATCAATCCTAACAATATTAATTTATAGAGGTTCTACTGTATATTAAATATATGTTTATTGTTTTAATTTCTAACTGATTCATAATCTATATTATTGAAACTAAACCCAATCCGATCTATTTTTGTTAGGTCTATATAGACCCATAGCTCAAGACTTTTATCTATACGAGGGGTTGATACATGTGTTGCATATATCATTCATATTTTGTGTAATTAATTTTAAAATTTTAGATTTTAGTTTAGTGTTTAGAGGACAAAATAATTTTTTTATTAAATTTATGGGTAAAATATAAAATAATTTTATAGTTAGGGGTTAAATTTGAGAGAAAGCTTTGTTGAGATGAAACAAAGAGACCACGGGAAGGTTTTGTCAAACCAAGAGAGACCAAAGCATCTATGGGTAGATAACCAGTAAAAATCGGCTCGAATCGGACCGGTGTCGAATTGAATTGGTATCAAAATTATTTAAATTTTGGTACCGATATCGGTACCGGTTGGACCGATATATCGAACCGACGGTACCGATTTTTATAGAAAATTAATATATTTATTATTATTATTATTATTATTATTATTATTATTATTTTTATGATAATCAATATTTTATTATTATTATTATTAAATTATTAATAATATAAAAAATTAAAAAAACGGTATATATCGGTCTGGTTCGGTTTATACCGAACCATAAAAGCGTCGGACCGAAATCAATACCGAAAAACCAGTATATACCAATTTTTTTGTACCGAACCGAATCGATTTATATTTATACCGGACCGGTTCGATTCGTCCAAAAACCAAAAAAAACCGATTTATTTGTCCACCCCTAAAAGCATCTCCCGCATCATATATATAAGATGGAAAATTAAAGGGTTAATTACGAAGGGTATGTTCAATTAAGACTTTTAAAGACTTTAAAAATTTGGTTGTATTCAATCAAAACATTTAAAGGGTTTATAAAAGTTTATTGCTAATCAATTATAACTTTTGTAATATCTTTAAAAGTTATGTGGTATTGAATTGAGACTTTTATAAAGTCTATAAAAGTATTTTAGTATTCAAAAAGTCATTGATTTTTTAGATTTCTATCAAATGGTAGAGTTTGACAAACTTTAGAAGAAAAGTTATAATTATTAACCCATATCCAAAGTCTGACTTATCTCTAAAGACTTCCAAATATTAAACACAAAAGTAGAAGTTCAAATCGCTAGTAAAAAAATTGCAGAGAGATTTTATGGAAATTTCAAAAGTCGCAAAACTCTCTGGTAAATTTTTAACTTAAAATGAATATAAATTAATCTAATTTTATAAAATATAATTATTAAAATTATAAACCGTTTATATTTTTTTTACTAAATTTATTAAAAATTAGATAAATTACGTAAACTTTTATTATAGAAATATTTCGTTATGACTTTAAAAAATCAAACAGTAAATTTTGATTTTTAATATTATATTATATATAATTTATATTATATAGATATAGTTTATGATATATACGAATCTTGATAAATTTTAAAACTAATCAAAATTAAAATACTGAGTTAAAAGATGACAACGATCGACTGTTAAAAAATTAATTACGTAGCATTTTAATTAATTAATTTCAAACATCATAAATAAATTAAAAAGTCGCATAATTATTTTTTTTAACAGTCAATCTTGGTTCACTAACAACTATTAATAATTTTAAGAAAACTAAAATCTCTCTGACAATTTTGTCTATGGCTTACCGACGACTAAAAATTTCTCTGGTAAATTTTTTATAATTAACTTGGTGGCAATTTACTCACATGTATGAAGTTTTGCGATCATATAGATTTTATTGTTATATTATTTGTGAAAAATAGAGTTTGGTACTTCTACTAAAAAATCGTACGCATATATAATATATATAGTTCAATGAAAAGTGAGCTTAATTTTTGTGTTGTGTATGTAGCTTCTAAAGTTTTATTCGTATTCGAGTATCAAAATTTATCATGAAATGAGTAGAATAATATGAATGCTTTCAACATACATAAAATCTCATGCCACAATAATTTAATGAAATAATGAGATTTCATGTAGTTCATAAAAAAAGAGTGAGAGGCTGTACACATGGCCTAATTATCAATTAATATAAGCTACAATATATATTAGAAGTATACAAAAGTATATCAAAATCTTGGTAAAAAGTCAATTAAAATCTGTCACTTATTTCATGGAGTCTATAAAAGTCATTTTAAAAGTCTTTAAAGTCCTTAAAAGTCATTAAAATTCACAAACTCTACAAAAGTCTATCACTTAAAAAAAAGTCTTTAAAAATTTTAATTGAATACACCCCCTTACATATTTTAGTACATTTTTAAAAATAATTACAATAATAGTGCATCCATAAAAGAATTGTAAAAGTAATACACTTCTCATATTTATTTACAATATTAGTACAATTAGAATTCCCTAATTTAGCGAATTAGTATGCAATTAGGATTCCTTAATTTAGGGGATTAGTATTGATTTACTTATTAAATTAAATAATTAATAAGTAAACCATATAGCAGTCCTTCTATTTCCTCAATAAAAGTCACGCTATCCAATTCTAAACTCTTCCTCTCTCTCTCAGAAACACAAACTCAGTCTCCATTGTTACCAATAAATCCAAGCTCTATCTTTATTCCCTCTCACTTCCCACTCTCTCTCCGCCCTCCTCCACCTTCCGTTGTCACGCCGAAACAAATACAAAGATATATTATGGGTCGGCCCTCTTCCTCCACCCTCCTGCTGCACGCTCCGTCTCCCTCCGATGGTCGGCCAGAAACTTCAATCGCTTCTTCGACGTCCTTCTCATCCCCATCCACGACGATCTTGACGTCCTCATATGTTACCATTTTTTTTCTTTTCTGTGTTGTTTCTAATTTCTCTCTTTTTTAATCCTACATAACAATTAATAGAGAATATATTGATCCACTTTCACACCTTCAGTTTTTTCATAGTGCAGTTGATAACCAAACTTTCATACCAAGGTACCTAATTCAGTTTTATTAAGTTACCAATTATTTTGAATATGATGCAGTTGGTAGCCAAACCTTCATGCAGTTGGTTGCCAAACTTTCAGACCAAGGTAACCAATTCATACTGCAGGTGTGGATGTAGATTGGTTACCTTGGTATAAAGGTTTAGTTACCTTGATATAAAAGTTTGGTTATCTTTTTAAGAATATTTGGTTATCAACATTACATTACACATCACTCTCTTATCTATCTCTTTCCTATACGGTGTTCTTATTTTCTTTTGGACATGAAATTGGGTCTCATCGGCGAAGGTAAAAAGGAAGACGACCGGCGAAGTGGAGGAGGAAGATGACGTTGTCAAACTTTGAATATTTGAATTTGAATTATTATTTTTGAATTTAAATTTGTTTTTGTTGTTAGATTCAAGATATTTGAATTTGAATCATTAATTATGACAGTTATTTTTCCTTGATTTGAAGTTTCTTTATTATTATGAATTGAAATCTATATTAATTCCCTAAATTATGGAATCCTAATTGCACTAATATTATAAATAAATATGAGAAAGTGTATTATTTTTGTAATTATTTTGTGGATCTACTAATAGTGTAATTACTTACTAAATGTTGTATGTTATTGTAAAGGACCCAAAATTAAATGGGTAAATTACATATAATAGTACATTTTTAAAAATAATTACAAAAATCATACACTTATAAAATAATTACAAAAGTATTACACTTTTTTGTTTTTATTTTCAATCTTAACATAATTAAAGGTCCTTAAATTAAGGGATTAATATATAATGGCTGACATGACAATATTAGTATAATTAGGATTCCTTAATTTAGGGGATTAATTTTGGAAGGTGCCATTTTCTCTCTCATCTCCTCTTATTCTGCCATTATATTCTTTTCTGCCATTTTCTCTCTCATCTCCTCCTACTTTCATTTTCTGTACGCCACTGCACTTCTATTCTTTCATTTTCATATTTAAAGACAAAAGCTGAAGAGTGAAGAAAGAAGATGAAGACGCCATTGAAGAGAGAAGATGAAGACGCCATTTTGTCATTTTCTCTCTCATTTTCTTCTATTCTGCCATTTTTTTCTTCAAAAGATGAAGACGCCATTTCTGTCATTTTTGTATAAAAGATTAAGACGTCATTTCTGCCATTTTCTTCTATAATGCCATTTTTTCTATCTCTTTCATTCTTCCAATTGTTCTTCATATTTCTTTGTACTCTGTTTTTGTAAGTACTTCTATTTTACCTCTCTCTCTCTCTCACTCTCTCGAGCACTAATTTTTAAGGTTTTCTCTTTAATTTCATTCATTTGGGGTTTATGATCTTAATTTTATGCAAAATGTGCGTTTGATTATGAATTTATGATCACTTTTTGTGTTGATTGGTGTTTACCTTAGTATAAAAGTTTGGTTACCTCAGTATAAAAGTTTGGTTACCAAAATAACCAAACTTTTATACTAAGATAACCAAACTTTTATATTAAGGTAACCAAACTTTTATACCAAGGTAACCAATCCACCTCCACACCATCAGTTTTTTTATAGTGCAGTTGGTAGCCAAACCTTCACACTAAGGTAACCAAACCTTCATACCAAGGTAACCTTGGTATAAATGTTTGGTTACCTCAGTACAAAAGTTTGGTTACCTTAGTATAAAAGTTTGTTTACCTTACCTTGGTATAAATATTTGGTTACCTCAGTATAAAAGTTTGGTTACCTTAGTATAAAAGTTTGTTTACCTTAGTGTAAAAGTTTGGTTACTTTAGTATAAAAGTTTTGGTTACCTTGGTATAAAAGTTTGGTTACCTTAATATAAAAATTTGGTTATCTCAGTATAAAAGTTTGGTTACTTTGGTAATTACCAAGGTTTGGTTACCTTGTTATAAAAGTTTGGTTTTCATGACATTACAAATGATCTTCTCCTCTGCAATATTTTGAGAATTTTCTTTTACTACAAGAAAATGGTTGCTCCCGCCACTACCGCCCCAGCCTCCACCTCCACCGTTTCTGTAACCACCACTTGAGCCACCACTTGAGCCACCACCGCCACCACCGCCATTGTTACCTCCTCCATACCCATCACCGCCGCCTCTGAAGCCACCATTACCACCTCCTCCGAAGCTGTCACCTCCTCCAAAGCTTCCACCTCCTCTGAAAATTACCTCCGCCACCTCTTGCAAAGTACAAAATTTGTGTAGTCTTTCCTATGAAATTTGAATTTGAATATTTGAATTTGAATGATTAGTTATGGCAGATATTTCTCCTTAATTTTAGGTTTCCTTATTAATATGAATTGCGTTATTTTTGTAATTATGTTGTGTGTGTTTTATTTTTGTAATTACTTTCTAATTGTTGTATATTAGTGTTAAGCACCCAAATTAAATTAGGCCAACAAAGTGCATAAGGCTAAAGCCCAAAAACTTAAATTTAAATTAGGCCCTGAAATGCATAAGGCAAAGCCCAGAAACAAGTGAGTTCTCCACTCCGTGGTCCATTTTGTACTAGGCCCCAAACAAAAACAATCAGACAATTAAGGGATGGAAAAAAACACAAAAAAAATTCTAGAAACGTCTGCTCTATTTGCATAAAACCCAAATCTAATCTCTACTGAAGGTTCTACTTCTAGGGTTTTATTATCTTCTACAGAACAAGCTACTGGGTTAACGGTATTCAGATATCTCATTGAATCTCTTTCCTGTACTCGAAATTAGGTATTTTTCTTTCTCTTTCTTGATTTGTCTGTCTAAATTCAACTCATTTTTATCTATATCAATTGAATGGTTTTTCTTTTCCTTTAAATTAAGCAGGGAATTGAAGAAGAAATGGCTGCATCTCAGTTGACAGCGTCATCACTATCAGCAAGGAGTTTATTATTTCCTTCATTTGATGGTGGGCTTAAACCTTCAACTGTTAAGGTTTCTTCTGTTTCACATTTCAGACAAGTTGGTGGTCTCGGCCTCAAGTCCTTCCGTAGTCTCACTGTTACTGTAAAAGCTGCAACTGTTGTTGCCCCTAAGGTATAATTTAATTTCCCATTTTACCTGTTTTTTTTAAAATTATTGTACATATATTATTTGTGTTTCACTGTTTTGATTTAATTTGGAGGAGTGGGTTGTATTGAATATTTTGAACTTTTTTGCACCGGAGAGAAAGCTTTCAGTTAAATATTATTTTTGTAAGAAGTTTATCAGAAATTATTGATTTTACACATACATTTCATGCAATTGGTAGTTCCTTGTTAAATTGGCTGAAGTACACAATATTTGCATTTATAACATCTCAATTTGACCAAGATTCTGGTCTCATTGTATTTGATTTCATGTAGAATATGGGAAGTTCTCTCTTTTTCGTAAATTTATCTGCACTTGCACCTGAGACTTTGTGACTTTGCATCTTTGTTCATTCTTCTTATATTATCAGTCTTTAACTGAAATTCATTCACGTGAGGCTTGAAAGTGGTTTAGCTTTTTAATTGAAGTTTCTGTTTGTGGTTGTGTTGTTCTTCCTTCTTGCTATAATAGTCTTTGTATTGATATCAGTTTCTTGCTGTCTTAGCATGCTTCAAATTTTGAATTATGGTTTTTTAAATGTGCATCTTTTTATACTATATATATATATATATATTGTTAATTGGCACCTGAGAATTGTTCTGTTGTGCTGTACTGAATGCACTAGTTGTTTTTAAAAAAAGCCTTCAGAGTTTTATTCTCCATTTTGCTTTGTAAACACTTCTTCTTTCTGTCAGTCTCTTATATGGATTTGTTCTTCTAATGTCTTAGTATACTTCACTCAAGCCCTTGGGTGATAGAGTGTTGGTTAAGATTAAGACTGTTGAGGAGAAGACCACTGGTGGCATCTTACTACCTACAACAGCGCAATCTAAACCTCAAGGTGGTGAAGTTGTTGCTGTTGGAGAAGGTCGGACAGTTGGGCCAAACAAAGTGGATGTCAGTGTGAAGGTAATTGTTTGTTTTAATGTTTTTACATTTATAATGTCTCTGAGCGATTCAATTTGCTAACTAAATGCAATTGTTCCGTAGACCGGCACCCAAGTAATGTATTCCAAGTATGCTGGGACTGAAGTGGAGTTTAATGGATTCAATCATCTGATATTGAAGGAGGATGACATAATTGGTATTCTTGATACGGATGATGTTAAAGATCTTAAGCCGCTGAATGACAGAGTCCTAATCAAGGTTTGTCAGCCTTTATCTCAATGGGAAACTCAACTTGTTAAAAATAAATCTTAATTGGAAATGTGACTATTAAAAATGTTGTCCATTCCAAGTGTAAATGGAGTATTGCTATTGATATGGTGCTATGTTAGACTAATGAAATTTTTTAGCATCAAGGGTTTCAAAAATAGGCTTGGCTAGTATCCTCCTAGAAATTGGTGTGGTTAATTTAAATTGGGATCCCCTTCCATTAATTTGTAATGTGTAAAAACTGTTTATGTTAAAATTGTAGTGTTTTACTGAGAACACAACATCAACGAAAAAGTACGTGTCATCTAATTATATTTTTTCCTTGGCCATCAAATGGAGCTTTAATTATGTAGACTGGCTTTAAATCCTCTCTTCTCAGATAACTTTTATTTGGTGCAAACAGAATACAGAGTAACCGATGCCTGTTTTAAATATGAAAACAGGTTGCTGAGGCTGAGGAAAAAACATCTGGGGGTTTGTTGTTAACCGAAGCAAGCAAGGAGAAACCTTCCATTGGAACAGTAAGTACTACCTACTCCGGTCAGTCTTCAATTTTATGTAGAATTTCTGGTTAACAATAGTATCTTTTTAATTTTGTTTAGTCAGCAACACCTACTCTATTTCGTTGCAATTTGCGCAATAGTTCCCTACTAAATCTCATTGATTGCCCCATATGTTTTCCTTTCCTGCATGCATGCTGTCACAACAAATAGCTTGCCGAAATTTATTTTGCTCACTAGATGTTTGTGGTAATGCCAGGTGATTGCTGTTGGACCTGGTCCCTTGGATGAGGAAGGGAAAAGAAAATCACTGTCAATTTCCCCAGGAAACACTGTAATGTACTCCAAATATGCCGGGAATGACTTCAAAGGTACTGATGGTTCAGATTACATTGCTCTACGGGCCTCAGATGTGATGGCCGTACTATCGTAATTTTCTGCAACCGTGCTCTAATTTTCCGGGAATATTTGGAACGAATTGTTGATGTAATCACAACTTAGTTTTTGCAATTATTGAGTTTTAGTTCAACACATTTCTTCATTTTCACTTCATTCTATTTTTAATGATGTTATTCTCAGTTATTCGCTCTTGAAAGGGAAACTATATTTCCTTTCATTCTGTTTAAGGAGGTCTCTCCTGTTCAGTTACTGCTGGAAGGAACAAGGATATATATGGAATTAGAGTTATCAAGAAGACCACTGATTTAACATTGTCAAAATTTTAAACGAGCCATTAAATTTTGTTAAAGCTTGGTTCTCTTATATTTGTCTTGTAGTATATAAAAAAAAGTCACTTTTTTTTTTGACAAACAACAAATCTTGTTAAAGCCTAATATAATTTGGATCTATTTTTTCCAAACAAACAAACCAGTAGATTTTTTGAACTTGTTTAGTATGTATAATGAGAGTTTTTTGGTAGGACTATAGAATTGGCACATTATATTAGATACGTTATTAAAATATTATTAATTATAATTATTCACGTAATATCATTATTCATTATGCATGTATGTGTATATATAATCTATAAATATATATAAACCAACTCTAATCGAACTTTGCTTTGAACAAGAAGGGCATGATAACTAGATCATAATTTGCAAATGCAGATGACCAAGCCTAAACCGCGAGTTCTCTGTTTGTGTTTGATTTTCAAGCTTGACTTGTTTAGTTGTTTATTTTGCAAGTTTAAAACAAGTTTAGTCACAAGTGGGTGAACTTGTTTGCAAATGGCTTTACTTTTACAGTCCTACTTTAGGGATGATGTACTAGAACTCTTGTCAGATTAATAATTCAAGAAACCTTCCATATTTATTTTTCACCACATTTGGTGCCCTTTTTGCCAAAAAGGAAAATAAGTCCTTTCTTTTATCAACGAAAAGGACCTTAACCAGCAACCTTCTTATGACATAGCTTCAATGGTATAAAATAGATAATCTGACGTGCAATTATCTTGTCAATTTCATTAGATTTTGGATGGGGTCAAAACTATAAAACAAGATACCAACACAGATGGTAGATGTGTAAGATTGAACTTTTTAGTAACCCCCGACCTGTTGATACATTCCCAGAAGTGGAATGCTTGGGTCAGTATTAGAAACAAGGGGAAAATTACAATTACATCCCTTCAGTTGCTACTATAATTGCTCTATTTGTCCGTAATCAGTATGTAAAGAGAAGACACTTGCGTCACCTTGATCAACTTTAAGAATGACAGGCACCGGGTTCTGTAGCATCCCACGGAAGTATTTGCCGACAGTTTACTGATTCAAATGTAACCGCAAAGGGCTTGATGCCTGAAATCTTACCGATTCAAAACTACTCTGAAAGGCTTAATACCAAAGGACAAGACCAGCTCAAATTCTTTGTTCAAAGTTTTTATCGATTGAATGAGGCCGCCGAGTTATCGTCGTAGTGTCCTTTCCATGCATTCCCACTGTCACTCCCACTGCAAGCTTGATTTGGGACTGGCATGTTGCCCAAGTCTCCATCCAAGCTCATCTGCTGTACCTCAGCAGATGATAGTATCTTTATACTCTGAACACAGCTCACAAACTCCCTGAAAGCAGATAGGAAAGTAAATTTTAAGAAATGGAAAAGATAAACACAAGGACAGCTGAGAACTTGGTTTGACTTACTCCCATGGATCGTCACCAACAAGTAGCATGTCCTTTTCATGATCTACATAGACAAGTTTCCACTCATTTCTTTGTGGATCTTGTAGTTGCCCTTCAATTCCAAACATGCGAGCCAGATCATGCCTGAGTTCATCATAGCCCTTATAACGAGTAACATCAATAGTTCTTCCCACTGAGCCACGTTTTTGAACCTGCATTTGTTTACATTAGCATTAGATACAACAAATACAGAGGAAATGTACAACCATTGCAATGTAAGCTAATATTTCTTAAATATCGTCTTTTTTTGCGTGTTTTCTGAATTAAGGCAAGAGACGTACCTTTGTGTACGTTCTCATGCGTTGAGTTTGGTTACCCAACAACCCGCTACTTAAAACCCCTGCTTCATTCATAGCAACATCAACATCACTTGAACACCCTGGTTTGAACGACATGTTTGGCACCCCAAATGATTGAGAATCAATAGCAGTGGACAGCTCCGTCTCAATATCTCTTGGAGTGCCACCATAATTGGAAAGCACATTTTGAGAATCAAAACCTCTTGACAACAAAGCATCAGGTGTCAAACCATCAATATTTACTGAAAAGGGAAGATTGTTCTTAGCTTGTGATTGAACATCCCCATCCAAACAGAAGCCTGGGAGTGAAAAATTCTGGAGTCCACCAACATCCAAGCAATATGAAGTAGCAGATGAGGAGGCTTCCAACTGATCATTGGCAATACCTTTGTATTTAGGTTGGTCTGGTCCTTTTGAGTTGGGTTGTTCATGTTTGATACGTATATCAGACCTGCTCTGTAGCTCTTGAACCATGTTAGTGGCAGGACCAACCACCAAATCCTCAAGCAATCCGACTGGCCCATGTTGGTTCTTGTTCAGGAAGTTTGATTGGGCTACCTGGAAATTATTGGTTGAAGGAGAGGTTGAACATGAAGGAGCATCCCCATCAGTAACACCAGAATGGGCTCTGTTTGCCATTGGCTGTTTATGTTGGCCTAGGAGTTGGTTCACGGGGAACTGTGGTGATTGCAGAAGTGTTGATGTTGAGAAGCTGTTGCCACTTAGTTGCTGCTGAGATGAAGGCATCTGTTGCGATTGGCGGTTTTGTTGAAGAGCCTGGTGCTGTAGGGGCAACTGCGGCTCCAGACGAGGGCTTACTGGGGACAGTAGTTGCTGGTGGTGCTTTTGTAATTTCTGCAGCAGCTGTAGTTGCAGCTGCTGCTCTGAGAGGCTCTTCTGTAATGTATGCTGCAGTTGTGGTCTCTGTGACAAGCTCTGCTGCAGCAACTGCATTGAGGCCTGTTGTAATGGTGGTGGTTGCTGCTGAGACCTAGTATGTTGTTCCATTGATTGCTGAAACTGCAAGTCTTGTGGTAAAGATGTCGACTGAAGTGAATTCCTCACAGCCGAGGGGTTGTTTTGCTGCAATTGTGCATTTCCAGTCAGTAGTTGTTGCTGCTGAAGCTGAGAGTAGATAACTGGCTGTTGTGAATTTTGAGTTGGGATCTGGTTAGGGGAAGCTCTGTTGTTGTTAACAAGAGAAGATTGTAATATCTGTTGTTGCTGATGCAGCAGTTGTGGACGTTGTTGCTGCAGTTGCTGCAATTGTTGCTGCTGTTGCTGTCCCTGCTGGGGATGTAGCTGGTGCTTCCCCTGGGGCTGTAGCTGGTGCTGCCCCTGCTGGGGCTGTTGCTGTTGCTGTTGCTGTTGCTGTTGCTGTTGCTGTTGCTGTTGCTGTTGCTGTTGCTGTTGCTGTTGCTGTTGCTGTTGCTGCTGTTGCTGTTGTTGCTGCTGCTGCTGCTGTTGCTGTTGCTGTTGCTGTTGCTGTTGAGAAAGTTGCTGTTGGGAATGTTGTGGCTGATGTTGCTGCTGATTGGCAGAAGACTGCAACAGTTGTTGCAGCTGTTGCTGTTGATGCCATGCCAGAAATGACTGCTGCATTTGACCACCTGGTTGGGTTTGTTGATTTGCTTTGCTAAAGTGGAGATTTGGTACAGATAAGGCAGGAGCTTGAAAGTTCAACAACTTAGAGGGATCATCAGTGCCAAGGCTACTTTGCAGACCAGTTGAAGAAACAATAGGAGGAAATAATCCTGGATGAGTGCCTGGGAAACGCTGATTCTGTTGCATGCTCATCCATTGGACTAAACTCAAACCAGGGAGTATTGAGCTTGAGGCATCCTTCATGCCAAAGTCATCAAGCCAGGGCATGCCTCTCTTAAAAGCATTCTCTATGTCAGAATCGTCATCTGTAAAAGCACTAAGTTATGGAAAATGGTGGAAGGTCGGACAAGACGACAGTAGTTCACATTCAGAAATAATGGTGGAAGCACTCAATGGCTTTGCAAGTCTACTCATTACAAACAATAAACTTGCGAATTTCGTTACTACATTAATTTAACTATTTCCACGTGAGATTTCAACCAACCATGCTTCGCTGAAAACAATCAGTCTTGATTTTCAGTGACGTGTACTTATGAATGTTGTTAACAAGGGGTAGAACATGGGTATGAGTCAATTTATGGGACATTAAAAAAGAATATGTTAAGTAACTCGTGAAAGCTCTTTGCTTTCTTATTTATGTTTTGTCTATAAGGAAAATTCACTTATTTGAAAAATTAGTAATAAAAAGAAATCTTGTTTTTGAGCCACTATTGAAAAGAAAGAACAAGTTCACCATAAGATCAGAAGTCAAAAGATGAAGTACAAGTTTGACATTTATCTCAACAAAAACCAAAATAGCAGCTCATTGACATGCATACTTCAGTAAAATGACACCAATTTAACTACATCATGTTGGACCCAAAACCAAGTAATCAAGTAAAGGGGTACAGGGTCCTTCAAGTGCAATATAGAAAAAACGTAACACTGAAATGCTGGAATTTAAAGAAAATACTTATAATTTACTTTATATGGTAGATTTGGTACCTGGTAACCCTGGCTGTTTAGGGAACTTGGGTCTGAAGAATGGAGGTGGACATATGTAGAAAGGAGTCATAACAGGCTCAATGTCCCATATTGATACTCGGCTAGGACGTTCCCCAGCAGTTGATTCATCCCATCCAACCTGCCAATAATACAAATGCTAGTCAGGTACGGATGCTAATACAACACAAGACTAGTTTTAATTAAAAAAATATGTAATGCAAGAATACAAGTATGATGGGGGAAAACATGAGAGAATATAACAATTTAATGCATTTGTTAGATTAAGACAATGCCAATTTACTCGAGAGGAAGTAACTAGGTTTGAAGTGGCAACTACGTTCAGCAAGCTCAAATTAAAAAAAATTACTAGCAAGATTTCAATAATATGTAACCAAGCAGTGTTCATAGGCTGCAAAGTTTCTGTTATAAGAGGCTGAATGTCAGTGTAAATTCATGCAGCTCAATCCATATATTTATGAACGCCAAACTATGCAAAAAAAAAATACAGTCAATGACTTTTTAAGACAGCCAAAGGTTCCCTTCAGCACTGTAATATGCACTCGTCAGGAACTAGAAAATCCTGATTCACACATAAAATACCTGAAGATTGCGCCATTGTGAACTTTTCCATCGAACAGGATCCAGATCACTGATGCCAGTGATCGTACCCATGTATCTGCGCACTCCTGACTCCTCTGTCTCGAACATCATTCTAAACCTCATGCCAAGTGAAACTTGGGCATACATTGCTTTATTATACTTCGCTAAAGGAATCACAAACTCAGACGGGCTGGCCCTGTACAAATTAACAGAAATAAGAATTTGATATCCAAAAAGTTCAATACAAATAATCATATGAAATACCAACTTAAATGTTTCTACAGTACCTTGGATTGTAAAATATAGTAAAAGGGCTGTTATTCGCAGCAGCATGAGCTGCCGCTGCAAGAATTCCAATGTGCATGCTGTCACTGGATATAACAGATGAGGAGAGAGCAGGCTGCTGTCTATTAGCACGTCTTATACCCAAGAGAAGCTGCGATTTTTCATCTCTACATCCAGTCACGTACACTCAGACACAGTACTATAAATGAAATAGAAACTAGTAAAAAGTTTGTTGACAATCATCTTTCTCATACCGTATAAATAGGACGGAATCACCAGCAAAGAGTCTTTTAGAGCTAACAAAAACGCTCCAACCTGTTGTCAGCAGGTGCCTTTTTGGTTGGCCTGAAATAAAAACATAACAATTTTAAAGTATCTTTAAAGACCTTGCTATCTCTTAAAAAAACTGTGATGGTTTAGGTCATCAAAGTTTTGCCCAGACATGAGCGTTGATGCTAGCCTCTTTTATGCATGAATAGGCATCTTGAGAAAATTAGATATCTCAATATTATGGAGAATCAAAAAAAGAAGCACATTGGTACGCAAGAATGAGGTTACCACCCAAAAAATAAAAGATAAAAAGGAAAATTAAAGCATAAGAAGAGGAACCAATATGTTCCAATTTCCACCATTCATGTATTGATGCAGTTCAATATACTAGCAACCTGCAATTTTCCTTTACAACCATATTCAGTAAGAGGAGCTCAAAAACAGACGTCTGCAGACTAAAAGAATGGATACCTTAAGGACATGGAGTATCTGTATTAGATACTGCTACTCCTGGATACTTTTTTTGAAATTTTCCGGCCTTCCATAATATGAAAAGAGAATTCTTCATTTCAGACCTATTTAAACTTTTTGGGCACTCATTAAAGCATGTCTAAGAAACTTTAATACTGACACGTTACTTTTATAAAAAAATATGTAAAATGAGTATAACTGTTGAAAGAAACAAAAAGAGAGTTATTTACAAACCAAATGTGAGATAAAGGACAAAGATTTGATCGAATGAATGTGTGCAAAGCGGGTGGCTTGTCATCATAATTATTGCACATCTTAAGACATGAAGAAAAATATATGCAATGTTTAATTTTTAGGTTTTAAAATTTAAATACAGGTAGAAAAAATGTATGCAAAGTGTAATGTATCGCCTACAATCCGTATTCTTTATCGACGTATTAGTATTTAATCATGTCCATATCATGTAAGTATCCATTCGTCTTAGGCCGACAGGTTTGATTCATATAATCATAGAAAGAACATAATGGAGTACATATCTATCAAATAACTCTCTGTTAAGGGATAACCTTCTCACTTTCTCCAGATAGAAAGAGAAATGAAATTATGCTTACATTTCCATCACAGCAAGCAAGAAGGAATATCATAGTTTGAAAAAAAAAAAGAAAAAAAAAAAAGAAGCATCTATGGAACATGAATAAAAGCAGAGGAAAATAGAGGATGGAGCAGAAGAAAATTTATGATGGGGAAATACCTCGATAGATATGTCTGAATGTCCATGTCTGGTCATGTAAATCTCTAGCTACTATCTCCTGAGCAGGGGGTTGCATTGAGAAATCCTACAAAAAAACTTCTCTAATGAACACTGGTGTATGAGGACAGCCCATTGTGCTAGTAGTAGGCATACCAAACAAAACTATAAGGCATATAGCACATACTAGAGGTGGAAAAATCTTCTCAGCTGCTCGACGAGGTACAGAGAATCCCCCGTGAGTGCTTGTGTCACTAGCTGTAAGAGTTTTGCAGAAGAACTCAGCCGGTTGCCTGTTTTGCTTGAGTCCCAGATCAGACACAAGTAATGCTTCCTGGTCATACTGCAGTAATAATATCCCAAGTTGCTATTTAGATAACTTTTTGAACTACATGCTCTTTTTCTCCGTGTCAGTTAAGATAAGCAACTACATTATAAATCAAATAGATGACGTACTTTGCTTACGGGTTGAAGAGTCATCTGTGCATAGACCTCGTCAGTTTCTGCATCAGCCTAATCCAAATTAAAGATAAATAAGTTGTCACTTGAGTTATTCACAAAAAGGTTATTCTTCCCAGACCATCACATAATTCTCTCATTGCCCGTGTGTTGCAAGTTACGTAACACTAATACTGCTCAATGTCAAAACTAATGGAGTTACCATCTATCTAAATTATTGCAAAAGTAGCATGATGGTCAATAAGAGGTAGAATCAACCAAATCATAGAGGAAAGAAATCAAAGTAATAGGTTCTCGTATTATATGATCCCCTTTAGGCTATTAATAACTTGAACAACTAAGGACTCGTAAAATATATCAATTTAGTATTAGCAACTAAAGATATCAAACTTCTTTGCTGCAAGTGCATAGAATAAGTTGTCGAGGCTTCCGTACATGTAATGTGACGTTATGAAGCATGCAGACCAACTTGGAAGGAAGGTTAGGATAACTTGGTATTCCATCAGTCTCCTTTTGCATTGATGCCGCAACCTAAGAGTAGTAGTTGTCAAAGAAACTTCCGTCAGAAAACAAATGATAGTTTACCGTTTTCAATAGGAAAAGAGAAGCAACATACTTGCTCACTATGGCCTTGAGGAAAGTACACAACGAGACTTCCAACAGGAGGCAAAGAAACCAGTGGCCCAGCACATGCATGCCATAATTCTGAATTAATCGCTTTCCTTTCTCCTGATTCTATCCAGAGAGGACACGTATGTGTAGAAATTAATTGAAATAAATAACTATTTGAACTCTTCAAACACAATCAATATTCCTTAAAATAGTGAGATATAGAAAGTTCCCTTCAAATCAGTATAGCAATATGCCAAAAAAGTTCACCAATAAACCACTAACCAGATGAATTAATATTTTTCCTTGACTATCAGTATGGACCATGAAAAATGCATGGTAACCATGGTAAGAGAGGAATTTTCTGACCCTTTCCGCAATGATCTTTTTTGATTTAAAGGTAAAAATCAGAAAGATGAATTATTTAACAAACGATTTGTAGCGACATGGTAGAACAAAAAACCTATAGTAAAGTACAGTTAAAGTTACATAATACATTGTATTTATATCTGCTGTATACTTGGACTAAAACATCAACTCGAACAAAGAACAAAATTTCCCCATTATTGGACACACAATATTTTGTAATGGGATGACATGAACCTTCTAAGTTTTGGCCTTGTGGTAGAAAAGTTAACAGTTGATACCAACACAAAAAAAAAACTTTGATAATATTAAAACAACTAATTATATGTAAATTTGGAATATTGATCATCTAGCTTCAGAAAAATTAAGGTCAATATTATTTAAACAAATAATTATACGTGAATTTGGAATCTTGAGCAATTAACTTTAATAAAAATAAGGTCTGAAGAAATAAGAAATAAATTTCATAATAAACATAATTTAAATTTTTATATCAGTAATCTTTTAGATTTTAAATTAGCCTAAATGTTAATACAGATTTTGGGAAAAATGACTACCCTTTTTAGACAACTGAAACAATCAATCAGTCTTAAAGTCACAAACTTTAGATACGTTTTAATATTTAAGGCAGAAATCCTGTTCGCATATTAGGAGTAATAGGCAAACAGGAAAATTTAAATGAATAAATAAATTAAAATTCTAACAGTCAAAAAGAGAGAAAAAAGGGGGACAAAATAAAAGTTGCATACAAACAGCTGCAAGTAGACAAGATTAGTAAAGAAAAACAAAATACACAAATCAATGAAATAGGAGAAACACAACACATCATACATACAGCACATACCTTCTAATGAATTGGGAAGATAACCATTGGATGAAGGAGCTTTCATATTTAAGATAAACACCACTTGAAGATATAGGAGGCGTTAATATTCAACAATTGATTCATTCACCATCAATTATTAAATGGCATTTAATTTCCAAGACTCCATAGCTGAATCCATAAGCTTCCTAATAAGCTGGCGCGAAATGAAAAAAACCCAACTCACCAATTCCCTAATTACCAACTTGAAAATTGAAATTAAAAGGAATTATCAGCACGGAAATGCCGGGTAACAACAGAATCCAGTGGAATTCAAATTCCGCCGAGGATTTAGCGAAGACCGGTTAAAAACAGCACCTACTAAACAAAAAACTCAAAGCTCCGGCAATAGACTTTCTAAATTTCTTCGCCGGCGACCGGCGAAACAAATAAAATACCTAAAATGGAAAGGTAAAGTTCAGAAAGGCGCACAAAGGGACTAGAGTGGAGGAGGAGGCGCGGAAATCGAGGTAGGGAGGAGGAAGGATAGGGATCACGGTTCGTTGGGGAATCTGGGAACTCACCGGAAAATCAGACGGCAAGGAAAGCGGGTTTGCTTTATAGCTGCTGCTAAAGCTTTGAGTTGTACTAATAATTTATGCAATTTATATATTATTATGTTTTTATTTATTTATAATATAATCTTTATTATGTAATGTATTGTAACTAGCTGGGTCCCGTGCCTCCGGCACTGTATGGACAATATGATTTATCTCAAACTTTGAACGACCAAAATAATTTATTGAGTGAGCGGGAAATTTAAAGTCATTTGTATTTTATTAAATTATTATTAGATTATTAGATAGATAGATGTATTTTATTAGATAGATGTATGAACGGTGGGATTTATCTCAAACTTTGGATGGCCCAGATGATTTATTGAGTGAGCGGGAAATTCAAAATCATTTATATTTTATTAAATAGATTGAGTACAACTTTAGAAGAAGCAAGCCGACATAAAATAAACTTGAAGAGAGAGAGAGAGAGAGATTTTGTTACAAAGGTTTAAAAATAAATTCCGTGCTTTTCTCTAAGCGGAAAATGGACATTACTCTCCTTTTCGGTATTTATGCCTTAATTTTCAAACTATCAAATAATCAAACCATCAATCTGATGGAAGTATTCACAAAATAATTTTAATATGAAATTAATTTTGATCAATTGACTTATATAATAACAATAAGATAAGCAGATGGAGAGGTTATATTAAAATTAGAGACATATTTATTTTTATTTTTTTTATTTGTTTCAAAATTTTAGATTATAAAAATAAAATAAATTTTGTATTAAATTTATTCTAGATTGATTTTACCACTACTATTATTAGGGATATATATATATATATATATATATATATATATATATGTTTGAAAAATAAAGTTTAAGCTTAAGAATATTGTGCAAGTGGGATTCTAGATTTTAATTAAAGCATATCTTATAATTCTATACCATAATCTTGGAGACAATTCAAGATATATAATATATTCTTCATGTGTCAAATGATGTTCATATTTTCAATTTAATTTTCATCCACAAATTCATTTTGATTAGTTTCGTAGTTACTTATAATCTAAGAAGTATTACACAACTTCTTCGTGTCTAGTTTTTGAAGAAGAAAAAAAATCAAAGTCAGCGTAGTTATAATTATAGGTGATACATATGATTAACACAATATCTTTATCGAATTTAGAAGTTTCGAGAGAATTTATTAACCAAGTTCCTATACTAGGTCTGCTAGTTCAATACTTTAATTTAGGCTAATATATATAGTAGTTTTTATTATCATCATAAAAAAATTATATATATATATATATATAGTTTCAAGGCAAATGGAAGTATGTATGGTACAAAAATATGCTCGACTACTAGCATTTTTGGCCTGTGTAATACTAACATTTAATACATATAATCTGTTGTAATTTATGACTATGCTAATGCGGAGTGCAGCGATACAGTACAAGAGTTTTTGCTGAGGTGGCGCGGGGAGCACTGGATACAAGCTTGGAGTGGCGCGGGGCGCACTGGTGTCTGTGAAGTTTCTGCCCAGGTAGCGCGGGGCGCGCCACAGAACGGCTGTGAGCGACGCGGGCCGCGCTGGTCGGCGGACAGAGTTTTTTCTGGATTGTTTTTGGAGGGACATTATGGATAATTGAGACATAATGTGAAGTAGGGTTGGAATAAGTTTCATAGTTATAAATATTATCTATTGAAAAGCCCTATGTAACCAAAGGAATCATCAATAAACAACAAGCCGCCTATGAAGTACTCAAATTGAAAAACCACGTAAATCTCTGTGTTGCGTGTGTGTGATCTTATATTCTATCATAGTCACTAGTTTAAGTTTCAAATTTTATATTTCTAAATTAAATAAATTATGTTTAAATAAATATTTTTAATTATATTTAAAATTTTAAACGTATTAAATGTTCATAAGCCGATGGATCTAAGGAAAGGAAAGCATCTTCTTACTTAAAAGAATCAAACCTTTTGTTTAATATTAGATTCAAGTAATCTTCAATTACTTTATTAATTATATAAACATTTCTTCAAAATGTCAAGAATCATATATAGTAATTATTATTAATTGATGTATGCAACAAAATTAATTTTCTATGAAGCATGCTGATTAGGCCATTAGCCGCGAAAACCGGGAAATTTTCACATGCCTTAAACTATGGAACTCCAACATTATTATACTTCAATCAAAGAAGAATGAACCTTGATTAATTATTGTTTGGCCAACCACTTAGTTATTAATTAACTTAATTAGTGAGCACCTTAATCCTATTCTCTATGCTCTAATGACGTTGTTGGGCAGTTCCTTGTTTCCTCACTCCCCCCGTCCTTTTCTACGTGCACTAGTATTTTTCAATTTGGAATTTACAACAAAATCAGTACACTTTTTAAAGTCTTAGCCGGCTATATATATATATATATATCACCCTTTAAAAGGACTGAAGTCAACATGTTCATTATAATTTAATGAGGGATATTTATTAAATAAATGTTTTTTCCAAATAATTTATTAAACTATTCTTTGTAGTGGGCATTAAAAATATTAGTATTTAGAATGCGGCTATTAGATCATGTACGTTCAAGTAATATATATCCCTTGCCCTTGGTAGCTCGCTCCATAGTGCGTCTATATTAACATTACACTACACTATATGACTACTCAAATAATTGCTGCCTTAAATATTCTTAAGGGGGGAAATTAATATATATGAAAATTAAAGTTTAAATCTAGCTTGTTATATTTATATTGTATATATGGAGATTAAAAGATCACCATATATAAATCCAAAATTTTCATTAAAACCTTAAAAACTAGTTAAACTCTGATTTTGATGCAAAGGAAGTCGTGTTAAAGCTTCAAAAACATGCAGGTTACTAATTTCATGCCATACGCAAGTGCATACTTAACAAATATGAATGATCATTTTTCATTTGTTTAGTTTAGATCTTTAAACGTATGGTATGGTATGGTATTATTTTTGGTGCATTAAAGAAGTTACAATAATTATCTTTATAAAAAATAAAAAATTTAAATACGTATGAACATCTAAACCTCTATCCTATGTATAACACAAAGATCGATCGACTCGGCAAGCCAGCCGGCCATATGGTTCATGAATGAATGCATGGATGGGGAGGGGAGGGGAGGTTAATGGAAGGAGCTGGAAACAGCCCCCAACCATGTGAAAATTTGCAGCTTTTGTCGGCCCAACTACCTCCTAACTCCGACCGCTCTGTGGGGTTTCTACATACTTACATATCAATCGTGTGGCTAGCTAGCTCATATATAGCCATGACTCACTCACTCACTCACTTACTCACCTTTTTAGTATTAGATTCTTATATTTTTACTATTCCATCAGTTAATATATATATATATATATATATGAATAAGCCTGTGGAATCTGATATTTCCAGCCTTTGTTGGGCATTGTCTATAGCTCTATGTTATGACTTCTGACTCATTACCAGTACGGACTACTACGGACTTACTTTTATCAAACCACCTCCCCCCCTCTCCCTCTCCCTCTCCCCCTCCCCATCACTTATTTCACTAGCTACTACTACTACAATGCACCAATGTAGCATTGGTAATATTAATACTCATGTATGTATGTATCTACTGTTCTTCACAAATATATTTGAATTCAAAGCCCTGCCCTTCATATTATTTTTCCTGCTTACTTATGTTTAGGGGACCCTTTCTGAACCCGACATTAATCCCACTTGTACACGCAATATTCTGATCAGAAATTAACTCCGATCCATAATAGTTTTACAGTTTATTGGACATTAATTTGAAAGTCCAAACACGCAATTAAATAAGCTGCGTTTTTTATTCAATAAGTTGTACTATTTGCGTAAATGTTTTTGTAAAACAAAACTAAGAATTTTAAGTGCTTTTGGTTTTTGAAAATTTCAACAACAAAAAAAAAAATCAAATGTATAGATCAGATACTTAGTTATTACTATTAATTATATTAGTGAGAGTCAAGAGACCTTTAAATTTAAAACTTATCTAATCTCATTCCAGATTAATAAGATCCAAAATAAAAAAACTGTAATAAATATTTGAAGTTTTTTTTACTTTTTACATCGAGCTAGGATTGTTTCTGGACGGATGAATATAACATATTAATGCATGCATGTATTATTTAACATATCTAAAGATGATGCGAACAAACAAGGTGGGGAACCTTGTTGAGCTTCATGCATGTTGACTAGCTATACTTTAAGTTATCAGACAAATTCCATAATCTTGAAATTAATTTACGAGGTGCTTCTTATAACTTTTTTTACAAGAAAAACTAAATTGCAGATAATTTTATGAGGAAAAAATATAAAACTGTAAAGTACAAACTAACATATTCTACAACTTTTTTAAAAAATACACTTTTTGGGTGCCATCAAAACGGATTATTAAATTTTTGATCTCAAATAACGTGTTATTAAATTTTTAATAATTATTATAATATAATTAATTACATGAAACTTATCCAACTAATGTTATGATGTCGAGTGGTTTAAGAAATTTTTTTAAAACTAAATATTTGAAACCTTTAATATTACCAAGTAAAATCTCTAACAAAAAACGATATATATATATATATATATATATATATATATATATATATATATTGTGCAGGCCATGTAAGATAGACAAGACATTACTAATAAATGTCATTCGATCTGCTTAGGCGCCATAGACGCAAATGCAGACAGCTAAATGGCCTCCAGTACTACATATCACTTGGCTTCACGAGGGAAGTTTTGCTATTTAAGGAACGCAGGGTAAGTGCGGCTGCCACTAGACTACCACGCACGCCTTCCAAAATAATTTTTACTTTGGAATTTTTTTTCCCCCTCACAAAATAGTTCATGCATGCATATATCATATATGTACTTTTGATATAAAAGTATATATTCATGGTCCAGCTAGCTCATAACCAACAATTCATCCAAATATTTAACGTACGGGCGATCGATCGATCGAGTATTATATATAAATCAGTCTGTGAAACAGTTTGATATATAGAATGTTAAATACGTACGTATATACTCAGCTAATTGTGCATGATTATGGATTATATATATATATATAAAAATTAAAAGAGTAAAAATGAAAAAATGGTAACTTCCGGCCCATATATAGTGCCATTACATGTCATATAATATCATGATTGACGAGCAAGATCTTTTGTTTTGATTCGCTTGCTTCTAATTATGAAAGTAAATTTACACACACACACCACACTAAAGGGGGAAAAAGAATGGGATTTTTCCATAGAATTAGAGCATGGGATGCAAAAAAGAATGATTCCCCTTTATTATTTATTGAAAAAGAAAGAGAATTAATTAAAGATGCATGCCGATTGAATGATTTTTTGCGTTAGGTATGCACATGGTCATCAATAATCCTGATCGATTCCAGCAGTGAGTACTGATCATGCATGAATATATATATATATATATATATATATATAGGGATAAAGATTTAATTAAGCTTAATTTTATTGAATGAAATGAAAAGGCTTTAATAATTATTAAGATGCTAATCATGAGATTATTCCTCTGCGTATAACTAACAACCTTAATTTTTCTAAAGTTTATAGTCAATTCAGTTTAGTTCAATGCATTGGACAAAATATTTAATTGAGAGGACAATGACACGACATATATATATATATATATAGTACATCTCGCTTTATAATTCTACCCCACCGTTAAACACGAATTAATATAGAGCATCACGAATTAACTTAAAGAGATCGAGTATGTACGTACATGTGATTTATCATTATGTATTTACAGCTTCATTATGTCCAAAAAAGAAAACAAAAAAAGAGAGAAAGATATATAGCTTCATTTGTTTTATTTACTAGAGTAATAATTAAAGATCAATAAAGTTGGAAGAGCGTAATAATATATGTATATAAGTGCATGAGATGAGCTCATCCATGTTCAGATTTTCAGATAATTAATCGAATGAGCTGACTTCTGCTCCATCGAGTTTGACTTATTAATGGAATGAGATGAGATAATTACTTTTATACTCTATATAATCCTTTCTCCAAAATTAAATATATTTTTTCATTATAAAATTTTAATATATCATTACTATATTTTAGGTAATTAAATTTATGTCATCACTATTAAATCTGTTATATATATGGAGTATGAAAAAACATGATTATATGTACGTATGATAAATAAAACTTTCTCTTCATGAACAATTTCACAAAAGCGAACACATTGTTAGAACTACAGATATTTTCGTTGATGTAATCAAAATATAAACGCATATATATTATTATATGAGTATATATATATATATATAGTGGACGTAAAAATTTTAATTTTAATTTCGACGGTTAATTATGATATTGAATGTTAACAATAATATTTATTTTTAATTAATAATAAATATTTTTTATGAATATATATTATATATATATATATAATATATTATATGTACGTGATGTTGATAAGAGAGCCACTAAGGTCAACATCCAGGTGATTTAACAATATCTCTTAGCTGGGGAGGGGGTGACTGGGCCACTGGGGGAGTTTGAAGGGTTTTTTTATCAAGTGTAATCCACAAGAAAAAAATTATTCACAAAATGTTAAGTATGTAGGGCAGCCAAATTTTATTGCACCATTATAAAGGTGGGGTGCAATCAATCAGCTTCCACTCTGTCATTCAACTTGACGACTATATATATGTATGTATATATATATATATATAGAACAGATTTAAAATAAATTTTTTAAATAATATATTTTTATTAAAATTACATCATTTTGATAATTTTTTTAAAAATAAATGGGGCCACGAATGATAATGTTCAAAAATTTAATACTCATATCACTCTTGAATAGTGTATTGTAGCATTATGCATAAAAAGATCAGATCATCGACATTATTATTAAGCTATAAATAATTTGATGAATGTTTGAGAATAATACTATCGAGTCAATTTTTTTAATATTTTTTGTATTTTCGTGTCACACATTCACACACACATATATATATACACACATTATATTATAATGACAATATAATAAGTAATAATATATGATATATATATACATTATATTAACTCATAATAGACTTTTTTAATTACAATTATTCATAAGTAATTAATTTATTAATTATTTTTTAAATTAATATAAATTAGATTATTATTTAGTTTAAAATATTATAGAGATATACATATATTGAGAGGATATGAGACATATATGGTTAAAATTTAATTGACAAAGTTATAAATTTTTAATATTTAATTCTTAACCGATGTGGAACTTAGTTTCTCAAAAATATTTATTACTCCCTCCGTCTCACGATAAAAGTCCTGGTGGACTTTTCACGCATATTAAGAAGATAAATAAAATGATAAAATTACATATAATAATGTCATTAAATATGGAGAGAGAATTAGAATAATAAAAGTATGAGATATTTAATGTTACGGGTATAATAGGAAAATATGTGTAAAAATTTGGTTATTAAAGAAAAATGGATATTTAACATGGGACTACCCAAAATAGTAATAAGGACTTTATCATGGGACTGAGGGAGTATCATTTTCAACGGTGATCTTTGGACGTTAATTTCTCATTTTCAAGAGTGATATTTGAGAGTTAATTTGAGCATCCAAATACTTAATTTTATTCTACTCATCGAGTAAAACATATTAATATGTGAATTTATTTTAAATGATTAATGAAACTCATTTTAATTTTTGCTCAAATTTTAATGTGTGTATATATATATATGGGTTCGTCTCTTCAGCGAACTAGAGAGCGAACTAAAAATAAATTGACTATAGCTACTGTTTTTTCTGTCGTTATAGCATAAAAAGTCAATTTTCTATGTTATAGCAACGAAAAAAATTGTCGATATAGCTGGTTCGTTTTTAGTTTACTCACGGTTCGCTAAAGAGACTGGTCGTATATATATATATATATATATATATATATATATATATATATATATATATATATATATATATATAAAGCTGTAAAATGAGCAAATGGTTCAAGCTCGATTCGTACTTACTCGACCAAAAGTTTGATTCGAACTCGATTAAAATATAAATAATTCAAATATGAGCAAATTTTAAAATTTGATAAATTACTCGAACCTTCTCAAATTATAATTTTCTATTAATACTCGGACATATTCGTTTGAAAAGTTCAAATTGTTCGGATTCGATTCGAGATCGTGCTCGACTCGGTAGTTAAACGAGACTCAATCAAATATTATTTTATATAACTCGATAAATTTTATAAACTAAATATGAACAACTCAATATTCGACTGGACTCAGTTTATTTACACACACACATATATATATAGGGTCAGGATCAGGTAAGGACTCCCTTACTTTGTTAAAATACGGATTTTTTTTGTTTGTTTTTTTTGGTTTTTTTTTTAAAATAACTAAAAAAATGTTTAATATTTTATGGAATTGAATTTTTTTTCATAATACAATGTTTTGGATGTGATTTGGATACGTATAACAAAATAGGTCTGTACAGTCTGTGCAGACTGTACCACCATTTTTTGGTATAGGTATTCAAATCACTCCCAAAACATTATATTATGGAAAAATATCAGTTCCATAAAATATTAAATATTTTTTTTAGTTATTTTAAAAAAAACAAAAAAAAGGTCCGTATTTTAACAAAGTAAAGCAGTCCTCACCTGATCGGTTCTGTATATATATATATATATATATATATATATATGGGTATCCATCCACAGCAATCGGTTGTTGGGAACAACCCCTTTTGACTCAGCCGCTACAACCTGTACCGACTTATTAAAAAAAATTGTCTAAGGCCAGTACAGATTGTAACGGCTGGACCAAAAGGGGTTATTTCCTAACAACCGATTGCTGTGAATGAATCTATATATATATATATATGTGTGTGTGTGTGTGTGTGTTTTATGTATAGCCTATGGGTAAATCTAAAGTCTAAAGGGAGAGCAAGAAACGAAATTCACGGCATAAATAAGGGTATGGGGAAACCTTCTCTGACTCTCTTCCTAGTTTGTCGTCAGAGGTAACACAATACAAATATTGTATTTTGTATATTATGGAGCATGTATATATATATTATCTGTTTGGTATTCCAACAAGCACATGAGTTGGTATAATTTGCTTATCTCTCATGCATGCAACTCAACCAAACACATTTGTTTTCATGCAAAAGTCATATATATATATATATATATATAAAATAAGGATCAGGTCCGGACCTCCCGGACGGGAGAAAATTCAGACCTGTTTTTTTTTTTTTTTTTTTTTTGTAGAACAACTAAAAAAAAAAAAAAATTTATGGAACTGAAATTTTTCAATAATACAGTATTTTGGGTGTGTTTTTAATACATATACCAACCAATGTATGTACAGTCTGCCCAGATTGTACATACATGTTTTGTTATAGGCATCCAAATCACGCCCAAAACACTGTATAATGTAAAAATTCCAATTCCATAACTTTTTTTTTTAGTTGTTTCAAAAAAAAATAAAAAAAAAAAAGGTCCGGATTTTAACAAAATCCGGGAGTCCGGACTGGATCCGGACTCTATATATATATATATATATATATATATATATATATATATATATATATATATATATACGGTCCGAATCTTAAGTGCACCCATTATCTAATTCATTTCGTTCACTCCCCTTTAGCGACAGATTGGGCGACGATTCGATCTGTAGCTATATGTAGAACCGTCGTCTTAATTTTTAGCGACGGACAACATATTACGACGAACAACATAAAGCGACGGACCGAACATATTGCGATGGATCGAATCGTCGCTAAAGGGGGGTAAGCTAGGTGAGCTAGATAAGGGGTGAGCTTAAGATCCGGACCGATATATATATATATATATATATATATATATATATATATATATTATATATCATATTTTCTTATTCTTATTTATGGGTATATATAAAATTTGTTTTTCTAGTTCCAAAGTCATTGAGAATGTATTGGTTTTAGTACAAATTAATAATTATAACTATTATATAAAAATAAAATAACTTAAAAATTACTACTCATTACCACTTGTTTCTAAATCATAACAAATTTAGATCGATTTTAAATTTTAAAAATGTGTATATATCTAATATTCTTGGAATGGAATGAGTATATTATAAATCGTGTCGCTTTGAGAATATTTAATAAAAAATAGTAATTTATGATATAATCTGTTGTTAGAACCGTAATTTCGTAAAATCATAATAAAAAATTAGTCGAAAAATATGGTACGGGTGATCTTTGTCTTTATAGTGTTTATCGCCCCTACCACGAATATTTTGCTATGAGTTATTGACGATATACTTCCAGAATATATGTTAAGTTAATTTCAGAATTGAACAATTTTGTGATAACAATTTACAAAATATTTCAGTCAAATATTTTTTGTGATAGTTATACGTTTATAGAAAAAACTAAGCGAGAGGAGGGATTTTCAAGTGCAAGTTTTCTTCTTATAATGCAAGTATTCTCTACGCATATCTCTTCATATATCTACACATAGATAGATATACATGTATATAATAGTAACAACTATTATTAAATAATTCCATTTTAATTAATTACACATTATTATAAATATAAGTTACAAATTAATTAGTCATAATGATGTAATAAGTTACAAATTATTAATAATAATATAATTTAAATAGAAAAAATGGAGCACATTAAAGTTAATGATTTAAATTAACTAGTTGTCAAATATATATATTTTGGACTTTTTTTCTTTTATTTCATATAATTAATATGAAACTAAGACAAACTAATCTTTACATACAAATACATTATTAAATGTTTCACTTAAGTTATTGATAAATTCAAGTCATATGATTTTAACTTGAACCAAATGAATTATTCTTATTCTCCGCATAGAGATATTAAATTACACTTTTTATATTTATTAAATTATATTTACAAATGAATTTTATCAAATTCAAATAAATATAATAAATAATAAATCACAAAAATATAATAAAATGAAATATATAACAAATATAATGAAACGCATCATTTAAAACTTATTCGAGACAAAAATAAATAAATAAATAGAATTCCTAACATTATGAATGAACATATACTAGGGTCACTCCATGCATTTAACACCGACAGCTCGAAATAATTCAGCTGGCTTTCTTCCTTCGTACTCCACCTAGACCATGCATTTATATAATAATATATATATACTCTATAGTACATGAAGTTAAACTTTATCAATTGACCAATATAATATCGACACACATGCGGGAGATGATCTCTTTCTCTGCATGTCAGTACTGTATTGGTCAATTGAATAACTTACCATCAAGTTAATTTCATAATAACCGGATCATAGTATATAGTAGTAGTAGAATCTGTACGTGTGTGTGTGTATATATATATATATACTTAAAAATTAAAATTTACATAAAAAATGGATATAAATGTATTTAAATATTATTTATTTATATCTTGATATTAGATAATGAGTAAAAATATAAATACATTCATATTTAATATTTATGTTAACCTAAAATAGATAGTATGTGCTAGCTATTATTGGACTTCACGTGGGGAGCTCTTATTACAACGTACGTATGTACCCTAGTCCTAGCTGGTATAGAAAATATTAGGAAATGTCTTGGCGGACACGTTTTATGGACAGAAATATTGGTCCGGTTGAATTTTTTTAATTTTTTTTGTGATTCTAAAAAAATATATAATATTTATTTTAATTGAAATTTTTATAAAATATAGTATTTTTAGGTATAATTTGGATACATATACAATATAGTATTGAACAGATTTACACCTAAAAACACTGTATTTTATAAAAATTTCAATTGAAATAAATACTATATAATTTTTTGAGAGTCAAAAAAAAAAAATCAACCGGTCCAATATTCCTGTCCCCAAAACCTGTCCATGTAGAACTACTCAAAATATTATGAATCAATATATCATACATAAATAATGATATCATCGCATGAAAAAAGATTACATAATACTCACATACACGAGAGTAGATTTTCTATCTCAATTTTCATTGTCTCCTTGTATCTTCTCACTTAAACTTTGGCACTTAATTTTTTATTTAATTTTATACTTAATTAGTATTAAGTAAGATGCTAGGTATCAAAATTTAAGTGGAGGACATTTAAGTGGGGGACACTTAAGTGGGGGACACAAGGGGACAGAAAAAATGGAGATAAATAATCTGTTCTCCACATACAAACACATGCATATTACAGACTTTATATGTCAGGCGGAGGCCCACAACATATATACAACATATATGTATGTATCTATCTAATAAAATACAAATGATTTTGAATTTTCCGCTCACTCAATAAATCATCTGGGCCGTCCAAAGTTTGAGATAAATCACACCGTCCATACATCTATCTAATAAAATACATCTATCTATCTAATAATCTAATAATAATTTAATAAAATACAAATGACTTTAAATTTCTCGCTCACTCAATAAATTATTTTGGTCGTTCAAAGTTTGAGATAAATTATATTGTCCATACAGTGCCGGGGGCACGGGACCCAACTAGTATGTAAATATTATATGATTTTTTATATGTGATAATAATATTACTAATAATACATTCAATTTAATTATATTATATTTGGACCCTTCCTTACTTCCTTCCTTCCTTCCTTCGTGTGGAAATACATAACTCCTATCTATAGCTATTAGGTATTAGGTATTAGGTATTAGGTATTTGGTAGATGCCTAGACTTCATCGTGCATGTTTTTTCAGAATAACTAAAAGGTTGAATTGTACTACTATATATGTCACCGTACAAATCTACTCAACAATTACTTCATATCCAAATGCTGCCCAAAGAACAGCACTATGATATTTATTTTCTCATGCATAAAATTAATAAACTAAAACAAAAAAAAATTAATTACTCCATTTGTCCAAAAAGATCCTCCTAGTACGATATACAAAGAAACTAACTTTTTCAATATTTATTTAGTGGTTATTACGACCTAGCTATTTACCAGAGCAAGCAGTTTTCTCAGACTCAAGTAAAAGGTTTTTCATCTTTTTACTCGAGTCTATGAGAGTATAATAATTGTTTTTTTTAGTTTCATACATATAAATTAAGAAAATTATTTAATGCTATTATTTAAAAATTAAAATTTATATAAAATTTTATCACTACCCCTTTAAAGGTTGAAAACTATTAATGCAAGAGAGAAAATTTATTGGGGGTAATATAGTAAAATAAATAATTTATTCTCTTAGAAAATTATAAACGACAAATAAATTGAAACAATTTTTTTTTAAAAAAAACAGTTATTATGGAACCGAGGGAGTATATGTTTGTTTGCAAGATAAGAATATTTAAACTTGAGACTATTAATTTAGAAATTATAAAATAATTTAATAGTCTCTTCAGATTATAATTATAATCTCGGGATTATAATTTTAAGATTAATAGTCTTAAAATTATAATATCATATATTATAATCTCATGTATAATAAATAATCCCAACAAAGAAAGATAACCTAACGTAAGTCCATGAGGTTTCTCAACAAGAGAACGTACCAAGCGTCCAAGCCTAATCCACAGCTGCAGGGTATGGTCCTAGATAAGGCTGTAAACGAGCCAACACAGTTCGGGTTCGATTTGGACTCGACTCGAAAAATACGAGCGAGACTCAAATTTGTTAATAATATGATCCAAATCTGAGCATTAAAAATAGTTCAAATAAAAATACGAGTAGAATTTGAGCAAGGCTATACTCGACTCGTTTAAGATTCAAACTACTCGAATTTTTTATTGTGATTCGATACATACTCGATTAATACATATTCGAATAGATGTTCGATACATTCTCTTATAATATATACAAATTTAAATTAAATTAGGACAATTAGTTATTATTTTGTTTTGTTTTTAATTTTAATTATGATTTTATATTTGTAAAGTGTAATAATAAATATATTTTCTCATTTTTAAGTAAAATAACAAATTCAATTTATAATTATATTTATTACAAAACTAGTTATTATGTGAAGACTCGAATTCGAACTTGAATTTGAAGCTCGCGAGTAGTTTGAATAAATATTTGAGTCGAGTCGGATCGAATTTAAGTGTTAAATATTCGAGTCGAGTCGAATCTGAGTAGGATTTTTCAAATATAATTCGAATTCGAGCCGAATTCGAATACAAATTTATCATTTCGAGTCGAATTCGAGTAGCTCTCTGTTCGCTCCGGTTCGACTCGCTTACACCCTTATGTTGTGTTTGGTTTGGTGGAATAAAAGAGGGAACAGAATAAATCATTCCGTTGGAATAAAAAATATCATGTTTGGTTTCTCCCTTCCGTTGGAAAGATCTATTCAAGCTGGAATATTGCCCAACTGTAAAAATAAAAATTCATTCCCGGAGGGGGAGGCAGGAATGAATCATTCCATCTCTTATTTGAAGTGAATTGACAGATATACCCCCTATATGAAATAGGGAATTTACGGGTCAAATTTCATCGATCGATTGTTTCATTTGCTACTAGAGAGAACGACAAGAGGAGACGAGACGAGGAGAGAAGATAAAGGCATATATCGATCAACACCTTCCAATCATCGATTTTTTTTATCACAAATCTATACTAGTGCTTGAAGTTTCGATTTAATCGTAGTTTTTTTCCTCAGGTAATTTGAAATATGTCCAAAAGTTTTGAATTGAATCAAATACCTTCCAAATCTCTCACTAATTTCTTGTATGATTTTTGATAGTCGATACATATACATATATATAAACTAATATATATATATATATATATATATATATATATATATATGTGTGTGTGTGTGTGTGTGTGTGTGTGTGTGTGTTGTTTGATTTTTTTTTTTCAGAAGTTCTGTGGGTTCAAATAGTTACACAATAATTACTTAAATTTTGAACCTACAAGAATCAATTGTTGTTCTGGATACTATTTGATGTCTAATTTATTAAATCAAGTTCTGGGAAAATTGATGTTTAGTGAGATTTTGGTTCTTATGTTCTTGGTAACCATATCTAGCTACACAATTTAGGGGACATGATAATATTTCATATTCAGTTTGCAAGGTTCTTGTGAATGTGGATAGTTAGGTGCAGTTGGAGATGGAATTTCTGATGATACTCAAGTGAATGTTAATTTTATTAATATGTATGTTCTGCTTAATTTGGTAAAAGTGTGTTTTTCTATTATTCAACTTCAAAATGCAAACAAGCCCTTCTAGTTTCAACCAGATTTTAAGTAATTTTCTTGGCTAATGGTAGATAAACCACAATAACACTTCTCTAGTATGAACCTTTTATTCCAATTTCATGTCATTTAATTCTCTAGTATGAAAATCTTGTATATGCGGTGAATAGTTTCTCTTATAGCAATTTCGCTTAAGAAAATGAGCTATGATAATGCCATGTGTTATTGTTGGAAAAAAAATTCATCTTACATTTATTTATCCATCATTTTTACATTAGATATATACTGTAACAAGAACTTCATTTATGTTCATGAAACTATAATGCGGTGACTCTTCTCGACTATGTTTTTCACTACTGAATGAACGCGTATATAGGTACCATAATATTGTTATTACTACTTGTTTCTGTCTTTTGTTGTCCAACATATTTATGATGGCACTGTCATAAAACTACTATTATACTGTTTGTTTTCCTTAAAGTATCACTTTAAGCAACTGTTTGTTTTCCTTGAAGTATCCTGGTGTTGGTTGGAATTAGCATTAGTCATGCTTTATCCGAGTGTTGGAGCTGCAATCTTGGTGTCATTGTCTTCTCATTAATAATTTTGAGTTAGCTCTTACTTTTTGAATTGAATTGAAGTCATAGCTCATCGTAAATTAGACAAACAGAAGAGGATGAAGAGAATAATTGTTTTTTTTCTATTTTTAGTTCGAAATAGTTTCCATGGTTACCTTATTCATGCAATTTGTTATATCTATGGCACAACATAGACGAATGAGAGCACTTATTCGACCAAAGTACACCCTTTCTTGCTTGAGCGTGCTAAAATTTATGAGGGAGCTAGTGTATTACAGTGACATTACATGCCACAATTACCTTAGAATGGATAGGGCCAGTTTTACCAAATTGTGTTATATTTTACATACCATGGGCAAGCTTAGTAGTACAAAGAACCTTCAAATAGATGAACAAGTTACCATTTTCTTGTATGTACTAGCCCATCATGTGAAAAATCGAGTCATAGTGTTACAATTTCGTCGATCCGATGAGACAATTAGTAGACACTTCAATAACGTACTTAGTGTTGTAATAAGATTGAAAGGTTAACTTTTTTAGAAATCAGAACATATACGTGAAAACTCTACTAACGATAAGTGAAAATGGTTCAAGGTATTACTTTAACTTAGATATTTATTATCTTACTAAAATAAACCTTTTTTAAATTACATATTTATCATTATGTTAAGTATTTCTTACTAGGGTTGTCTAGGGGTGTTGGATGGAACATACATAAAGGTTAATTTCTAAGGTAATTCTCATACAGTAGAATAATCAATTTCTAGTTGTCATTATTCCTTCTACTTTTGTTCAATACTCACCCTAGACATATTTCAACTGTAGAAATTATAGCTCTACGATCCCATGTTGCATGTTCCTGCCATTCCAATGCAACCAGTGCTGCATTGTGTTGTTGTTCAATTAACTTACCCACAATATATAGGTAGTCCATGCCTGGTTTATATTGGTATTCTACACTCTCATGACAATATCTAAGGCATAAATTAGTGTCTAGTGAGGGAGGAATTTGCATGAATAGTTATATGTAATTTGTTTATACTAATTTATAAGGCATAAATATACTGGTTTAAATTAAATTACTAGAATATAATGTCTTTTGCATGAGTAGTTATATGTAATTTGTTTACGAGTTAAAATTATTATTGAATATTGGTACCTTGTCTCTTATTCGTGTAATTGTACAACCTCCTGTGATCTAAGCCATCTGTCCAGAGTCTTTAGTAATACGGATAACTGTATAAACTCTTGTCAGTTTTCTGGGAGAATTGTGTTGCTTAGGATACAATTGCACATATTTTTTTCCAGTTACAAATTTTAGTCATTAATTTACTACTAAAGAAATTTGTAAAAAAAAATAGTTAAAACGTGTCCCAGTTTGTAACTTCATGAAATCCATATATGTGAGGGACTATGACTTTCTTTTAGATGCAGGTGGACATTGTTACGTTGACTGTATAAGAATAGTTGGATTCCCTATTGATTTTGTTTAATTTTTAGGGAAATGTGTTTTCTAGTGGTCAGCTTTGTCTTGAAAAGGTGTAATTGGCTTAGATTGTGAGGCCTATAATATTTAGAATTAAAGTGTATACTGTATAAATATGAACATGTAAAGAATCCTTTCTATGGTGTGATACCACTTTGTTTAGATGTCAAATCTAGTAAACTGTTTTAATTGAAATAAATTCTCTCTGTTTTATTGCGAAAAATGGATGGAAGAGTTGAATAAATGAATACAGAATCTTGAATCTCATTATATAATTTGGTTTTGGTTAATGTGACGGCCCCAAAATAGGTATACATCACCCATCTTGAGTCGCCAATACATGGTACAAAATTCAAATACAACTTAATTATACAACAGTCGTGTAAAGTATGACAAAATACATGCTGTGAGTTTTAATACAAATATTGCCTTCTAGACAATATTCACTCTCAGAATAAGTCCTCAATACATTTATTGTCACACTATGTAACAGAATAATGAGGACTACTAGCTAACACTATCATCCAGAACATCACTCCGTTCCCCGACTCGTCCCAGCTACGTTCTCATTTCCTGAATAGAACAGTGAAAGAAAGGTTGAGCTCAACTAGCCCAGCAAGAAATATTATGACTAAGATAATGCAGAATAAATTATCATTAGTCCTCAACAATGTTAAACTAATAAAATACAATAGACATCAAGTTTAACTACAACGGAACAAGCAATCCATTAAAAGAGTCAAGTAGAGAATAAAATCTACTATCTTTTATGTTTTAAAAGGTTTTTCATCACTTTTATCGCTGAGACTCAGCTTAATAAATAATCCACATCATCCCTGCACTACGGCTAAGGATATTCATTAGGGTCACGACCACAAATTCCATGCACTACGGACCAAGGATATTTGTGTATTCATCAATGGTCATGATCATGCCAACAACTGTCCATCAATGCACTACGGGCCAATGAGGACTTTTATCACATCATTTGTAATATTACGGTCATGATTACACCGAATAATCCCTGATCATAATCATACCAAGTCCATCTATGTACTACAGGCCACAGATGACTTTCAAAAAATATAAACATGAGGATGATGACAATGATATAAGAATTCAATAAAACAAGTTCAAGAATTAAGTTATTCAGAAACTAATAACGTCCAAATTGTCAACATGATACTGCTTTGTAGAGTAAAATTTAAAAATGCTCAGAAGAATATTCCATGAAAAATACTGGATGAAGCGCAAATATCAATGATATTCCACTAATTTCATGGAGTATCGAAGTCAAAATTTTAACCAACTGAGAATAATAAGGAATGGAATAACAACAAAAATCACCATGCATGCGGTACTTCGCATAGACAGGTTATTCCAACAGAATAATAATAACGGAACCAGGTCAGGTGAAAATCACACCGACAGGATGTTCTAACAGAATAATAAAGAATGGAATAACTGTAACGCCCCAGAAAATTGAACATTTTGTAATTTCTTTTAATAATGAATAAAATAATATTATTTATTATTATTACGTGTTGAGAAGATGGATGTCGTTCTATAACCTAGAAACGTCGTAACGTCGTAGTATTTTAACTACGTGGGAGAATTAAAGTGTTTGAATTTCTAAAACGAAAATAAAAGTTTTCTGAGAAATTTTTCGAAAAACACTATTCATCAATTTCTGCTCGGGAATTATTTTTGAACTTCCGAGAAATACGTAATGTTATAATATCGAGATGATATCGATTATGTAATAATAATCTAAGTATGGAAAATGAAATATTTCGCATGCGTACCTAATTTGAGATAGTTAAGTTATTAAGCGTTAAAAGAAGGAAGTTGTGATCGTATAATGTGTAAACATTATATGGAGTAAGGAATATAGGTATAATACGACGTATTGTATTATTATGTACGAAGAACGAGATAACGTATATTTCGAATTAATATACGAGATAGCATACGAGAATTATACGTAGGATATGTATGTTAAGTTATTGAATTTAAGGTAATGGACTTGTGGGATTTCTAGTTTATTGATAGAAGCCCAAGTGTATGATTATCACAAGTCCAATCTATTGTAACTCAAGCCCAATAGGAAAGTAGTTGGATTAATTAACCAAGCCCAAGGTGAAGCCTTGACCCATGGGTCAAACCAAGTGAGGAAGTGGGTAGTCTTGATGGGCAAGGATTAAGTGTGATGACCAAGTGTTGTGGTGAGCAAGTAAAAGAAGTGGCTAGCAAGAAGACTTGAAGGTTAAGTTGTGAATAGTAAGGAGGTGGAATGAGGAAGTGGGATTGATTATTGTCCATTTTGCCCCAAGCTTTGGTGGCCTATAAATACCAAGTTCATTTCATTTTGTTGGTTGTTTTGTTATCATCCAACACTTTCCTCTCAAGCATATAAGCTACTTATTTGGTAGAGAGAATAAGTCACTTAAGCACTTATAAGCCACTTCAACCTTTGATAGTTTCCAAAGCAAATAGAAGTCTTCAAGGTTAAGACTCATTTTCTTTTATCTATATCTTTTCTATGATAGGATTGATAGAGAAGGGGGATTGCTTGAGGATAACATGTAATAAGTTATAAGGAATGAACTTAAGCCGAATAAGTTGAATAAGCAACTTGAACTCTAATAAGTTGTTAGGATCATGAAGGACTTGTCATATGATGTTAATATGTTGTTTATAACATGAGAACATTGATTGAAGGACTTAAATTATTGGTAAGTCATGAGTATGAAGATTTCTAGTTCATAAGTTGAAAAAGTCAATGACTTATGGAAATAAGTCAAAACCTACTTTGATTATAAGTTGGTGTAGTAAATCACTTGTAGTGATTATATGTTGGTTAAAATCCACTTAGAACGCTTAGTATGGTTGATTTGACAAACTTCGCACGATTAGACGATTAACGTCGAATTCGTGAAATTCTAGGAATAGAAGTCATATTTTGTGTTGGAAGTCAGAAACGTTAGTTTTCGATGGAGACAAGTCATTATAGTCATTATAGAGTTGCAGACTCGAAAATGACCGGATTCCGACTTAGAACGAAGAAATGAGAGTTGAACGTTCACGAACGTTTATCGTTTTCGTTAAAATGGACTAATAGGTCAAATTTTAGCAAATGAAGTCAAATAGATAAAATTCTTGCATGAACACGTAGATTATGAAATTTGTGAACCGTAGGCTTTTGAACGGACCAATTCGGAGTTAAAACGAAGAAGTTATGCGTCCGGGAAGTTAGCAAAATTTTCAAAAACTGCAAAATTTTCTGAGGACCAGAGTCCGCGCCGCGGCGCGACTCTAAGCCTTCTTGGCCGCGCCGCAGCACGAAGCCGGATGATGGCACACTGCTAACTCGCACCGCAGCGCGAGTTACAGACCAATTAGTGGCGTCGCGGCGCCAGTGCAAGGAAGAAGATAGAGAAGAAGGGTTCCAAGTGTAGAATGAAAGAGGGATTAATAGTAATGAATTGTGATGTAATCACAACATAATTAAGACATTGTAAGGTGCTTGTAATACACTAATGCATGTTTATAATCAATCAAAGACGAGCGGGATATGAATGACGTAATGAAAGCCGAAACCCTTAATAACGAAACTAAGTCAGAATTACATTGAGATGAAGGGTAAGGTATAATAGAAAACATACCTGGTTAATTATGACCTAATATGGTACATTATATGATTATGAATTGTAGAATCATAGAGACTTAAAGTGTACGTGTATTAACAAGTAAGCAGACTCCAAAGGCAAGTATTCTAACTCTTGTTCCAGTTCAGTCTGGACAAGCTTTGTAATTCATGTACTATTTCACATGAAATCTAGAATGATGAAGTCTTAAGCCAATTCTTCCGGCTAGACTTATATTATGATTCTGTCAAGCATGATTTGTAAATTACCGAGTTATATTGGTATGGTTTTCAATCGAAGACCACGCATGTTCAAATGTTTTTGTCGTTTAACGACAGGCACGTGAGGTTGCCACAATTAAACGTATACACGTTTAAAGAATGTAGTGTTTATCAACATAGAGTACTAAGAGCTGATCACTCAGAAGTGCTCGTAAGCTATGCCAGACTTACGGACTTAGTGCCGGGATGTCCTTTTCAAAAGAACTTATGTATGCTCATAATCTTGAGCCATAATTGTTATTCTACTGAATATTGATGGAAAAACGTTTTGAAGGAAATGAAGTGCAATTTTGAATCACCAATAGTACTTCGTAACTATTGTTCAGTTACTGGAGATATATTAGTTCTATGTTTCAAGCATGTTGTTTATTAGAATTATAGTACTTGCTGAGCTAGCCATGCTCACTCTTGCTTGAACCATATGAACACAGCTAAGATCGAGCGGACTGAAGGATCCGGCAAGGATAAAGGCAAGGCGAAGACGAACCCGTAGCATACTTATGTAATAGTATAGGAAGAATGTCTGTAATATATTGATATTATGACAAGAACAAATGAAAGGGTTACAAAGAACCTGGGTAATGTAATATTACTTTGATATATATGGAGTTATATTAGTCCTCTTGTGACTATTTGTGGAAATGTGTGAATGAATGGTAGTACCGTGTAGCACCATTTGTCGGGTTGGAAGAGACCCGGATTTGGGGGCGTCACGGGTTGGTATCAGAGCAAGAGGTTATAAAACTTAAGGGGGGAATTAAAACCTTAAGCCATAACCTTAGGAAGAATCAAAGAAGTACAAGAAGAAAATAACCTTATAAAAATGCATTATGATTATGATATGTGTTTTTATTATTCTACTGACGTGTATTAATCAACTTATTTGTTTTATGTAGATGTCAGGAGTAAACGGGATGTTTGTTTATGAACAGACCAAAAGTGTAGAGTCGGTGAACCAAGTAGAGGTTGTACCAAACCCTATAGCAGTAGAGCCAGAAGTAGTAATCATTGAGTCTGAAGACTCAGAAGAAGCTGACTACATGTCAGTATTTGACGGGATGATAGAGGAGGAGGTAGAGACAGTCTCCTTTAACCCAGTGGCTATAGCAGCAGAGATAGCTCCTGGGGGGTCGATGATGTCTCTGTTTATGTCAGTGTTGGATAGAAATATCCATTACTGTCAGGAGGTTAAGGAGCTGAAGGCAGAGCTTCAAATGCTTAGAGAGGACAAGACTAATATCGAGTCCATGTGGAAGCAGGAGCATGACGAGAGGATTTTGGCTAAGGACAAAGTCCAGGATTTAAAGCACGAGGTCTTGGAGCTCAAGGAGGAGCTCAAGACAAAAGTGCAGAAAATAGGGAGGATGTCCTATATCTATAGGAGTTCTCACACGGATTTTCAGCAGCAGGTAGCTGGATATCCGGTGGAGGTGGGGCAAACGCGGCATACTATTAGCCGTGATATCATTGCCGGTCTGGCCAAGGCAGATTTCAATAATGCCTTGAGGCAGATGTAGTTTAGTGGTGGTTAGAGTAGTTTGTAGATATTTTTGTAAGTAGTAGTGATGTAAAACCCTTTTTGTATAGTAAAGGGTAGTCTTTTGTAAATCCCAATTTTTTGGAAAGTGATAGCGGGAAAGTAATGTAATCAGCTTAGGCTGAGTATGTAACCGATGTAGTATTATACTACAAAGAATGTATATAAAGATCGTTTTATGGAAAACAATGAGTTATGAATGTTTGGAGTTATTGTTTTATATTAATGATAGCTAATAAAGGAAGGAATAATAACGCAATGTGTTTATTGTATCAGGCAAGATGCCGTCGAGAAGAGTGCAACGTAATCAAGGTGCGAACGTAAATCAACCGGAGGGAGGTCCGGTTAACGCGATGCAGGAGTTTGTTAATTTATTAACAGCCGCCTTTAATAGAACAGGGGCTAATATCCCCGTAAATCCAGGAGTAGCACGAGCTACTACCTTTAAGGATTTTAAGAGTGTAGGTCCGCCGGAGTTCAAAGGAACTACGGACCCAATCGAAGCCCAAACGTGGGTTAAGGAGATAGAGAAGGCATTTGTAATTGCAAATGTTGATGAGGCCCAGAAGGTTGCCTTTGCAACCTATATGATGAAGGGAGAGGCCAATTTTTGGTGGGAAGCCAATCAGGCTAGGGTCGGGATAACGACTTTAACGTGGGATAGATTCAAGGAGATATTCTTCGAGAACTACTTTCCCACGAGCATGCAGGGAAGGATGGAGATGCGATTTTTAGAGCTGAAACAAGGGGAAATGACGGTTCCCCAATACGCTGCCAAGTTCAATGAACTGGCTATGTTCGCTCCACACCAAGTGGATACCGAGGTGAGGAAGGCGCGACGGTTCGAGCAGGGCTTGAAACCATGGCTCTATAACCGTATATCAGTATTCCAAAGTACTTCTTTTGGGATCGTTTTAGAGAAGGCGATAATCGCCGAAGGTGGTAGTGAGGCGTTGAGCCAATACCACAAGGAAAAGAGGAATAAGGGGAAGGTTGACGGGAGAGTCAAGATTGAGGGAGCCAGTGGGAGTGGCGAGGGTCAGAAGAGGAAGTTAATTAACTCTGGGAATACCGGAGTGAAGCAAGGAGACCCAAAGAGAAGAATGGAGGCCTGCAAGACCTGTGGAAAGACTCATTTAGGAGTCTGTCTCAAGGGGAAGACCGTCTGTTACAACTGCGGACAGGAGGGGCACATTGCGCCAAATTGTCCGAGTCCGAAAAAGAATCATGGATGCTTTGTGTGTGGATCAACCGACCATATGGCAAAGAACTGCCCGAAGAAGGGGACGGACGGGAATCGGGGAACTAATAGCGGTAAGTTAGCTATTGGGGGTCCAGCTCAGCCGGGTAGGCCGATGGGTCGTACCTTTAACATGACAGTCCAAGATGCGGTTGCATCAGGGGACGTCGTTGCAGGTATTATCCCGATCAACGATATTAATGCGTACGTGCTGTTTGATTCGGGTGCTACCTGTTCATTTATAGCATGCATTTTTGCTAAACGATTAGGACTACTTCCCGAAAAGTTACATATACCTGTAAATATTAAGGTAGCAAACGAAGATATAATTCCTATTGAAGATGTTCATAGGAGTTGTTGTGTAGATATACGGGGTTGTAAATTATCGGTAGATTTATTACCAATAAAGTTAGAAGAATTTGATGTAATTCTCGGAATGGATTGGTTAGTAAACCATGGGGCAATAATGGATTGTCAAAAGAAGTGTGTGAACATTAAGACGTTAGAACAACCTCGGGTAGTATTTTATGGGAATAGATCGCCGGGACGTTCGTGTTGTCTAACCATGACACAAACTAGAAAATTACTGAGGAAGGGATGCGTAGGATATCTGTGCCATGTTGTTGATACCGAAAGAGTGGTAGCAACCATGGAACAAATACCTATAGTGAGGGAATTCGCCGATGTATTTCCGAGTGAATTACCTGGTCTTCCGCCGGATAGGGAGACATAATTTGTGATAGACATTGTGCCAGGAGCGGCACCAGTTTCCAAGGCACCGTACCGTATGGCGCCAGTAGAGATGAAGGAGTTGATGGTACAGTTACAAGAACTGTTGGATAGGAAGTACATTCAGCCGAGTGTGTCACCGTGGGGAGCACCGGTACTGTTTGTCAAGAAGAAGGACGGATCGTTAAGACTTTGTATCGACTACAGAGAGTTGAACAAGTTAACGATAAAGAATAAATACCCATTGCCCAGGATCGATGATCTCTTTGATCAGCTGAAAGGGGCTAATTATTTTTCTAAAATAGATTTACGAACGGGGTATCATCAGTTGAAGGTTAGGAAGGAGGGCGTGCCAAAGACAGCATTCAGGACTCGTTATGGTCATTACGAGTTTTTAGAGATGTCATTCGAGTTGACAAATGCACCAGCTGCATTCATGGATATGATGAACAGAGTGTTCAAACAATATTTGGACAAGTTCGTCGTGGTGTTTATAGATGATATTCTAGTCTATTCTAAGACGCCAGAAGATCATGTTGAACACCTTAGATTAGTGTTGGAGACATTAAGGAAGGAGAAGTTGTATGCGAAATTCACAAAGTGTGAATTTTGGTTAGAGAAGGTGCAATTTTTAGGTCATGTCATTGACCATGAGGGGATTTCAGTGGATCCAGCGAAGGTAGAAGCCGTGATGAATTGGGAACAACCGAAAACGCCGACTGAGGTGCGGAGTTTCCTAGGATTAGCAGGTTACTATCGGAGATTTATCCAGGATTTTTCAAAGATAGCTACTCCGTTGACTAATTTGACGAGGAAGACGGTGAAATACGCTTGGACTGACAAGTGTGAGAACAGTTTCCAAGAACTAAAGAAGAGGTTGAGTGAGGCACCTGTGTTGTCATTACCCGATGACACGGGAAATTTTGTAGTTTATAGTGATGCTTCGCATAGAGGACTTGGTTGCGTGCTCATGCAGCATGGCAAGGTCATTGCGTATGCCTCTAGGCAGTTGAAGGATTATAAGAAAGTTTACCCTACTCATGATCTAGAACTAGCCACAGTAGTTTTTTGTTCTAAAGATATGGAGACATTATCTTTATGGAGAAAAATGTAAGATATACACGGACCATAAAAATCTAAAATATATCTTCACACAGAAGGAGTTGAATATGAGGCAGAGAAGATGGCTGGAGTTGATAAAGGATTACGACTGTGAAATCCTGTATCACCCTGGAAAAGCCAATGTAGTTGCCGATGCCTTAAGTAAAAAGGGTCGGGAAAAGTTGTCTTTGTTAACGGCTCAAATTGAGTTAATAACAGAGATGGCTAGGATGGAGTTAGAGGTGAAGCTACCCAGTGAAGAAGAATGACCAATGTTGTTTGCAATGGAGATGCAACCAACCATCGTAGAGAGAGTTAAGGAGGTGCAACTCAAAACTGATGAGTGTGACCGGATGAAGGAACGGCTGACAAATGAAAAAGATACTAAATATAGTCTTGATAACGAGGGATTATTGAGATTCTATGTTTCAAGCATGTTGTTTATTAGAATTATAGTACTTGTTGAGCTAGCCATGCTCACTCTTGCTTGAACCATATGAACACAGCTAAGATCGAGCGGACTGAAGGATCCGGCAAGGATAAAGGCAAGGCGAAGACGAACCCGTAGCATACTTATGTAATAGTATAGGAAGAATGTCTGTAATATATTGATATTATGACAAGAACAAATGAAAGGGTTACAAAGAACCTGGGTAATGTAATATTACTTTGATATATATGGAGTTATATTAGTCCTCTTGTGACTATTTGAGGAAATGTGTGAATGAATGGTAGTACCGTGTAGCACCATTTGTCGGGTTGGAAGAGACCCGTATTTGGGGGCGTCACAATAACAACAAAAATCACCATGCATACGGTACTTCGCATAGACATGTTATTCCAACAGAATAATAAAGACGGAACCAGGTCAGGTGTAAAACACACAGACAGGATATTCCAACAGAATAATAAAGACGAAACCAGGTCCGGTGTAAAGCACAGACAGGATGTTTCAACGGAATAATAAAGACAGAATAATAAAAGAATGTCACCAAGTATAGGGTATTCCACGTATACAGGTTATTCCAACAGTATAATAAAGAAATGGAATAACAGAAGTTCTCTTCTTGAATACAAAAGAATAATATCCCTTACCGTAAAAGAAACTGGATAAAGGAAAAGAAAGTTAGCAGACTTCTCTTCTTATTTCTCTCTATAACTTTCTCTCTCTAGAGTTCAGTGAATTCGTAAGAAAATAATGAATGAATGAGCTTCTATTTATAGAAGAATGGACTGCATAGTAACTAATTCATGAACGGTACAGATTGATTTACTTTTAATTGGACGGTCCATATTTAAAGCAAAAAAATTTAAATAAAATATATTATATATATAATATATATAATAATATTAATATTAATATTAATAATAATAATAATACTCCCTCCGTATAAACCAAATATTCCCCCCACCCACCCACCCACCCACCCACCCACCCACCCAACCACCCAAAATGTCAACTTTGAAAAAAAACTTCCAACCATTCAATTTTCAATACTGTGGGCTCCACATGCTCCCCTCCCCCCAACATGTCATAATCACAGGGTCCCATTATATTTAAATAACTTTCTACCAATAATGTTAAAAAATAGGTAAATGGGGGTCTAAATAATATGCTAAATTTACAACAACTACCTCATAAAAATCCTTTCAATATTTTTAACAATATTTATCATTATTATTATAATTCACAATATTAATCGACCAGGTCGTTCCCAGGAAAGAGGGGCTTTCTAATAAGGATTTCTCCCTATTGGCGCGCAATTAGGTGACCAAACCTCTCCTTGGCAGAACTTCTAGACATCATTAATATTGCAATTTATAATATTAATAACTCTGTCATTTCAATTATTGATTTAATAATATATAAAATATCGACAATAATTGAATCAAATAACGTGAGATACTATGCAACAATTACTACAGCAATAATTGAACAAAAATGAGTGACTTCTCACGTAAGCATTAATAATCAATACCGTGTGCTACTATGCAACCACGCGTATTACTGTACTTTTACTACCAAGTAGTTCAACAGTATTAGCGGTAAAACTTCCGCCGTTATTTTCATAAAATATTTTTGTCGTTTTCTCAATTCGACAATAATTCTGTTGTGGGGTCCACCAATAATTGTGTCGTCGTACGAATATTCTCCGACACAAAGAATATTCCCCGACCAATCGAATATAATATAACAACTTGCATACTTTTGCAAAATTTATAAATATTACCCACATCTATAATATTATATCAAATTCACACCATAATATAAAAAAATATTTCGAGAAAATTAAATATTTATTCATAAAATCTGGGGTCACACAGTTAAGATATTGGTTTGATCATGTGGATTAATTATTTGATGGTCAGAGTTGTTTGAATATATTATCAGAGTTTTTTTTAATTACTGTGTTATTTTTTTTCTCTTACTTGTTTTAGGTGCACCAAAAGAGAGCAAAGTGGCAGAATAAGACATTTCTACATTATTTGGATCTCTGTGTTATATTTGGCAAGGATAGAGCAACTGGAAAAGATGCTCTATCAGCTGCAGAAATGATCGAGTTAGATAAAGAGATCCAAACAAATGATGGAGATGATGACTTGATTCCAACTCGCAATGAGAAAATATCTAGCAAGTCCTCTAGTTTCAAGAAAAGGGAGAGAAAATCAAGTTTCGATATTGATTCTGAACCTGCCATGGAGAGGGCTGCTACTATTCTTGCTGCACAACTCGAGAAATCATTTGCTCAATTTGCTAACTTTCTTGGATTGGAGACTTTATTAAATGAGCAACGGAAGAATCTCAGTAATGCGTTGAGTAATGTGCCCGGTCTAACTGATAGTGAGCGTAACAAGGTCATGTGCAAGCTTGCTCGTGAGGAGGAGTTGATGGTGGTCTTTTTTAGCCTTCCCGATGAGCGAAAAGAGGATTTCGTCAAAGATTTATTGAGTGAAGTGTTATACTAGTTATTTAGACATTTTATTATGTTACTTATTGAATGATGATATTGGGATGAAAAATTCTAGGCTGACATTGCTTTGGCGACCGGTCTTGCGACCGGTCCAATTTTTTTTTTTTTTTTTTTTTTTAAATGTCTCCCAAATAATTTATAAGATTTATTGGAACTGGAATTTTTACAGAATAAAGTATTTTGGATGTCATTTGGATACATGTAAAAAATATGCCTGTACAGACTGTACAGACATATTTTTTACATGTATCCAAATGACATCCAAAACACTTTATTCTGTAAAAATTCCAGTTCCAATAAATCTTATAAATTATTTGGGAGACATTTAAAAAAAAAAAAAAAAAATTGGACCGGTCGCAAGACCGGTCGCCAAAGCCCGGTCAGTGTAGAATCACTCTATTGGGATTTTGTTTAGGATTTTTTGATGGAATGTATTACTGCTTGATTAGACATTTTATTAAGTTGTTGGTTGTTAAATGAAATTATGCTTTATGTTATTGAATTTTATCATCACTTTATATTATTGAGTGGGGTGTTATACTAGTTGATTTAGTTTTGTTGGTTGTATTTTATTTTACACTACTTATCTTTAGATTTTATCAATTAAAATAAAGTTAATTCTAGAGAAATAAAAAAATATATAAAAAAAAGATAACTTACAAGTAAGAAAAAAAATTATAAAATAAAATTATATGAAAAAGTATTGTAAAAAAAAAGAAGAATATAATTATAAAAAAAATCTACAGAAATATGTGTTAAATTTTTAATATAAATTGAATTTAAGTTAAATTTGAACATTTGGGGGTATTTAGGTCACTTTCTAATTATTTATTTCATTCTTAGATGTATTCCTAACATCAACCAAACATGTACATGGAATATTAAAAAATTATTTCATTCCCTTCCTTATTCCATTCCCTCATTTATTCCATTCCCTACTCTATTCCATTCTTTTAATCCAAACGTAGCATTAGTTCTAGAATGATTTAGGTGTTGTTTGTTTACATCTGATTGCCTCTTAATGGACTGCCTCTTATTCTCTAAGAGGCATAATGATGTTTGTTTTTTTTTTGTTACCTCTGAATGCCTCTTAATCGGTAAGACAGAAAATGAAATCTTAATAATTAAGAGGTACCTCTTAATGAATTTTTTTTGCTAATTTTTTTTTATATAAATATATTAAACAATATTATGCACTCATTTTTATTAAATTGAATATTTAAAATTATTAAATAAAATTTTATCCTTTAAAATGGTAAATAAGTGTTATTAAGAGACAACTTACTTTTTAGTTATCAAACAATTTTTTAGATTCAGACCTCATAACCATTCAAATAATCTAATTTATTAAGACCTCATAATCATTCATATCTTAATTTTTAAATTTATCAAACACAACCTTAGCTAGTTACCACTAATTAATTATGAGGGTACGTACATGGTCCTTTATACAGATAGATCAAGTAAGAACATTAGCCACAATATAAATAAATGACATACAAAAACATCAATTTTCTCTTATGTAGTAATGATTAGATCTCAATACAAGGGTTGCAATATATGTATTGATGTGTTTAATTATCATTTACTTGTTTCTTTTGACAAAAATTATGTGTCCTGAAAATGGAGGCTACTACTAAAATAGCCCTTGAAGAATTAACATATACCAATAATAAATAATCTAATTTATTCGAATAGTATAATTAATACCTTCAAAGCTTGAAAACACTCTTGAACTACACAAAGAAGAGAAAAGTAGACCAAATTTATAGGCAATTTAATTATATGAAAGGCTAAGAGGAGGAGATTAGCTAGCTGATGAAAAAGTCATCAAGACATGAACACATACCTACCCCTGTGATGTAGACTAATATGGATGTTGATTTTAATCTTTAATTCATTCTATTATTTTTGACAAATCTCAACCCATTAATTAAAATTTTAAATGGAAATTAAAAAAAAAATTATGCCATGTTAGATTGAAGGAATGGAATCGGTAAAAGAATGGAATACGGAATGGAATGATTCATTTCATTCGTGACTGAAATGAGTCATTCCATACTCTCCCTTAAAAAATAAAATTCATAAATTTCGTAGGAATGAAAATAATTTATTTCAATAAAACAACTAAACACAATTTTTTTTAATGAATTATTTCATTCCTACCTTGACTCGGGATATATAGGCATTGATAATGAAAAGGCCTGCAGACAATTAGGACTTGATGTGGACCAAATCACATGTGCTCGGCCTTAAAACTAATTAATGAAGGGTCGCAATTGTAATCCGATGGGTCCATTTGTGGGCCTGTTACTAAACCCAACCACTGGATACCAAATTTACCGACGTGGGGAGACTCAAACCTCATCATTGGGTTTATGTTCGTCCTCTTCTCCTGTTAAAATGGACTACACGTACGGTGGGCCTCAACTGCCTTTCCTAATACTGGAAAAGGCCCTAAGAAGTCTATGATGAGGTCCAGTTCATTAAGCTTTTTGTATTTTTCAAATATTATGATGTAAATCATACTTTTAGTTCATTAAATGATTCCAAAAATCAAGGTCTTCCCTTCCCATTATTAAATACTAAATCCTATGTTTATTACATTAAACTAAAAAAGTAACCAATATTTGGCAATAGCCATGAGTTCAATTTAGAACTGAATAATGCAAGTATTCTGTTAAATAAAAACATTACAACCCAATAGAGTATTTGAGTGCACCTATAAAACCTTTACTATTGAATTATATCAATACAAAATTTAGGTGGACCAAGATACAACCAACAACCGTACGTACAACTATTCAACTTGTTTTGCCCTATATAGCTTTCAGTTAAAACTCTGACGTAAAATTAAAAATACTGCGAATCACCATAAGACTACAATGGATGACATGGTCTAAAATACTATGTTTCACTTACCAATTGAACATGGCTTCTATGTTTTACTGACGACCCTTCTCTTCTTGTTAGATCCTCCTTTATGTTTTTGGTCTCGATTCCTCTTCTTTGTTAGCTTTTGGAAGGATTTTCCAACCAACGATGGTTGTTCTTTCAACGCAAAACTTCTTGCCACACGGCCCAAGTGAAGTTTCTTAACCATAAATATACTTTTCAGCTCACCACGATGAGCACTGTATGCACGGACCCAAGAGCAAAATGCATTCATTGCCAGCTTCTTAACACTTGGCTGATACAAATTAGGAAGCAAAACATCAATAACTTGATCATTACTAGAGACCCTGAATTCAGCATCCATACAGTATACCATGCCTTGATTGTGTCCTAATCAATTTATCAAACACCAAGACGACCTCTAGATTATTTGATCTAAAACATTTTTGATCCCTGCTTTCAACAAATGATGATGCTATCAAATTTTGAAGCATAATGTTGAGATTCATTTAGTATAATTCAAAAGAACAGACAACATACTTCGTGAAGTTGAACAGGGATGTTCATTAAATGAACTATACTAGGTTTGACGTACACAGACAGAAATATACATTTATGAAATATATAAAAGTGTGGTTTCTAGGCTAATTGACAACTTCACCAAGACAATTACCTAAAACCTAATCATTTAGGTCAATAAACACAAGAAAAAATTGATTACAATGTTGGCTTTTTCAGATACTCTAGGCAATATTCAAACAGAAGTACAGAACAATATGGGCCAATGCACGCTACTAAAGAGAATTAGTGAAAGCACTTAATAATTTTCCAAACTACAAAAATTAATACACAAAGCTTACCTCTCTATAGATGAAGGATTCTAGTGCCTTCTGTAGAGAAAGCACCCAGGGATGCACCTCTAATGAAATAAACTTCTTGACATGCTGATTATGACCATACAATGGCAAGCTATCCAACAATTTGAGAAGAGGATACTCTGTTAGCAACACACCATGTCTTTCCAGATCCTGCAAATAATCGATTTCAACTGGCTGTAGAAATAATAGAGAATCTCCCCTTTCACCCAAACGAGCAGTTCTTCCAACCCTGCGTTGTGCAAGATTTATGTAGCATTCGTTAGTATCTGATAGGATTTCTGCATGTTGAATAAGAATCTCAACTGACCCAGTCACACCGTAAGGGAAACAGTTATAAGAAAACCAGCCCCCAAAAGGGTGATGGTAATATAAGGAATTCATATCTCGGGGAGAGAGTGGGGGACTCGATGCCTGCATCTCCGCTGCAGGGGTGGATCTCACCCACTGGATAACCACCTCAGTTTTCAGAAAATAAGCTTAATGCAGATCAAAATAATTTAAGTTTCATGCCTAGTAAAAGATGTAATGGGCGTACGACATGAAACTTTAATGCTTCTAAAAGAAAATCTTTCTTGTGATACAAAGTCTAGAAATATCCAACAAAGACCTCTGAAGCAACGGTAATAATCACCTTAAAACTACTAATGGATATGAAAGTAGTACACAAATTCCACAAAATCATAAGAAACCTGTGCACGTATTCAGTTGCCTCCCCTGGAGAATCATACTGTATAATACATCTGACTTTCGGCAAATCCAAGCCTCTTGCAGAAACATCTGTTGACAAGAGAAGAACTGATTTTTCTGTTTTAAATGCATTGAATGTACTTCTCCGGTCATCATGATTCATGTTTCCATGCAACCGATAAGTTTTGCAACCCAAAAAGAGATTGCATTCAGCTTCTGGAGGTGAATTAGGTGGCCACTGAAATTCACTCAGCAATGAATAATGAAAATCTACTGCATCACATGTTGAGAAGAAAACCACAATCTGTAAAATCAAAAGTTTATTACCCAAACTGTTGGATGAAATGACAAAAAATGAAGCCACTGCATTAATAAAGAACATGTAGTAGAAAATAGGCTTCTACAAATGAAGGTCCACAAGATGATAGGGAGAAAGGTTAAAATGGTCGTTATCAATAGTCATCAATGAACTTGGAGAACAATGTGTTCGAGCATGTAAACATGATGTGGTAATTATTCTAGATATGCGCCATAAGTACGCCTGTAGATGAGCCGAGTTACCCACAAGCTACACAAGCTCAGTTTGACTCAACTTGAGGAGTTCAATAAGCAAATATTGTTCGATTAGTTAAATAAGCTACTCAAGCTCGGCTTGATACTGAACGACTTACCCAAATTCGGCTCAGCTTGTTAAAATTATGCTCGACTTCTTTAAACTTGACTAAGTTGCACGTTTTTATATGCAAATGTATATGTATGTAACAATATTTATATTCATATTACAGAAATACAAAAAATAAAAAAAAAAGTACTAATCATTAAATTTATACAATTTTTTATCTTCTATGAAACATTTAAGTGTGCATGAGTAGCTCACAAGTAGCTCGAATAATGTGTATTTGAGAGATTGTCCTCGGGCTGAGTAGTGTCCACATGAGTTCGTTGAGGTGTCTACACAGGCCTGTGATCCTCTTTTATATTCTCTCGAGAGTTAAATGAGCTAAGAGTAGCTCAAGTATTAAATGAGCTAAGCTTGGCAACTCTTTTGCAACCTCAACCTCAACCTCAACCACCTCAACCTCAACCTTAATAAGTACAAACTAAATGTTTTTTAAACAAGTCAGGATCGGCTCAACGTTAGTCATTTGCAGCACTAATCATAAGGAAATTGATCACTATCTATCTCCAAGTGATTTACATTGTGTTGCTAACCTAGCTGTCCAATTACTGTGACTCAGGGTTCTTTAGGAACTAGTAAACTCTTAGATCCTTTGATGTTTGAGTGTGGAAGAAAAATTAGTATGGCAAAGGATATCAATAATCTCACAAAATACTAAATTTAAATCTTTTGCACCCAGAAGCATACACATATCCCAATTTAATGCTAGAAGCACCTGCTTTTAATAGCATCTGAATTTTGGAGAAATTAAAGTATGAAGACAATTTTACAATTCATGAACGATGAGTAATTTGGAAATCCACGGTTAGCCTTACCTTTTGGGAAGCAGATCCGTCAAAAAGTTTTTTCAAAATGGAAATAAGCACCACAAGCCGAGAACCACAAAACACTGTTGGGATAATTTAATCAGAATCCTATAACTATATTGCAATTAATTAAGGTCACAAATCAAGACACGAACTTCATTGTATACCTTTCACATATCTAATGCAACATCCACGTCAGATTTTAAAGTCCCGTTAATCTCGTGAGATAGCTTCGGTTGCATCCTTTTGTCATCAAGACCAATTGTAACTGGATTTTCAAAACTGATGTTGGCAAGATGATTTACTTTATCATTTAGGGTAGCTGATAATAGCAAATTTTGCCTCTGAACTCCCCTCTCCCTGCCATTATTTTGCCTCGAACCCAAAATAGTAAGTATCTCTTCTATCTCTTTACCAAATCCTAATTACAGATTCCTGTTAAGGTCCACATGAAAATTAATTTAGGAGTTCAAGACATTAATTGTAGAAATGTACGAGTTGCAGTGTCATTTGAATTTATTCTACCTATCTGCTTCATCAAATATTAACCAACGCAAATTCGTGTGTATGAATGCCGATGTATTCTTCAAGTGATCCAAAAGACGGCCAGGAGTCCCAATAAGAATCGATACGCCTGGAAACATCAATGAGTGAAGCATTTTAAACAGCTTAATACTACATATGATCCAAATTCAATAGAAAATTCTCGAAAAAAGGACATCATGACAGTTGTAAGAACACATTAGAAAGTTGAAATTACATTTGGTGAAAAAAAACAATCAGATCATCAACCAAAACTAAATGCAAATAACAAACAACTGATAGGAAAGACAAAAGTTGATTAAATATGAACTGGTGGGTCGCTCAAGTGGTTAGAGGCGACAGTAGACAAACTGGGCAAATATAATAAAAAGAGTCGAACATGCTCATATGCACAAAATAAAAAATAACAGTACTAAGAATGATGAGGCTTCACCATCCATCGGTATATCCTCACAGAAAATCAACCTATCACTCTATCAGTCAACTGAAATCGTAATAAGCAATAATAATTGTGTTATTTATAAATAAATTTAAATCAGCACTTTCGTCCTCTTTCATAACCAAACGCAAACAAATGGAACAAATGGTCAAAAATAAAATGTGTTCTGGTTAGAGGGAGAAAACATTATGGCGTCTAAGTTTCCAAAAGTAATGAACCATTACTGAATGGTAGTATTTTTTTTATTTTGATAAGTACTTCGTGGTAGTCAGTATTTAGTAATTCCAGTAACCAAGATGCAAATGAAGAGCAACACAATGTCCTATAAAAGGTTTAAGCCGTGATATATTCCCTGAGAGACAGACCAAGAAAAACAACTAAAATGTAATCATAATGAAAGCAAACAAAAATATTCATAGATGTGGCAAGGCCCTTTCAAACAATCAAAAAGGGAGGGATACATCCACTAATAATAGCTATTACAATCAAGTGTGTTAACTCTTACATTCGAATAGATAAATAAAAATAAGGAATTACCTTTGAAAATATATTTTCAATGGTCAAGGGAAAAAATCAGTTAAAAGAGAAAGGAATATCACAATGTCATTCGTATTATTATTCTCGTAGGCTATTGGTCTAACATGAAAAGACTCAATAAGCCTAAGCCAACTTTTCAGCTTCTACAAATTAACTGGACCCTCAATATGAATATTTTTTTCCACAAAATAACTTTTAGCAAGTATAAAAATTAGAACATCAAGTGTCAACTCTCACAAGTTCAACTTATGAATACAATTAACTCGTGACTTCCTACCTTTGCGAAGCCTGGATTTCTCTTTTGACCTACTTTCCCCGCCCATAATGTAACCTGGAACGATCCAATAATAACGGTGCAACAGTTTCTGCAGGATTTCGTATACCTGCATGCACAATTCATGCGTTGGTACAAGAACCAACGCTATTATGCACATAACAGATAAATCAGCAAATTGAAGTCATGTTCCTAATGACTAGGAAAAGTAGAAATATGATATCATAGACCAAAGTTTAACAATGAGCATAAGCTGACCCCAAATCCAATATTATTAGAATGGAGCTTACAATAACATAAATGCAATGCAACATCTTCACCGAACAATTTCCAACCATTTCAAGAATCATGATTGACCATTCCATAAGCGGGAAAATCCAAACAGATAACAAAATATTATACACCAACGAACTGTTATATGTCACTACATTTTTCTTTTCAATTTTTCTGTTTTCCTTACACGAGAGGGTTGGTTCGAATAAATTCATATAAGCATATACATTTTAGATGCAGAGTACAAAATAGCATGATAAACAATGTAACCACAAAATTAAAAAAAAAAAAATCAGAGCAAATAATGAGTCCGCGCGCATGTGAAAAATAAAAAAATCACCCCAATGCCATCCGCTATTTCAAGTTAATAGTTACATCTTTGAAGTTAGAATCACGTGAAAGCTAATTTGCATTAAGCTCCCCTCCAAACTTCAAATTTAAATGTGAAATGCCATTTAAACCATCCACAACTGAGAATGTATATTACCTAGCATAGCTATAATGAACTTCATGTGAATAGTCATGTCATAACTTTTTATCCCAACAAAAAAAATGTTGTGCTAAGTAAATATTAAAGGTTAACTTATCCATATTCTGAAGAAAACAATCATACCAAAAGTACCATCAGACCGTTGGATTTTTTTTATCAAAATCCAGCAAGTGATGAACAACTGGAGCTAGATATACTACGGTTTTGCCAGTCCCGGTAGCTGCATTAACAAGCCTACATTTCCAAAATTCAAAACAGATACCGTCCTAAATATTAAAAACCACAAAAAAGAGGCACCAAAATACTTAATTAAGAACAGAAAATTCAAAATAGATAATTACACGTGTTTCCCAGAGAGAATAACAGGAATTGCCTGAGCCTGGATGTGGGTTGGAACTTCAAAACCCAACTTGTCTGCGAAATAAGAACCATATGAAATAATCAAAAATATCTTCTTTTTACAACTAGTGTTTCTGCCATTGATTCAAAATCAAAAATTCGAAACAAAGAACAGCTGAATTTTAACATAAAAACTCTGTAAAAAAAATTTTTATGTGTGTCAGTGAGTGTGTGTGTGTGTGTGTGTGTGTATATATATATATATATATTAAAGAGAGAAATAAGGAAACCTTTGAGCCCTTTACATAAGGAATGGCGAAGACCGAGACTTTCGAAAGTGCAAGAAGCGAAGACCTGGTTTCCTCTACAACCCTCAGTCTTCCTTATGTTCTTTTCAGCCATTGATTCTTTTTCTGTTTTTTTTTTCTCCATTATTCAGCTTCTTCTTCGCCTTCAATTGTTTGGTTCCTTCCTTCTGCTTCCCCTTCATGCTAGGGTTTCCGTACAACGGCGTGGTTGCATAACTTTCGTGATTCATAGCCCGGCAAGAATTAACCGTTGTTTATGGGTCGGACCTTCGAAGCCCAATCGTGTTTTCAAGAAAAATATAAAAAGAATTTACTGCGTGTTAAAAGAGTTATTTTTTCTCTTACTCTTTTTTACAAAAAAGAGTTTGATTTAATTTTTTTTTGTAGTCAATTTGTGAAATTATAATATTTAAAATTAATATCAATTTTTTTAATTTCGATTAATACAATAGTTAATATTGTATGTTGCTCAAAAAATATTTTCAAGTACAAAATTATTATATCCAACATTAAAAATATCAATTTTTACCCTTAAAAGCTGTAATTTGTTAGTTTAACGGTGACAAAATTAAATAGATTATGTAATTTTATATTACTATCATTAAAAATATGTCGAATTAAAAAAATGATAAATAATACTCCATCCGTCCTAAATTAATTGCTCAGTTTTGACTTTTTAAAGTCAAATTGACCATTTTTAAAACTAATCTTTTTACTATTTTTGCTAAAATATAGGTGAAGAGATTATAACCAAAAGAAAGTATATACAATTTATTACTAATCCTAATTTTTATAATTTTAGAAATATATTTATATATGCTTAATTATTAATTCTAAAAATAGTCAATTTGACTTAAAAAAGTTAAAACTGAGCAGTTAATTTGGGACGGAGAAAGTATTAAATATTTATAATACGAATATTGATGGTACTCAAAAAATGAACTTTTGACTTTAAATAAATATGAGTAGGCCTGCCCTGCCCTGCCTACATCATAAAAATCAACTCAACTACGTCTTGTTATTTCTCTCATGCTTAAGAGGTTCAGTTTTTTATTAGATATATTGAGGAAGAAAAGTTTGATGAGAAAGGAAGGAATTTAAGGGGTTGTTGCATGTCTCCATCTTTGTTTCATATTTATGGGCAGGTATTGTTTGTGTGAAGAGGAAGCAGTAGGATATTCAGGAATCTAGTGGGGTGGGGTGGGGTTGGGGTGAGGGTGAGGGTGGGGGTGGGGGTGGGGGTGGGGGTGGGTTTGGGGTGAAGGAGTTTAATTAGCTTACCCATTTTGACTTCTTGGAGATTTTTGCCAAACTTCCAGCTATTTAATTAATACCCTTCCTATAAATTACTCCGCATTATTTTCGTTTTTCCATTTTAAGAAGGATAAATGAAATGAAACCATAAAAATAATAAATAATAAATGTACAAATTTTATTTGGAATAAGGTTCAAAAATGTCCATGACCATGGATGATAAATTGAAAACTCTTCAAGCATCATATCTGGAAAAAAGTATGATTCACAAAGAAGTTTGTATTCTTCATTAACACAACTAATATATACATACATACATACATAATGAAGAATCATCAAATATATACATCAGATCTGAAAAAGGATCTGCGTGTCGGAGTTGTTATGTCGTGATATGTTTCGGATTAATGTCTTTGCAGCTTCAATTTCTTCAACTCCTGGTCTTTTCGGTAGGGATTTGTGAATTCTCATGATTTCTTCCACCACCTCGTCAATTGATTTCGGAGATGATGATTCCATTTCGGTTGAATTCTCGAAATACCCAGAATTATAAACAAATACACAGTAAAAGGTTTAACAGATTAATATTTAGTAAAATAATTTTAGTATTTTAGTATTTTTTTAATTAACAAAATAATTTGAATTTTAGTATTTTTTTAATTTGATTTTTTTTAGTATTTTAGTTTTTTTTAATTAGCATTTTAATATTTTTTAATTAGTATTTAGTATTTTTTTAATTAGTATTTTAATATTTTTTAATTAGTATTTAGTATTTTTTAATTAGTATTTTAATATTTTTTTAATTAGTATTTTAATATTTTTTTAATTAGTATTTAGTATTTTTTTAATTAGTATTTTAATATTTTTCAATTAGTATTTAGTATTTTTTAATTAGTATTTAGTATTTTTTTAATTAGTATTTTAATATTTTTTTAATTAGTATTTATTATTTTTTTAATTAATATTTTAACATTTTTTTAATTAGTATTTTTAGTATGTGGCAGCTACGTAAGCAATTTGGACGGATGTTAGTCTATTTGGCATGTCTGTCAACGGCAGGGATACAATCGACCCAAAAATTATAACGTTAGGGGTACTTTTGAACAAAAAAAGGTATAGAGTGTTCGGTAGATATCGCGATAAAAATCAGGGGCATTTTTGACCCTTCTCCCAATTTTATTTTCCTAGTTATTTATTCCCTATGCATATTTGCCAAACGACTTTTTGGGCATGCCGCGCGAAAGTACTTAATTAGGAGTTAGGAGAGCTATATATAGCATGTGCACAGCTATTTATTTTTGTAGTTAAAAGTAGTACCGAGTATTCGGTTATAATTAAAAGTGTAAACGAGTTGAGTCGAATCGAAACGAACAGATAATTGCTCAAATTTGACTCAGAATATTAAATTTATAATCGAATTTGAATTTTATTTAAAAATTTCTATCTAATGTTTATTACTCGAATTCGATCCGACTCGGATCGAATTATATTCAAACTACTCGTGTGAGCGAGTCTCCACGTAATAACTAGTTTTAAAATAAATATAATTATAAATTGAATTTGTTATTTTATTTAAAATAAGAAAATATATTTACTATTACACTTTACAAATATAAAATCACAAATAAAATTAAAAATAAAATAATAATAATTAATTATCCTAATTTGATTTAATTTTGTATATATTATAAGAGAATGTATTGAGTACCTAATCGAACCTGTATCAATCGAGTATGTATCGAATCACAATCGAGAATTCGAGTAATTTGAATCTTAAACGAATCAAGTATAACCTTACACAAATTATACTCATATTTTTATTCGAAATATTTTTTTGCTCAAATTTGAATCATATTATTAACGAATCTGAGTCTCACTCTTATTTTTTCAAATCGAGCCCAAACTGTTTGGTTTTTTTGCAGCCTTAATTATAACCGAACCGAGTATTAAATTCAGGTTATGCAGTTAATAACCGAAATGAAATTTTCAATGCCTTAAATTAATACATATATATTTACACAATTGGGCTTAATGAGTTGATAATACATATATACCAGTAGTTAAACCCATTCCGAATAGCTTATTCGAACCCAATAAGTCTAGGGGGGACATTTTTCTAGTGACCTTTTTTTGTACCTCTAAAAAATATATAATATTTATTCCAACTGAAATTTTTATAAAAAATAGTGTTTTATGTGTAATTTGGAAAAACATAGAAGATATGTACAGTGTGAGACCCCGAATTTTATGAAATGAAAGTATTCAATTTTTTTTATAATTATTCTATTTAGTAAATGGTTAAATTGATAAAAGGTTAAAGTTAAGGGTTATATGTGAAAATTTTTCAAAGTAAACAAGTTGTCATAAAATAATCGGTGATAAAAGTATAGTAATATGTGTTGTTGCATAGTAGCACACGATACTGATTATTGATGCTTACGCGTGAAGTCACTCAGTTTTATTTAATTATTGTTATAATATTTTATATTATTAAATCAATAATTGAGACGACAAAGTTATTCATATTATTATTTACATAATTAACAATGTCTAAAAGTTCTGTCGATGTAAGACCCCGAATATTATGAAATAAAAGTATTCAATTTTTCTTATAATTATTATTCAGTAAATGGTAAAATTGATAAAAAGTAAAGTTAAGGGTGATATATGTAAAGTTTACAAAATACGCAAGTGGTTATAAAATACTCATTGTTGTCGGGGATTATTCGTTTGGTCGTGGAATATTCTTTTTGTCGAGAATATTCGTACGACGACGCAACCATTTATGGGCCCCATAACAGAATAACTGTCGGATGAAGAAAACGACAAGTTTGAGTTTTTATAAATAACGGCGTAGTGATTACCGTTAACACTGTTGAAATACCTGATGGTTAAAATACAGTAATACGCGTGGTTGTACAGTAGCACACGATATTGCACAGTATTTTTGAATAATTGATTCTTACGTAAGAAGACACTACTCAATAATTGTTACAGTTATTACTGTTATATATTTTATTTTATTGATTCAATAATTGTTGCGTTGATAGTTTATATTATTGTTGTTTCAATAATTATCATTGTGTAGTATATTTTATTATCAGATCAATAATTCATATTATTTGAATAATATTATTAGATAACATTATTGGCAATGTCTAGAAAGTTCTGTCAAGGAGAGGTTTGGTCACCTAATTACGCGCCAGTAAGGAGAAATCCTTATCAAAAACCCCTCTTTCCTGGAAACTGCATGCTTGTCATTATTATGATTCTGTAATATTTATTTGTGAATAATTAATTATTGATAAGGAAATATTTATTTGATGTGGATATAAATGATGGATTTATTTATGTGGTTATAAATGAAAGAATTAATGTTGAGGTGTTTTATCAGTATTTGTCAGATTGGAGGTATTAAAAACTCAAATCGGTGTTCTTAAAGCTTTATTGCGTGAGTTGTAATTTTAATCCGACCGTTGGATCGTTGTGATTTTTGGATATGTTTATACATATATGAGTTGAGTATATGTCCACAAATTTTGAACCATTGAAAATTAACGAATGATTTGTTATGAATTTTAAAAGGTGTTAAAACGGTGTTTAAAATCGTCTGTTTGTGGATTTCAGATATTTTTTGTTTGAAATTTGGAAAAACTCAAAGCTACAAAGTTGTAGAGAATTCGATTTCATGCGGAATGGATATAAAATTAGTATTTTTCTGATATACGGACTATTTTCTAGGAATTATTGAAGTTTCGAAAATTAAAATAATTTTTATTAAAATTATGGGTGGGACCCATTTTTGTTTTTTTGAAAACATGTGCTAGAATTGTTTTGTCAAATGTGGTGGCTGGTCTTTGATGGCTGGTGGCGTAGGAATGAGAAAAAATAAAAATAATAATAGTATTATTTTATTATTTAGTCTCCTTTGGCGTTCTAGCATTTTCATATAAATAGGCGCTTAAGTTAGAATTGAAAATCACACCAGAAACAAGTTTTATTTCTCTCTATATTATCGAGCATATTTTTATGAGTATTTAGAAACTTTGAGAGTTGCTATTCAGTGGAAGTTTCCTTCGGCTTTACATCCGATGTTCCAGTCAGAAGTTCTGCTCTTTTGAGATAAGGGATTTTAAGGGTTATTATGTTTTTCAGTTTCGAAATTTTTCCGGACCTTCAAAAATTCTGGAAAATTTGAAATGATACTTTGATGAGTTTCATTAATTGTGTCCAATAAATAACAATTTTTTGGATGTATAGATTAGGAGATATGGATTTTATGAGAAAAGACTATTTTAAAAGTAAACGCTTATAACTCCTTGTGGTTAACTCTAAAATTGGTGAAATTTTTATTGGGAGTACATCTATATAACATCAGTATATTCTGTAAATTTCGGAATTTTTGGACAAAAGTATAATTTATGATAAGTGTCTAAATATTCTGCAGTTTTGGCCATGTGAAAAATAGTAAATGAATTTTAAAAATTCTGAGAAAAATATATGTTCAATATGGGGCTATATTATGCTAAATCTCAGAAAAGAAATATTTTTGGAACTGATTTGGTATTTTTCATGAAAATGGACTAGTTATGAATAAATAAATTAAATATGTTATGTGAAGTAACAAAATTGAAAAATAGGATTTTATGGCTTGAGAATCTTATATATGGTATATGCAGATTTTTGATGAGGTTGTTGGTTTTTGGTGATGAAATCTTATGATTTTGGCATTTTAGTATGATTAAATGCATTAATTAGTAAAGTGTAAACAATTTAAATAAATTATTTATAAGTTTAAGAAATGATTAAAATATTATGCTAGTATTAATAATATTAGATTATGAGATTATTAAGTGATTTATAATATTTGGATTAAGGTGTTATGAAATCATTGATTTATGAATCTTACTCTTGAAATTAAATGCAGTTGTTGATCGTATTGTTTTTATTATCATATATAACATTTTTATAATCTTGGTGATGAAATTTCTCTTTGACTTGAGTGTAAAGATGGGTAGATTATTGGTATGATCGTGAATATGGGTTCTATTTAGCTAGTAGTGCAAAGATGAATTGTTGACTGGTATGATCATGACCATTGAATTTATTATTGAATATCTTTAGCTTAAATGCAAGGGTGAATTGATCAACATGGTTATAATTATTGTTTATATAAATTCTAAAATGATTAGATATTTTTTTGAGATATGAATATCTTTGGCCTGTAGTGCAAAGATCAATTATTGATGAATATCTTTGGCCCGTGGTGCAAAGATGACCTGTTATTGAATATCTTTGGCATGTAGTGCAAAGATGGACTGTTGATGAATATCTTTGGCCCGTAGTGCAAAGATGACCTGTTGTTGAATATCCTTGGCATGTAGTGCAAAGATGAATTATTGATGAATATCTTTGGCCCGTAGTACAAAGATGAACTTATTACTATGATTATGAATAGGAACTGTGATTTGGTATAACCATGATCTTTGATATTTCAGGTAAATACAGGCGATATAAATTATCTTCATCCTGGATGAGAAGAGGAATTTAGAATAACAATTATGATTATGAGTTATTCATATGATTGTGGAAAGGAACTGTTGATTGATGTTACAGGGATAAAATATTATTGGTGGACTTTTAATGTGGAGAAGATAATAGACTTTATAGTCTATTTGACTCTTCTAATGGATTGCTCGTTCCGCTGCAACTATGGTTGAAAAGTTTTATCATCTATCATATGTTCTAAATCTCTAATTTATTACTAATGAAGGCTATTGATAATTTAATTATCTTTAGTCATAATATTCTTTACTGAGCTAGTTGTGCTCACCCTTTTGCTTCACAATTCCTTTCAGGTAATAAAAATGTAGCCGGGTCGAGCGGGGATAACAGGGGAATAGGTGGTGGTCCGAGACTATCAAAGTTTCTCAACACATTATAAAACGGCATGACATACAATATATAATTGTATTGATAACCTAAGATGTGTGTGTCGTATATTATACGTCACTTAATAATTGATTTTGGTGAACAACAATAAGGTGAGATGAACCCAACTTTGGAAGAATGTTTTGCCACTATCATACAAGATGTCTAATGACATACAATCTCTTGTTATCATAAGGCAGGGTTGTGCACATCCACTTGTTGAGTATATCTGCGAGCACTACCTATATGATCTTGGAGTTGGGTTGAAACATAATGTTCAATCATAGACGGTGGAGATAGTTATATGTTAAGAGAAGACTTACCATTGGATGGAACATGATAGTAATCTTCTCGTTTTTCTTTGGGGTCTATTGGATCAACCAAGGATAATTCTCTGGACATATGATATCTATCATAACTTAGATTCATGACCTCCTATATACGAAGGTTTCCTTGAGCACCTCCCAAAGATTTTAATTTTTAAATTTGTTCTAGATTGTACCTTTATGTAAGGTATCACTGTGAGGTGTTGTCCATAGTTGGGACATGAGTCACAGTTTGTATTAAAACTCACAGTATACGTGTTGTTATATTTTGCACAACAATTGTAGTGACAAAGTTGTAGTTATTTTCTGTACCATGTATTTGACGACTCAGAATATGTTGGATGGATTGGACCTATTTTGGGGGCGTCGCAATCGAGGAGAGGTTTGGTCACCTAATTGTGTGCCAATAGGGATAAATTCTTATCAGAAAGCCCCTTCTTTTCTGAGAACGACCTGGTTGTTAAATATTGTGAGTTATAATATTAATGATGAATAAGTTCATGTTGATTAAAGATGAAATTGATATTTCCATTGTGTTGGAATTATTAGTGTTGGTGGAAATCGACATCTATTTTGATAATAATTGATGTCTGGATGTTATATTGACCAGTCGGGTAATTTATAGGATAAATGAGAAATTAATTGCTATTAATTCACATGCTTATAACTATGTGTTCACATGTGTGTACTATTGATTCACATGCATATACTATTAGGGGAGGTGGTGCAAGATTGATAATATTTGCATGACTAAATTAAAAATAGAGGTATAGATGAAGGTACTATACTGTAATTAGTTTTTTCACATGTATAGAACTATTAAGTCACATGATTGTACTATTGATTCACATGATATACTATTAGGAGAGGTGGTGCAAGTTTGATAATACTTGCAGGACTAAATTAAAAATGAAGGAAAAGATGAAGGTATTATACTATAATATTTTGAGCCCCAAAATGTGCAATTATCGAAACTATGTTTTCCTATAAATAGAAGCTCATTCTTCCTCCATTCTCACCAATTCACTAAGACTCACAAAAGAGATTATAGAGAGAGAAGCTATAGAGAGAAAGAATAAGAGAAGTCTGTTACTTCATTATTCTAGTATCTAGTCTTCTTCTGAGGTAATGGGTATTATTTATTTCATATTCTGAATAGATATTATTTTTCATATTCATATGAATATTATTTTCGTTCAATATTCGTAAGGAATATCATTTCGTTCAATATTCATAGGAATATTATTTTCGTTTAACAGTCATAAGGGGTATTATTTATTTCATATTTTGAAGAGATATTATTTTTCGTATTCGTATGAATATTATCTTCGTTTAATATTCGTAGGAATATTATCTTCTGTGACGCCCCTAAAATTAGGTATACATCACCCATCTTGGGTCGCCAGATACATGGTACAGAATTCAAATACAACTTACTAATACAACTGTCGTGTACAATACGACAAAATATAAACTGTGAGTTTGAATACAAATATTGTCTACTAGAGATTATACAAACTCAAAAGGAGTCCTCATTACAATTATTATCACACTATTTCACAGAATAGTGAGGACTACTAATGCTATCCTCTGGACCATTACTCCGTTCCCCGACTCGTCCCTGCTATGTTCTCATTTCCTGAAGAGAACAGTGAAAGAAAGGGTGAGCTCAACTAGCCCAGTAAGAAATATTATGACTAAGATAATGCAGAATAAATTATCGTTAGCCTTCAACAGTATTAAACTGATAAAATATAACAACATCAAGTTTATTAGCAGCGGATCAAGCAATCCATTAAAAGAGTCAAGTAGAGAATAGAATCTACTATCTTTTATGATTTAAAAAGTTTTTCATCACTTTTATCGCTGGGACTCAGCTTAAATAATCCACATCATCCCTGCACTACGGCCAATGATACTCATTAGGGTCACGACCACAAATTCCATGCACTACGGGCCAAGGATATTTGTGTATTCATCAATGGTCATGATCATGCCAACAACTGTCCTTCAATGCACTACGGGCCAATGAGGACTTTTACCACATCATTTGTAACATTACGGTCATGATTACACCGAATAATCCCTGGTCATAATCATACCAAGTCCATCCATGCACTAAAGGCCACGGATGACTTTCAAAAAAATATAAACATGAGGATGATGACAATGATATAAGAATTCAATAAAACAAGTTCAAGAATTAATTTGTCCAAGAACCAATAACGTCCAAATTGTCAATAAGGTACTGTTTTGTGGGGTAAAATTCAAGAATGATAGAAGAATATTTCCATGAAAAAATACTGGATGAAGCGCAAATATCAAGGATATTCTACTAATTTCATGGAGTATAGAAGTCAAAACTTTAATCAACTGAGTATAATAAAGAATGGAATAACAACAGAAATCACCATGCATACGGTACTTCGCATAGACAGGTTATTCCAACAGAATAATAATAACGGAACCAGGTCAGGCAAAATTTGCACCGACAGGATGTTCCAACAGAATAATAAAGACGGAACCAGGTCCGGTGTAAACACACAGACAGGATGTTCCAACGGAATAGTAATAAAGACGGAACCAGGTCCGGTGTAAAATACACAGACAGGATGTTCCAACGGAATAATAATAAAGACGGAACCAGGTCCGGTGTAAAATACACAGACAGAAAATTCCAACAGAATGACTGAATAATTAAAACGGAACCAGGTCCGGCGTAAAACACAGACAGGATGTTCCAACAGAATAATAGAAGAATGTCACCAAGTATAGGGTAGACCGCGTATACAGGTTATTCTAACAGAATAATAAGAAATGGAATAACAACAGTTCTCTTCATGAATAAGAAAGAATAACACCCCTTACCGTAACAGAAACTGGATATGGGAAAAGAAAAGTTAAGTAGCAGAAAGCTTTTCTTCTATCTCTCTATAGTTTCTCTCTCTAAAGTTCAGTGAATTCGTAAGAAAAATAATGAAGGAATGAGCTTCTATTTATAGGAAAATAGAATGGATAGTAACTAATCCATGAACGGTCCAGATTGATTTACTTTAATCTGACGGTCCATATTTAAAGAAAAATCTTTTAAATAAAATATAATATATTCTATTTATATAAAATGATTTTTACTATGCAAACACTATGCAACACTATGCAAAATACTATGCAATACTATGCATAATAAAATATAATATATTCTATTTATAAAATAACTTTAATAAAGTATTCTGTTTTATATAAAAAAATGTTTCTGTTTTATTACGTTAATAATACGAATAAAACAAAACGTCATCATCGCTATAATAATTCATATTATTAATCGACAATAATTGAATCAAACTGAGCGACTTCTCACATAAATATCAATAATTAATACCGTGTGCTACTATGCAACAACGCGTATTACTGTACTTTTACTACCCAGTAGTTCAACAGTATCAACGGTAAAACTTCCGCCGTTATTTTTAATAAAATATTTTTGTCGTTTTCTCAATCCGACAATAATTCTGTTGTGGGGTCCACCAATAATTTTGTCGTTGTACGAATATTTTCTGTTTAAAACGAATATTCCCCGACCAATCGAATATTATATGACAACTTGCATACTTTGCAAAATTTATAAATATTACCCACAACTATAACATTATATTAAATTCATTCCATAATATTCAAAAATGATAATTATAGAAAATCCATTTTTATTTAAAAGTTGGGTTATTACAACCTCCCCTTCTTAAGAAATTTCGCCCTCGAAATTAGGGTACGTACCTGGTATGTCGAAGAGGTAAGGATACCTTGATTTCATTTCAGATTATAACTCCCAAGTCATTTCCTCAACATCGTGGTTTCTCCACAAAACTTTGACTTGAGGTATAACCTTGGTGCGTAAAATATGTTCCTTCTTATCCAAGATTTGAATAGGAACCTCTTCATACGTTAAATCTTCCGCTATTTCGTCCGGTTCTAACTCAATAATGTGGTTCGGGTCTTTCACATATTTACGTAGCATGGATATGTGAAAAACGTTATGAACACGAGACATCCTCATGCTTATATTGTGATGAAAGTCATATTTGGCTTACGTGCATAGATGGACTGTTGATTTGTATGATTATGACCAGGGATCATTCGGTATAATCATGACCCGTAATGTTATAAATGATGTGGTAAAAGTCCTCATTGGCCCGTAGTGAAAGATGGACAGGTGTATGACATGATCATGATCACTAGTGATACTAACGAATATTCTTGGCCGTAGTACAGCGATAATTCGATGATATGATTGGCATAATCATGACCATTAGTTAATAGTTGAATGTCTTTAGCCGTAGTGCACTGACAGACAATTGATTGGTATGATCATGACCATTGGTTTTATAGTTGAATATATTTGACCCGTAGTGCAAAGGTAGATAATTGATTGGTATGATCGTTGTTATTACATTTAAATATCTTTAGTCTTTGGGGTAAGGATATTGAGTAAACGTTCTATTAAGCCTTTGTGGCAAGGAGAAACTGTTGATTTACATGATTATAAATATGAATTGTGGATTTAACTATAATCTTTGGTAGTTCAGGTGAAGACAGGTGATGAGAGTTCTTTTTGTCTTGGGTATAACAAAGAACTGTTGATGAGTATTACAAGAATGAAATATTTAAGATGGACTTTTAATCTAGAAGAGATAGTAGACATTATGTTATACTTGACTCTTCTAATGGATTGCTTATTCCGCTGCAGTTGTTGATCTAAAACTTGTTGTCTATTGTATTCTATCAGTTGTTATACTGTTGAAGGCTAAGAATAATTTATTCTGCATTATCTTAGTCATAATATTTTTTACTGGGCTAGTTGAGCTCACCCTTTTCTTTCACTATTCTTTTCAGGAAATGAGAATATAGTTGAGACGAGTCGGGAAATGGAGTGATGGTCCGAGATGGTGGCTATAGTAGTCCTCACTATTTTTATAAAATAGTGTGATAATAATTGTAATAAGGACTCCATCGAGTGTGAATATTGTCTAGAAGGCAATATTCGTGTTTAAACTCTCAGCTATGTTTTGTCGTATTTTGCACCACAGTTGTATAATTAACTTTGTAGTTGAGTTCTGTACCATGTATCTGGCGACTCAAGATGGGTGATGTATACCTGTTTTGGGGGCGTCACATACAGGATACATACATACCATGTTTCTTGTATGTATCCAAATTACACCTAAAACACTATTTTTTTTATAAAAATTCCAGTTGGAATAAATACTATATATTTTTTAGAATGTACTACAAAAAAAACGAAAAAAGGGTCACTAAAAAAATGTCCCTTGGAAGGACTCTATTCGAACCATATATATGTATAATGTGTTCTATATAACCCCTCTCTAGACTATATATATATATATATATATATATATATATATATATATATATATATATATATAAAGGGGTTCCATCCACAACAATCGGTTACTGTGGAGCAACCCCTTTTTTGGCCTGTTGAATTTTTTTTTTGTTCCAGTCGAAATTTTAACAGGCCCAAAAAAGGGTTGCTCCACAACAACCGGTTGCTGTGGATGAAACCACACACACACAAACACACACACACATATATATATATATATATATATATATATCACCCATCTTAAGTCGCCAACATACCCAGAACTTCAATTTCTAAGGTATACATCACCCATCTTGAGTCGCCAAATACATGGTACATAAATCAAATACAACTTAATTATATAACTGTCGTGCAAAATATGACAAAACATAAACTGAGAGTTTAATCAAGAATATTGCCTTCTAGACAATATACACTCTCAATGGAGTCCTCATAGACAGTATATAAAACTCAAATTCAGTCCTCATTACATTTATTATCACACTATTTAACAGAATAATGAATGTAAGACCCCAACTTATTATAAATAAAATTAAATTTTCTCTATTCATTATTCTAAATTAATAAGATGTTAATTTGATATAATGCTTTGGTTATGGGTAAAATGTGCAAATTTTACAAAATAAACAGGTGGTTATAAAATATTTATTTTTGTCGGGGAATATTCTTTTGGTCGTAGAATATTCTTTTTGTCGGGGAATATTCGTACGACGGCGCAACCATTCGTGAGGCTCATAACAGAATAACTGTCGGATGAAGAAAATGACAAAATATGAGTTTTTATAAATAACGGCGTAGTTGTTACCGTTAACACTGTTGGGTTATCTGGTGGTTAAAATACAGTAATACGCGTGGTTGCACAGTATTATTGAATTATTGATTCGTACATAAGAAGACACTACTCAATAATTATTACAGTAATTACTGTTCAATATTTTATTTTATTGATTCAATAATTGATGCGTTGATATTTAATATTATTGTTGTTTCAATAATTATCACTGCACAATATTTCCCATTATCAGATCAATAATTCATATTATTTGAATAATATTATTAGATAACATTATTGGCAATGTCTAAAAAGTTCTGTCAAATAGAGGTTTGGTCACCTAATTACGCGCCAATAAGGAGAAATCCTTATTGGAAAGCCCTCTCTTTCCTTGGAACGGTCTGGTTGTCATAATTATGATTTTGTAATATTATTTATGAATAATTAATTTTTTATTTATATGATAAAAAAATATTTATTTGATGTGGATATAAATGATGGATTTATTTATATGGTTATAAATGAAGGAATTAATGTTGAGTTGTTTTATCAATATTTTGTCAGAATGGAGGAATTAAAAATTTTCCGTTTGTGGATTTTGGATATTTTTGGTTTGGAAAAACTCAAAGCTACAAAGTTGTAGAGAATTCGATTTCAGGCAGAATGGACATAAAATTCATATTTTTCTGATAAACAGACTATTTTCTATGAATTATTGAAGTTTCAGAAAATAAAATAATTTTTATTAAATTTATGGGTGGGACCCATTTTTTTGTTGGTGTTGAATACACATAGGCTGCTATTTTTTTCCATGATGGCTGACATGCTTTGAATCAATTGAGGTGTGCTTAGAATTTTTGTTTAAAATAATAATATTTATTATTTTAGTCTCCTATGGCGTTCTAGCATTTTCCTATAAATAGACGCTTAGGTTAGAATTGAAAATCACACCAGAAACAAGTTTTCTTTCTCTCTAGATTCTCGAGTGTATTTTTGTGAGTATTTTGATACTTTGTGAGTTGCTGTTCGGTACAAGTTTCCTTCGGCTTTCTATCCGATATTCCGATCAGAAGTACCGTTATTTTGAGGTAAGGAATGTTATTTTCTTCTTAAATGATATTATTTTTTTCAATATCATTATGTCAAAATTTTGGTGAACTTTTTAATCAAATTTAGAACTTTTTATGTCGAAGTTACTATTCACGTATACGACACTATTCACGTATACGGCACTATTCACGAATACGACACTATTCACCGAAAAATGAAATTTTCTTTTTTTTATCCAAGATGTCTATTATGCTTACTATCTTTGATTGTATCCATGTTTTGATCTTTATTTTGAATTCTGTTTCACAATTGGTTATTATGAAGTATTATTGATCTTGGATAAACTGTTATACGAATCCCTAATATTTGTTTTTCTGTCTCACTGGATTCATTTTTTTAAAAATATTTTTCATCATACTCAGTCCTAAATGATGATATTATTGAATATCTTTGGCCTGTAGTGCAAAGATGAATGATTAAATGATGAATATCTTTGGCCCGTAGTGCAAAGATGAACAGGTGTTGAGATGAACATGACCAACTGATGAAATAAATGAATATCTTTGGCCTGTAGTGCAAAGATGAATATTTGATTAAAAGATGCATATTAATTGATGTTACAGGGATAAAATATTGATGATGGACTCTTAAATCTTAGAAGATAGTAGAATTCATTCTCTACGTGACTCTTCTAATGGATTGTTGTTGCCGCTGTATTTGTTGATCTAAAACTTGTTGTCTATTATATTTTATCAGATTTTTCCCTGTTGAAGACTAATGATAATTTGTTGTATATTATCTTAGTCATAATATTTTTTTACTGGGCTAGTTGAGCTCACCCTTTTCTTTTTTGTTCCATTTTTCTTCTCAGGAGGTGAGAACATAGCAGGTCGAGTCGGGGTATGGAGTGATGGTTCTAGAAAGATGTTTTAGCTGTCCTCACTATTTCTGTAAAATAGTGTATGAATAATTATAATGAGGACTTATTTGGGTGTGGATATTATCTAGAAGAAAATATTTGTATTTAAACTCACAGTATGTGTTGTCTTATTTTGCACGACAATTGTATTATTGAAGTTGTAGTTTACTTTCTGTACCATGTATTTGGCGACTCAAAATGGGTGTTGTATACTTATTTTGGGGGCGTCACAATGAGGACTACTAATGCCATCATCTGGACTATCACTTCGTTTCCCGACTCGTCCCAGCTATATTCTCATTTCCTAAAGAGAACAGTGAAAGAAAGGGGTGAGGTCAACTAGCCCAGTAAGAAATATTATGACTAAGATAATACAGAATAAATTATCATTAGTCTTCAACAATGTTAAACTGATAAAATACAATAGACATCAAGTTTAACTACAGAGGAATAAGCAATCCATTAGAAGAGTCAAGTAGAGCATAAAATCTACTACCTTTTATGATTTAAAAGGTTTTTCATTACTTTTATCGCTGGGACTCAGCTTAATAAATAATTCACATCATCCCTGCACTACGGCCAAGGATATTCATTAGTATCACAACTACAAATTATCCATGCACTACGGCCAAGGATATTCGTGTATTCACCAATGGTCATGATCATGCCAACAACTGTCCATCAATGCAATATGGACCGATGAGGACTTTTATCGCATCATTTGTAACATTACGGTCATGATTACACCGAATAATCCTTGGTCATAATCATACCAAGTCCATCTATGCACTACAGGCCACAGATGACTTTCAAAAAAAATATAAACATGAAGATGATGACAATGATATAAGAATTCAATAAAACAAGTTCAAGAATTAATTTATTCAGGAACTAATAACGTCCAAATTGTCAACATGATACTTCTTTGTAGAGTAAAATTCAAGAATGCTCAGAAAAATATTTCTATGAAAAGATACTGGATGAAGCGCAAATATCAAGGATATTCCACTAATGCTCAGAAGAATGTTTTCATTCTTTATTATACTCAGTTGGTTAAAGTTTTGACTTCTATACTCCATGAAATTAGTGGAATATCCGTGATATTTGCGCTTCATCCAGTATCTTTTCGTGAAAATATTCTTCTGAGCATTCTTGAATTTTACTCTACAAAGAAGTATCATGTTGACAATTAGAACTTTATTAGTTCTTGAATAAATTAATTCTTGAACTTATTTTATTGAATTCTTTTATCATTGTCATCATCCTCATATTTATATTTTGTTAAAAGTCATCTATGGCTTGTAGTGCGTAAATGGACTTGGTATGATTATGACCAGTGGGACTGAGCAAAAAACGGGTATAACCGAATTACCGAACCGAACCAAAATAAAATAACCGAATTTTTCTAATAATTCGGTTATATTCGAATTTTTTTATGATTTTCGGTTAGGTTGTCCTAGTATCATTTTTGGGTTATTCGGTTAAATCGAATAACCGAACCCCACTTTATTAACTTGAAAATTCTCAGCAGTCAGCATTCTCAGCAGTCAAGACTCAAGGATTCAAGGTCAAGCAAGTAAGCAACTCATTAGTCATTACTCACTCAGCTCACAGGCCACAACGTGCACTCACAAGTCACAACTCTCAGATCAGATCTCAGACTCGAACTCTCAGTCTCAGACGATCAGACCTCACTCCTCAGGGCTAAGCCTCAGTATCTCTCTCTCAGATCAGATCTCAAATTTCAACAACGTGTCACACCCCTTAATTCTTTCGGGAGAATATTTTCCTCCTTTTCTCATTCTCTCTCCTATCAAACCCATTTTTCATTGTGAAACTATACTCTATTTTTGCTTTAATTTCATTAAAACTCTCAAAAGCTCTGTAAAATTTAGAGATTAGCTTTAACTAAATAGCAATTATTACAATTGGGTTTCTTAATTCCCACCTAATCCATTCTTGTGTTTTCACTACTCTTATTACTTCACTTATACTACTGTTTCTTGGTGTTCTTTTATCTGAAAACTTGTGCTTCTTTTTACTTTTAAGGAGTTGCACATGCTATGTATTACTGCATTATATGCAAATTCTGTGTGTTAATGGTTGGGCTAGAGGGATCAAAGATCTTGAGGGTTGATCTAATGTTTCTTTGGTGGGAGATGAGAATGCAACTGTTGATTGCCTACTTTATAATTCTCTGTGTTTTTCCAGTTCCTGGATTCGCAGGTAATGGGGCTTATTTTTTTTTCATAATTTAATTTGTTTGAGCAATGATAAGTTAATTCAATGTGATGGTCTTCACGAACTTTGAATTCTCTCAACATTTGTGATCTGGGTTCTCATAAGTTTATAGTGCTGTGATCAACAATTTACGAATTTGCTACTAGTTTTTTAATTCAGTTTTTAACCGAATAACTCATTCGGTTATTCGGTTATACGGTTATTCGGTTAGTGTAAAATTCAGTTATTTATTCGGATATCTAAAACAGTGTTTGTTCGGGTATCGGTTATTGTGACGCCCCCAAAATTAGGTATACATCACCCATCTTGAGTCGTCAGATACATGGTACAGAATTCAATTACAACTTACTAATACCACTGTCGACAAAATACAACTGTGAGTTTGAATACAATAATTGTCTACTAGAGATCATACAAACTCAAAAGGAGTCCTCATTACAATTATTAATACACTATTTCTCAGAATAGTGAGGACTACTAATGCTATCCTCTGGACCGTCACTCCATTCCCCGACTAGTCCCTGCTATGTTCTCATTTCCTGAAGAGGACAGTGAAAGAAAGGGTGAGCTCAACTAGCCCAGTAGGAAATATTATGACTAAGATAATGCAGAATAAATTATCATTAGTCTCCAATAATGTTAAACTGATAAAATATAATAGACATCAAGTTTAACTGCAGCGGAATAAGCAATCCATTAAAAGAGTCAAGTAGAGAGAATTGAATCTACTATCTTTTATGATTTAAAAAGTTTTTAATCACTTTTATCGCTGAGACTCAGCTCAATAAATAATCCACATCATTAAATCATCCCTGCACTACAGGCCAAGGATATTCTTTAGTATCACGACCACGAATTATCCATGCACTACGGGCCAAAGATAATCGTGTTTTCATCAACGGTCCTGATCATGCCATAAAATAATTCATCTTTGCACTACGGCCAAAGAGAATCCATAGTCATAATCATACCAAAAACTGTCCATCAATGCACTACGGGCCAATGAGGACTTTTAATTTTCACATCATTTGTAACATTACGGTCATGATTATACCGAATAATCCCTGGTCATAATCACACCAAGTCCATCTATGCACTACAGGCCACAGATGACTTTCAACATACATAAACATGGGGATGATGACAATGATATAAGAATTCAATAAAACAAGTTCAAGAATTAATTTGTCCAAGAACTACTAACGTCCAAATTGTCAACATGATACTGCTTTGTAGTGTAAAATTCAAGAATGCTCAGAAGAATATTTCCACGAAAAGATACTGGATGAAGCGCAAATATCAAGGATATTCTACTAATTTCATGGAGTATAGAAGTCAAAACATTAACCAACTGAGTATAATAAAGAATGGAATAACAAAAGAAATCACCATGCATGCGGTACTTCGCATAGACAGGTTATTCCAACAGAATACTAAATAACGAAACCAGGTCAGGTGAAATTCACACCGACAGGATGTTCCAACAGAATAATAAACGAGGAATAATAAATGATGGAACCAGGTCCGGCGTATAGCACAGACAGGATATTCCGACAAAATAATAAAGACGGAATAATAAAAATGGAACCAGGTCCGGCGTATAGCACAGACAGGATATTCCGACAGAATAATAAAGACGGAATAATAAAAGTGGAACCAGGTCCGGCGTATAGCACAGACAGGATATTCCGACAGAATAATAAAGACTGAATAATAAAAGAATGTCACCAAGTATAGGGTAGACCGCGTATACAGGTTATTCCAACAGAATAATAAAAAATGGAATAACAACAGTTCTCTTCATGAATAAGAAAGAATAACACCCCTTACCGTAACAGAAACTGGATATGGGAAAAGAAAAGTTAAGTAGCAAAAAGCTTTTCTTCTATCTCTCTATAGTTTCTCTCTCTAGAGTTCAGTGAATTCGTAAGAAAATAATGAAGGAATGAGCTTCTATTTATAGGAAAATGGAATGCATAGTAACTAATCCATGAACGGTCCAGATTGATTTACTTTAATCTGACGGTCCATATTTAAAGAAAAATCTTTTAAATAAAATATAATATATTCTATTTATATAAAAAGATTTTTACTATGTAAACACTATGCAACACTATGCAAAACACTATGCAACACTATGCATAATAAAATATAATATATTCTATTTATAAAATAACTTTAATAAAGTATTCTGTTTTATATAAAAAGATGTTTCTGTTTTATTACGTTAATAATACGAATAAAACAAAACGTCATCATCGCTATAATAATTCATATTATTAATCGACAATAATTGAATCAAACTGAGCGACTTCTCACATAAATATCAATAATCAATACCGTGTGCTACTATGCAACAACGCGTATTACTGTACTTTTACTACCCAGTAGTTCAACAGTATCAACGGTAAAACTTCCGTCGTTATTTTCAATAAAATATTTTTGTCGTTTTCTCAATCCGACAATAATTCCGTTGTGGGGTCCACCAATAATTATACCGTCGTACGAATATTTTCCGACACAAAGAATATTCCCTGACCAATCGAATATAATATAACAACTTGCATACTTTGCAAAATTTATAAATACTACCCACAACTATAATATTATCTCAAATTCACACCATAATATTAAAAAATTATTTCGAGAAAATTAATTCTTTATTCATAAAATCTGGGGTTTCACAGTTATAACCAAACTTGTTGTTCGGTTCGGTTATTAACCGAATGCTCAGTCCTAATGACCAGGGATTATTCGGTGTAATCATGATCGTGATGTTACAAATGATGTGGTAAAAGTCTTCATTGGCTCGTAGTGCATTGATGGACAGTTATTGGCATGATCATGATCATTGATAAATACACAAATATCCTTGGTCCGTAGTGCATGGATAATTTGTGGTTGTGATACTAATGAATATCCTTGGCCATAGTGCAGGGATGATGTGGATTATTTATTAAGATGAGTCCCAGCGATTGTGACAACCGAAATTTTGTAATTTAATTTTAATATTTATTGGATTGAATAAATATTTTTGAAGAATTAATTATTAGATTAAATAATTAATTAATGAAGTTGTGGTAGATTAATTTAATTATATGTGTTATATTTATTAAATTAATGTGAAGAATTTTTATTATTCGAAGTATGTAGTTTTGTGAGCTTGTTGTATTAAAAGAAATATTTAATAAGCCTAATAGTATTTTAATTAATTTAGTTAGTAATTAGAGATTTAATAATTTGTCATTATTAATAAATGAGAAATTTAACTATGTGACTATGTGAATTAATGAGAAATTATTATATTGTATTTAAAATAAATTAAATAAGATATTGATTTATTTTTATAAAGGAGTGTGACATGATTTAAACTATATTATAAAGGTTTTATTAAATTAAATTGGGTTAAAGCCTTTAAGGCTAGCCAAACGAGGCCTTAAGAGGAGTTGGGGGCAATTAAACCACGTATGGAGTAACTGACCTCAACTATGCGCATAAAGGCTCGGTTTGTATTATTTTATGTATTCTTCATTTTAGAGTTAACTTGAGAGTCAGCGAGAATTCAGAGAATTTTTAAGAGAATTGTGAGTGTCAAGAAGAATCTGAGAAGAAATTCATCTCTTGCAAATTTACATTCTACGCGTTGGGTAATCTCTTCAACCCAATTGATATTTTACGTCATTTAGTTTTTATGAAAATGGCTTTTAAGTTAACTGTTAAAATCTCTGTAGTTGGATAGGGTAACAATTATGTGAATATATGTATTAATATAACATCATAGCATGTTTTAATATATATTGTATATGATTCCATATCATCAGTTTCATAAAATTTCACAGTATATGATTACAGAGTATGTTATATAGCCATATAGCCCTTATACGTAAAATTAATATGTTAAACATAAATTGTTCTGCAAAATTCACACTGGTATAGGATTATGCATGCTAAAACAAAGTGAACAGAACTTGAATGGATGGATTTGGTGTTATAACGAATCTGTGGCGTTGAATTTTATGATTTATATTCAAAACTTCAAGAACATCAAGAACAGTGAAATTTACATATTTTAATTCTATAATTGTGTGTTTTAATGGGTTAAAATCAATCTATAAATATTGGGTAATGATTATGTATGAATTCTAGCATATGGGTATATTAAATTGGTGAAATTAAGGATCATGTAGTGTTTATTTCGTTGAACTCTGTGTTCTTCGCGAACAGAGAATCAAAATCTGGAGTTTCGCGTCGCGGCGCCAACTCCAGAACTGAAGTCCCGCACCGTAGCGCCAAGTCTCCAGCCGCAGCGCCACGCGCCGCAGCACCAAGACATAGTACAACAGTGGCGCCGCAGAGCCACTTAGCAGAATGGCCCAGAAATGAGTTTTTAAAATGTTTAAGTCTAGCAATGTGTTATTAACTTAATCTAATGAATATAAAAACTTGTTAGATATATAATGAGGTGTTAAAATAAATTCTTAACACGTCCATAACACAATTACGTGTGAATTGAACAATTGAATGCATAGTTAACTTATTGTTCGTGAAGTCTTAATTTTGACAATAAGTGTAGTAATTGACTAAGTATAGTCATGAATTCGAGTAAGACAAAAGAATAAACTTGTGATGATTAGTACGTTATAATTGATTGGTATTGTGAATGTAAATGATATGTAGGATTTAAATCAAGGAACGAGTTTAATTAAAGTGTAATCTACGTACGAGGCAAGTTTCCTAACCCTACTTGTTATCGTTATATAAGTTGATAAACTCACCTTTCTACATTGAGCAAGTTCTCATTATTATTGATCAAGTCTGTTTTGTTATATCAAAGTTTATTAATCTTTTAAGCATGATGCTGCTATACAATACTTATTCTATTGTATACTTTATGAGATTTTATTCAAATTCAGTTATCAATTATTGTTAAACCTTGTTAGACTAGCGAACCCTTAATGATTCGACTAGTCCATAGTTGATGAGCATTCTAAATTTTAGAACCCTTGATGAATTATCAAAATCAAACTTCATTTGGTGCGGACTCTAATGTCAAACTGAGATGAACAACCCTGTATAGGGGATTACTTATGCGTTAGCGTTAAGTTATTGTACACAGTATGATACTAAGAGTTGATCCCCTAAGTACGAGAAAAAGAGTCCATAGTCTTATGACTGTTAAAGGTTTCAAGTATAAACACTTGATAACCTAGGACATAGTTCAAGGTCTTATGACTCTCAGAAGTTCTTTTGTCTCTTGTTATTCATTCTTGATTCAAAAGTTGAGTTTCCTATTTCAGAAGTCTTTAATTTATTTGCATGTTATTATTCATTGTTATATTGTTATACTTGTGGGCAATCGTGCTCACTCTTGCGTAATAATAACATTGCAATTAAGAACGAAAGAGCAGACGAGCCTTCCACTAGTAAAGGCAAGGACAAGATTAACAAGTAATGAAAATTGATTATTTATGTGGTTACGTAATGATATTTAGGCTTGATGTTACTTAAGACTTATTATTTGTTTATGATTCCGCATAGATGTTTAAGGTTAGAGCAACCTGGGATTTTTATTATTATGCAGTTGATGTAACCCCATAAGGTGGAATTTATTTATTATTTCTATCTATTGCATGGTTTGTATTTATTTATGGGTATATAGATAGATGATATTTGTACAGTGAACACCAAATCCTGTGGAAATGGAAGTACCGGATTTGGGGGTGTCACAGCGATAAAAGTGATGAAAAACCTTTTAAATTATAAAAGATAGTAGATTTTATTCTCTACTTGACTCTTTTAATGGATTGCATGTTCCGCTTTAGTTAAACTTGATATCTATTGTATTTTATCAGTTTAACACTGTTGAAGACTAATGATAATTTATTCTGCATTATCTTAGTCATAATATTTCTTACTGGGCTAGTTGAGCTCACCCTTTTATTTTCACTATTTTCTTCAGGAAATGAGAACGTAGCCGGGACTAGTCGGGGAACGGAGTGACGGTCTAGATGATAGAATTAGTAGTCCTCACTATTTTGTTAAATAGTGTGACAATAAATGTAATGAGGACTCAATTGAGTATGGATATTGTCTAGATGACAATATTTCTATTAAAACTCTCAGCATATGTATTGTCGTATATTACACGACGGTTGTATAATTAAGTTTGTATTTGTATTCAGTACCTTGTATCTGGCGACCAAAGATGAGTGATGTATACCTATTTTGGGGGCATCACAGTTGGTATCAAAGCTTAGGGATATGATCCCTGGCTGAGATGTGAGACAAGAACTAGGAAGGGAGAGACGGAGAATTCCTTCGCTAGTATGACCTACCTAAGTTTATTTGGTATTTAATTGGTCGGTCAGAGTATAGGGATAATATGTGATATGTTAATTAACCCTTGTTTTGTGGCATGTCAATTAACCTTTGTTTTGAAGATGTATTCTAGAATGATGTCTGAAGTACAAGAGACGAGAAATGGGAAAATCATGCTAGAGAGGAAATAATCGGGAATGTACAATCAGAAAAGAAAGTAAGGTATGTTTTAGTTGTGGAAAAGACGGTCACATAGTCCGATTTTATCGTGCACCAAAGTCAAGTTCAGTTGGGACGGTGGCACCAAAGGCGGATATGGACAAAACAAAGTCGGTGGTTTCAGGAAGAGCGTTTTTCGTGACTTCTCAAAAAGCGAGTAACCCAAACGAAGTTAGTACGAGTTAGTTAATTATAAATTCTTGTGAAGTCTATACCTTATTAGATATGGTTCCACCCATTCTTTTATCTCTCTTGCTTACGCTCAACGTTTAAATTTGACTCCGAAGATATTAGACTTTGACTTATCGGTTGAAACTCGGTTAGGAGAAAACTTCGTTACCTCCATTGTTTTTAAATCTTGTTAATTCAAATCGACACTTTCACGTTACTTGTCGATTTTATCTCTTTGAAAATACTTGCATTTGATGTGATTTCAGGAAGCGATTGGTTAACTACTCATCAAGCTTTTTGTAAGGTTGTTAGCTTTCATATTCCTAACCAACATGTTATGCGAATTCAAGCAACCAAACCACTAAAGTCAATCATTGTCATATCAAGCCACAAGTAAAGAGCCCCGATCCTTTCGTTGTTGACTTCATTGTGTGGAATACACTGAAGTCAGACTTTCCGTAGGGGACGTTGTGAATAACTATGACAAGTTGATAGGTATCAATGTGGCGTGTTATCCAAGTCTTGGATGAGAGTCATAGTTGTGAATGATATTTCTATTGTTTATAAATTTCCTGACGTATTCTTGAAGACTTCTTAGCCTTACCCTAGAGCGTGAAATCGAATTTTGTATTGACCCCAGTACAAAACCCATTTCTTAAATCCTCAAATATTTTCTTCACCCAAAACGAACATAACATGTGCCAAAGATGTTGGTTCGAGCTGTTGAAGATTACGATCGTACCATTCAATATCATTGTGGAAGAGCGAACGTGGTAGCTGACGCGTTGAGTAGAAGATCATATGTGTTTACGAGTGCGATGTTGTTAACACAAAGACCCATGTCGTATAAATAATGAAGATAGAGTTAAAGACTTTAGGGACCCACATGAAGATAACGAATATACGATTAGAATCGACTTTAATCGATAAAGTTAAAGCCGCTAAAGTTACATACTCAGAGCTGATGAATGTGAAGAAGAAGGTTCAAGATGGCGTTATTCTAAAAGCAAGAATCGACGAAGAGAGGAAATCTCAACCCTCGATTTAATTGGCTCATTTGAAATCCTCGATCGAGTAGGAACTATGGCTTATAGACTCGTTTTACCGCCAAGTATGTCGCGTGTTCATAACGTTTTTCACATATCGATGTTACGTAAATATGTGGAACACTCGAACCACATTATTGATTTAGAACCGGACGAGATATCGGATAATTTAACGTATGAAGATGTACCTGTTAAAATCATAGAATGTATTCAACACTCAAAGGTTATACCTCAAGAGTTAGAATTGGACGAAGTATCCTCATCTGTTCGGCATACCAGGTACGTACGTAAATTTTGAGGGTGAAATTTCATAAGGAGAGGAGATTGTAAAATCCCAAATTTTACGAATAAAGATTTAACTTTCTCGAAATATTTTTTAATATTATGGTGTGAATTTGAGATAATGTTATAGTTGTGGGTAGTATTTATAAATTTTGCAAAGTATGCAAGTTGTTATATAATATTCGATTGGTCGGGGAATATTCATTTTAACAGAGAATATTCATACGACGACACAATCATTGGTGGACTCCACAACAAATTATTGTCGGATTGAGAAAACAACAAAAATATTTTATGAAAATACCGACGGAAGTTTTACCGTTAATACTGTTGAACTACTCGGTAGTAAAAGTACAGTAATACGCGTGGTTGCATAGTAGCACACAGTATTGATTATTGATGCTTACGTGATAAGTCACTCAGTTTTGTTCAATTATTGCTTAAGTAATTGTTGCATAGTATCTCACGTTATTTGATTCAATTATTGTCGATATTTTATATATTATTAAATCAATAATTGAGATAACATAGTTATTAATATTATTATTTGCAATATTAACGATGTCTAGAAGTTCTGCCAAGGAGAGATTTGGTCACCTAATTGCGCGTCAATAGGGAGAAATCCTTATTGAAAAGCCCCCTCTTTCCTGGGAACGACCTGGTCGATTAATAGTGTGAATTATAATAATGATGATGAAGTTTGTTTTATTAGTATTATTAATGTAATAAAATAGAAAAGCTTTTTATATAAAACAGAATACTTTTATAAAGTTATTTATTTTATTAGGCAATAATTAGAATATATAATATTTTATTATGCATAGTGCCTGCATAGTGTTTGCATAGTAAAACTTTTTTATATAAAATAGAATACTTTTATAAAGTTATTCGTTTTATTAGATTATAAATAGAATATATTATATTTTATTTAAAAAGATTTTGTTTTATTAGAATATTTTATTAAATCAATCTGGATCGTCCATTTAAAAGTGAATCAGTCTAGACCGTTCATGAATTAGTTACTATTTAATCCATTCTTCTATAAATAGAAGTTCATTCCTTCATTATTTCTTACAAATTCACTGAAACTCTAGAGAGAGAAACTGTAGAGAATTTTTCTTCTATAATCTTGAGCGTATTTTCTGTTTAAGAAAGTTTTGAGCGTAGTGCAAGTTTCTTCAAGTATATCCGCGCCCTACCTGTCGGAGTACTCTTCTTTATAAGGTAAGGGATATTATTTGTTGTACTCGTAAGGGGTATTATTTTTTTCATATTCATGAGGAGAACTTCTGTTATTCTATTCTTTATTATTCTGTTGGAATAACCTGTATACGCGGTCTACCCTATACTTGGTGAAATTCTTCTGTTATTCCATTATTTATTATTCTGCTATAATAACCTGTCTATGCGAAGTACCGCATACGTGGTGAAATTTTATTATTATTCCATTCTTTATTATTCTGTTAGAATATCCTGTCTGTGCATTTTACGCCGGACCTGATTCCGTCTTTATTATTCTGTTGGAATATCCTGTCTGTGCGTTTTACGCCGCACCTGGTCCCGTCTTTATTATTCTGTTGGAATAACCTATCTATTCGAAGTACCACACGCATGGTGATTTCTGGTGTTATTCCATTCTTTATTATTCTGTTGGAATATCCTATCAGTGCGTGTTACGCCTGACCTGGTTCCGTTATTTATTATTCTGTTGGAATAACATGTCTATGTGAAGTACCGCATGCATGGTGATTTCTTTTGTTATTCCATTCTTTATTATACTCAGTTGGTTAAAGTTTTGACTTCTATACTCCATGAAATTAGTGGAATAACCTTGATATTTGCGCTTCATCTAATATATTTTTGTGAAAATATTCTTCTGAGTATTCTTGAATTTTACTCTACAAAGAAGTATCATATTGACAATTTGGACGTTATTAGTTACTGAATAAATTAATTCTTGAACTTGTTTTATTGAATTCTTATATCATTGTCATTATCCTCATATTTATATTTTGTTGAAAGTCATCTGTGGCCTGTAGTGCATAGATGGACTTGGTATGATTATGACCAGAGATTATTCGGTGTAATCATGACCGTAATATTACAAATGATGTGGTAAAATTCCTCATTGGCCCGTAGTGCATTGATGGACAGTTATTGGCATGATCATAACCATTGATAAATACACAAATATCCTTGGCCCGTAGTGCATGGATAATTTGTGGTTGTGATACTAATGAATATCATTGGCCGTAGTGCAGGCGTGATGTGGATTATTTATTAAGATGAGTCTCAGCGATAAAAGTGATGAAAAACCTTTTAAATCATAAAAGATAGTAGATTTTATTCTCTATTTGACTCTTTTAATGGATTACATGTTTCGCTGCAGTTAAACTTGATGTCTATTGTATTTTATCAGTTTAATACTGTTGAAGACTAATGATAATTTATTCTGCATTATCTTAAACATAATATTTCTTACTGGGCTAGTTGAGCTCACCCTTTTACTTTCACCATTCTCTTCAGGAAATGAGAACGTAGCCGGGACTAGTCGGGGAACGGAGTGACGGTCCAGATAATAGCATTAGTAGTCCTCACTATTCTGTTAAATAGTGTGACAATAAATATAACGAGGACTCAATTGAGTGTGGATATTGTCTAGATGACAATATTCCTATTAAAACTCTCAGCATATGTATTGTCGTATATTACACGACGGTTGTATAATTAAGTTTGTATTTGTATTCAGAACCTTGTATTTGACGACCCAAGATGGGTGATGTATACCTATTTTGGGGGTGTCACAAACTTATTCATCATTAATATTATAACTCACAATATTTAACAAAGAGGGGGCTTTTCGATAAGGATTTTTTCTTATTGGCGCGCAATTAGATGACTAAACCTCTCCTTGATAAAACTTCTAGACATTGTAAATATTGCGATTTAATAATATGAATAACTTTGTCGTCTCAATTATTGATTTAATAATATATCATATTATGCAGATGATATTGTGACAATAATCGAATCAATAATATGAGAGATATGATGCAATAATTACTATAGCAATAATTGAGTATAACTGATTGACTTCTCACGTAAACATCAATGATCAATACCGTGTGCTACTATGTAACCACGCGTATTACTGTACTTTTAATACCGAGTAGTTCAACAATTTTAACGGTAACACTTTCGCCATTATTTTTATAAAAAGATAATTTTGTCGTTTTCTTACTACGACAATACTTCCGTTGTGGGGTCCACCAATAATTGTGCCGTCGTGCGAATATTCCCCGACCAATCGAATATTATATAACTATTTGCTTACTTTGTAAAATTTATAAATATTACCCACAACTATAACATTATATCAAATCCACACCATAATATTTAAAAATATATTTTGAGAAAGTTATTTTGTATTCATAAAAGTTAGGGTCTTACACCGGAGGCGGGGGAGGAGGTGGGTGGGGCTGGGGCAGTGTTGGGGGAGGGGGGGAGGGGGGGAGGGAAAAGAAGAAGGTTGTGTTTTTATTTTATTTTTTAAATGTTAAAATAGTAAAAACATGTTATTTAGACATTTTGAAAAAAATAATTATCAAACAATATTTTTTTAATTCAGATACAATCATATTTAGATACTTTATGCTATTCAGATGTTTAAACTATTCAGATCTTAACAACTAATTTTATCAAACACAACCTAAATAACATATTTATCTTTTACTTTATATATTTTATCTCCTCATAACCAAAAAAATTTATACATTTAGTCATCTTTTTAGGGACAGAGAGTAATATTTATATAATAAACCGGGTCAAATTTTGAGTGCAAATCAAATCATAATACAATAAGATCCAACGGACTATCTCAATAATATTTTTTTGAACTATTTTAATCCATCACAACCTCACAAAAAATATATATGTATAAGGTGATGTTTGATTGCATCTTAATATATATTGATGATTCTTAAAATGCATTAAGATGCAATCAAACGCCACCTAAATATCCTACTATATGTTCGGATATCGGTAGATGTTACAATTTAGACCATTAATCTATCAATTTATCATATCATTGGACTTTAATGATAAATATTAAATAAATATCTATTTTTAGTGTTTATAAAAATTTGTAGATGATTTTTTTAGAAATTAATATTTCTATATCTGCATAATTATCTCACACGAGAAGAAAATAAAAACTATGTTTATACCTTTATGTAAGAGAATACTTTTACGTATGAGAAAATTGTGTAAAAATATCAAAAATTCAGGTGGTGAAGATATTGCTCCACTTTTTGGTTTTTTATGAGTGGGTTGTACTCATTTGGTTTATTCTGCTCTACTAGGTGGACTACTCAGATTTTCATTTAACCCAAACAAATACTTGCGTCTCGAACGCTTTCAGAAATCAAAGAAAAATAAAATGAGATCCAAAAAATAACACCACCACTACAACCACCACCACCATTTGGATTTCATTTCATTTCCCCCTTCATCATCCTCTTATAATTAAACCCAATTCCTCAGGCCAATGCATCGCTTCTCTTTATCCCTATAGCATAATAATCACAACCCACCTGAAATTCTTGTTCTTTTTCTTTGTTGTTGTTTTTATCCCGATTTCTATTGCTTCGAGCCTTCGACATATATACATATACATACATATAATTGATACATATCTATAGTCAGTCATGGCGGCGGCGACGTCGTCTATGGTGTGTACATGGTTTGTGGCGGCATGCATGTCAGTTGCCTGTGAAAAAAACCAACAAAATCCGATGATGGTGATGACTAATCCATCTGCTGGACGGTCGAGCAGTCGCAAGCGGAGGCTGTTGTCTAAATGCGCCACCGCCGCCGGCGGTGGTGTTGGTGGGGCTCGATTATACAGTTCTCTAATCTCGTCGTGGTGTGGATCTTCCAGCATTCAGGGTCTGATGAGCTCATTGGAGCCCTGCAATGAGTATTACTGTTCCAAAGGGCTTTCCCCCTCAGATTTTTTCTTCGGCGGTGACAAAGCTTTTGCTTCGTTTTTTGGATCGAGCTCTGTTCCGGTGGGCCGCAGGCGCAGGCGGATTCATCCACCTGCCCATTCGGGTAAATTTGCTTACTTGCTCTGTTTCGCCCCTTTTTCTATTTTGGTTGTTTGGTAATTTATTTGTGATTTTTAAAATTGTTGGTTGCTCTAATTTTTCAATTTGGAATCTGGGAACTTTTTAGTCTTGCCAATGACTTATTGTTTCATTTGATTACACTAACCATGAACTGAGTTCATTATGTTGGTATACATTTGTTATTTTAATTTGTTTATTCTTGATGTATAGAAATTTCAGTTCTTGAAGTGCTTGTGTGTTCTTGTGATTTGGAGTAACATTTCAAAATTAGGTGCTATTTTCTTTTTTTGTGGGTACAGGTACATGTACTAGGTGCCATTTCATTTCCATTTAATGATGGAGTAAAAAGTTTCACTCAGTCGAGTCTGGGTAGTTGTGGCACTACTTCAACATTCTAATAATGAGTTATGAATTTCCCCTCTCTTACACAGTACACGCGTGTGCTTTCATTAATGTAATTTTTATCCTAGTGAAGGTGGGCTAGGTTTAGTTGGTCCAAATCAATTATTCCTTTTTTTTTGTGTTGATATATAATCTTGCTATCTGGGCTTGTAACAGAATTGATAATGAAGGCTAGGGAAAATGATTTCCGTCAAGATTCTACTTACTGGTTTCTAGTTTGGCAGGAAGATACATTTACCTTGCCTAAGGAACTTTGATACGTCATTGTTGTTTCCATCTTGTTCGTCATTTTCATTTACTAAGTTCATGTTCTTATTAACAATTCATTACCTAATTTCATGTTCGTAGACAAGTTAGTGGTCCAGAAGTTTGGTACTAGGCTTCAATGATATAATATGTGAAATATTATTTTTGCTGACACTAACACTTTGAAAAGAAACTCAAATGTATGTTGGGACTTGTACTATACCTGAAATTGCTCGAGTTACTTCTGTATAATTTGTAGTGCCTTATTTGCTAACGGATTTATGACTTTCTAAAATCTTAGGGGAAGCAATGGCTATAGTTGTTCAACCTTCAATAGAAGTTGCGACAAAGAAGAAACCAGCTACAAAGCAAAGGCGAATAGTTGTGACTGGGATGGGTGTGGAGACTCCTATTGGCCATGATCCAGATGTATTTTACAACAATTTGCTTGAAGGTGTCAGTGGCATTAGTGAGATCGAGGCTTTTGATTGTTCAAATTATCCTACTGTATGTATTCTAGCAATTACTCTTCTTTTGTATAGAGTTTCATGTTTTAGATTCTAATATTAGAGTTCCCGAATACAGAGAATTGCTGGAGAGATCAAGTCTTTCTCGACAGAGGGATGGGTCGCACCAAAACTGTCCAAGAGGATGGATAGATTCATGCTGTACATGTTAACAGCTGGAAAAAAAGCATTGGCTGATAGTGGAATTACAGAGGATGTTAAGGATGAAATGGATAAAACTAGATGTGGAGTTTTGATTGGCTCAGCTATGGGTGGAATGAAGGTACTGTTTGTTTTCTTTCATGCATGATAAATTCCACATTATATGAAATGGAAATTAGAGGGAATTTGGTTATGTAAGAGCTTCTACCACTGATAAATTTGAGGTTTTACAATTGGTGCGGCATATTCTGTCTATATGTTTTGCTTATTCTGGTGCTCTATAAAGACTGGCACATGTCTATTTTTACATTTAAAATGGTAGTGATGATGTCTATCTTCGGTCTTTTAATATTGTTTAACTGTGTAGAATGCTCTTTCAAAATATTCCTTCAAAATTTCTTTCATTAAAGCTCTGGAATATCCCACACTAGTCGGAGATAAAGCTAACTATTAGATTCTCTTTTTGCACTATTGCATCGTCTTTTAACGGATGGTGTCTGCTTGGTTATTTTGTAAATTAAGCAGGTCTTCAACGATGCAATAGAAGCATTAAGGATCTCGTACAAAAAGATGAATCCTTTTTGTGTACCTTTTGCAACCACAAATATGGGTTCTGCCATGCTTGCCATGGATCTGGTGAGCAAAAATTGATGTTGCAAGTTAGCAAATAACATCCATATGAGAATTGTTGAAATTCTTGAACATTTTTTGTAATTGCTTATCTACATACAAACTGCAGGGATGGATGGGTCCAAACTATTCGATCTCTACTGCTTGTGCCACAAGCAACTTCTGTATCTTAAATGCAGCAAACCATATCATCAGAGGAGAGGCTGTATGTATTAATTTTCTATATTGATGGGTGGATTGTAGGAGTCTCTCTTTGAACATATTAGTTTCTTTAAACCATTTGGAAAATATATACAATTGCAAATGGAAACTGAAAAGTAAGAAAAAAAAGTAAAGATTAGGGAATGTGTTGCAGAGTTACAGTCTACTGCTATGTATAATGATTATTGGTGAAAACTTGCAGGACATGATGCTCTGTGGTGGCTCAGATGCAGTAATCATACCTATTGGTACTTGAAAACTCCTTTTTCCATTAGGACTCAACTTAATCCGGAAAATGTCAATTTATAGGGCGTAACACATAACTTGATGCAGGATTGGGTGGTTTTGTGGCATGCAGAGCACTTTCTCAAAGAAACAATGATCCAACCAAAGCTTCACGTCCCTGGGATAATGTAATGTTTGATAGATAGTTATTCCTTTGATTATATTCTATTTGTCTGATGCTGTTTACATTATAGTATCAGGCTATTGTGAGGTCTTGTTTGTGATCACATTTCTTGCAAATGGATTTTTTTAATGTCCTAATCTATTACAATAATTTATCCTAACCTAGTGGGAGGGATCTATGTGGGGGGAGGGGATAACTTACTGTTAAATCGTCATCGCCTTCTGGACCTGTGTGTTGAACCTTTCTTCATAGCCTATTGTCAACAAGAATCGAACCCTTGATCTCTATATTAATAAAAGTGAGTCATACTAGTGGATCAAGTGACCAATGATCTTGCAAATGGATATAGTTGACTCTTATAATCACCAACTGTGGGGGATCAAAAAATTATTAATTATCAAAAGTATTTAATATAAAGATTCCACATGAAGTCATTGATAAGAAGAAAATATTCCATATATATTTACTAATATATACTCAAAATTATGTTCATATTTTTTAAATAACTTGTTAGCTTTTGTACATAAATTACATAGTATGAAGGGGTGAAGTCAAAAAAGTTTGTAGGGGGGGGAACCTTTTTGGTACAGTAAATTGAAAATTTTATTTAAAAATTACATGCAATATTGTTGAGAACCATTACATAATAACGAAAAACTTTATATATATATATATATATATATATTTTTAACAAAATACAACTGATTTTGAATTTCCTGCTCACCCTAATAAATCATCTGGGCCATCCAAAGTTTGGGATAAATCCCACCGTCCATTTAGTGTTGGAAGTAAGGGACACAACTAGTATATATATATAAACCTATAGGGGCAAAGTCAGTTTTGTTTAAGAGGGACTGAAAGTATGCACAATTTTTTTTATTTAAATATGGAATGATGCTAGGAAGACTTGACCTAAAATATAAAGTAAATGAAAATTATACACATTCCCTCCATTGTCGAAGGAAAAAAAACAAGGAAAATATGCCAAAAATTATATCTTTAATAATACATATCAACTCGTTAAGCAATAGAAGATTCATTACTATAGGAGGAAGCTAAGACATTAAGGGCCTGTTTGGCAGAGAGGTGAATTGAATGACTTTCCCTAGTAGAGCTATTAGAAAAAGTGCTTCCACGTCAAAATTAAAAAGTGCTTGGCAAATAATTTTTAGAAGCACTTTATGTATTTTGTTGGTAAGTTTCCAAGTATAAACGTAACAGTTATAGAAGTTCTAAATTTTTCTTTTTTTGCAAAAGTACTTTTACACTCAAAACCTCTACCGTAAAAAATGTTTCATTGTATTATCGAACACTCAAACACGTTTTTTGAATTTAAAACATTATTAACCCACCGCACCGCTATGTTAAACATGCACTAAATTGAATATGCTGTACTTTTTACTTCTTTCCTTTTGTTGCTCAGAAATAATTTACTTTGTGAGGCTATCCTTTGTAGTTAACTTCATATCCTCTAGTGAAATTCTAGGCCAATAGGCCATGTGATTTTATGAATTAGTGGGTTACTTAAATTATAAAAGGTTGAAATAGATACGAGTAATACACCAATACAATTAATGATTTTAACATATAAACTTTGAATATCGTCTACTATATATTACACGTCAAATGAGAGGTGAAAGACCAACATTCTTAAGGGTCAACACATCATGTATTTGATATTAATAGAAATTCTAACACAATACCATCAGTTTATCACTATAGTGAATTCACAACCGTTTGGCTCCTATGCTGCTCCACCCCTAATAATAAATTTAGGTTAATGTATGAAAAACTTTTAATTGTTTTTTAAGTTTAACATAGTATCACTATCTTTTCCTTTTTAATATTTGTTATGTGATAACCAGATAGGTCTATGTTAAGAATGTACTAGTTGTACAATTGTGTAGCCAATTTTTTAAAAGAAACTTGTGATTCTTTATTTAGTACAAATTCTATAAATAAATGTCACTATTACATTAAAGAATATATATTTTTTGTAGTTAATATTATCAGAGGGGTTTTTAAAAAATTGATTAGTTATCAAGTATAAGAATGTATTAATTATAACACGTGGAGCGAAGTTGGTTCCTTGAAAAATGGTTTAAGTATTAGAGAATTAAGTATAACAATATTACTTTTTAGAAGGCCTACTGTATCTAAATACTAATTAGTGCACCATAGTTCCCCTATAAAAAAAAAGATTATTCTTCCTTGATTTGAGAAGTATGTAATGTAAAGCTTGCTATATCAGTTTCTGGCTTTCTAAATGATGCAAAAGTATGTTGTACTCGGAAACTAAAACTTAGTTTGTAAAATGATAAGGAATATTTATAACTTAGAATTTCTGGTTTTAAAATTTCCAGATATCTGGAGTCTCACATTCTTGAGAAACTTATCTTGTTCATTTCTACAACTCTTTCGATGAAAGAGTAATAGTGTAATACTCCTCAAGACCTCGATCATGGACTTTCTCCACTTTTGACCTGCATTGTGTGAATGATGCTCACCGAAAAAATTGGTTTTGGTATTGGACAGAATCGTGATGGATTTGTTATGGGAGAAGGAGCTGGAGTTCTGCTTTTGGAAGAACTAGAGCATGCTAAGGTATATTGGAATTCGAATCACTTGAATTACAACTTCACAAGAATAAGATATGTTTTCATGTTTTCATTGTAGGATAATTAGAACTTATCCCATATGCTAACTATTTCTTTTTCAATTTCCTATTTTCTTTTTGATGGTCAGAAAAGAGGTGCTAAAATTTATGCAGAATTTCTTGGTGGAAGCTTCACTTGTGATGCATATCACATGACAGAGCCTCATCCCGATGGTAAATTCTTAGTTTATGTATACCTTGTGATTTTGGAAAGCTTTTGATATGGTTCAGGGATAGCAAATCTACTTTTCAGTCTTTTGGAAAGCTTTTGATATGGTAAATTCTTAGTTTATGTATACCCCACGCGCTTCGCAACTAGTGGTCTTTTAGAAGTTTAGTATGCATATGCATTATCAATTTTCCTAAAAGACGTTATGTTTTAAAGAAAAATTTACAGATTTTGTCTCCAAGTAATAAAACATAACATTCTAAATCAGTCATATCCATCACCAAATACATGACAAGCACAATCAAATCAGTCGGCACCAATTAAAGAATCATAAAGCGAATCCTTGCTAATATGTGTGCATTTTCTACATTTGTTTAATGCATATATTAGGTATATTAAGATGGAGAAATCATAAGAAGCATCATTTTTGCAAATTTATATTTTAAACCAATTACTAAAATTGACACTAATATGTAAACATGAATCTTTTTTAAAATGAGTGTACACTTTTAAAAAATCATACATTATAAAAAAATTGCTTATTTCATAAGAGCCTCCTATCTTGGTTTATATAATCACATTGGCATGTATATAGTATATAAAAGCTAGCTAAGCCACTTTTCATTAGAAGTTCGGAACATTATATCACTTTTTACTCAATTTTTATAAAGTTTGACTCTTTTCTGTGTGATGTGATATGCTCTATATGCTTCACTCATATAGTCATACACTTTGGAACTTGTGGGGTTAATTGACCCCACTGGGAAAAAAAATTATTTTATGATATATGATAAATTTAGAAGAAATTTAAGTGTAATGAACAAATTGACCCCACTGAAATTTTATAATTTTTTTAATATACGGGGTCAAATTGAAATTTTTATAACTTTCTTAATTTCATATTACTTCTACTCCTTTATGTATGCATCTTCCTCTAATATTTTTAAAATAAATAATAATCTAATTTAGATTATTTTCATAACATAAGGAATTTAAATATTTATTAACAAATTTGTGATTAGAAAGAAGTATTAGGGGTCAATAAGGGGTGCATATATATATATAATGTTATTACTTGCTATATTAACAATATTGTAACCAAATACATGTTTTACATATGCAACCGGTCGGAAAATACAAAATTATCTATAAATAAATTGGCTCGAGGCGCTGCCCATTACCCCACCAAATTATTTATAGGATCACAATATTTTGACCCCACTACATCAAAATCCTGGCTTCGCCACTGCATATGAACAAGTAGGAAAATTATTTGATGATGTAAATAAGGAAAGAGACAATGTCAAGATGGTAAGGATGTCATAATTTATAGGACAAAATGGTAACATATGTCAAGTTTGATATGAAAGGACAAAATAGTTAGAATGCACTACAGTTAAAAGAGGAGGACAAAAAGGAATCCATGATGGAAGACTCTCAACCACTTTTGTAAGTGTACGGATTGGTAAATAGATAATAATTTTTCCTTTCTCGTTTGGAGGTTTGGAGGTGGAAAGAGTTTTCTTGATGTTTGTAGGTGTAATATTTTGTAATGTTACGGTGGACAAATCATAGGATTGTTTGGGTCTGCATTGCCGTTATATTGGAGTAGTCATATTATGTTTTTTGTATTCAAATTCTTGCCTTCTTGCATACATGGTTTACATGCTACATATGTTGAATTTTATTCTACAAACTACATGTTGTCCTGAGCTTGGTGATGGAGGTGGTTACTGGTTAGGTAGCACATCTTGTATCGAACATTTGAAATGTTTACGAATATCAAATATGCATCTAAAATTTTGGTTTATGCTAGTGCACTTCTGTCAATAGGCTTTTAGAGGAGCATATTGGCAAGAGATTTAGAGATGCAGCCTTTCTGAGTTGGTCTTGATACAGCTTTGATCGGTTGTGGTGAAGGGTTGGTTTGATGTATCAATGTGAAGTTAAGTAGGTTATTCCTGAGACTTGGTTATGAGTGTCTGCCTGGACGCCCCAAGTAATTATGTTCATTGATAATCAAAATATATCTTGCAGGTGCAATGAATAAGTTAGCAAGGAAAAAAAATTAGATATTTATTTTTTCATTGTCCAAGGAAAAAAGAGCTTTAATAGTTAAGAAAAGACATTTTAAAGGAAATCTTATGTTGATTATTGGACTCTCTCTCTCTTATCACCTAGTAGACTTATGTTCTACATATACTCCGGTTGAAGGTTTAAAAATGATGTTTCTGTAGTTTTTAGACACTCTTTGTTATTATGGTTATTGAAGCCTTCCATGGTTTCCTGGATGTTCTTTCGTTTTTGGGCTGGGGGTGTATTTTCTGGATGCTTGTAATTAACTCTTTTGTCTTCACAAATTCTTTCACATCACTTCTCAGTATTGTCTAGTTATAGATTATTCACTGTTTATTTTATTTGTTATTTTTCTTATGTCTTGGAACACTTGCAAGTTGTTAACGAAAGTGAGATCGTCTAACTTTGCTCTTACCTATACGCCTATTCCATTCTGCCCCAACAAACTTGTAATTCTTTACTTTCGTGGAAGTAAACCATTCAATGCAGTAATTTTTATTTTTTATTATTTAGTTTTTCAACTTTTTTACCAGGTCAAATTCATTGACCTATACAATACAATTCTGTCGTTACTATTGAGCATGATTCATTTCCTGAAAATATACGATATTAGTTGATTTGGAGATTTATAACAATAGCAGAACATGTGATGCACATCACATTTTTATATACAGTGTTTGAACCCTGTTTCATATGCATAAGCAGGGACTGGTGTCATTTTGTGCATAGAGAAAGCCCTGGCTCAGTCTGGGGTATCCAGAGAAGATGTGAACTACATTAATGCGCATGCTACATCAACGCCAGCAGGTGACCTGAAGGAGTATCAGGCACTCCTTCATTGTTTTGGCCAGAATCAAGAGGTTACTTGAATGAATATAATTACTTTTTCAGTGCTCAAAGCAATATTTCAAAAGCTTAATGAGATCTTAATGTCCGCAGTTACGAGTGAACTCTACAAAATCTATGATTGGTCACCTGCTAGGAGCAGCTGGTGCTGTGGAAGCTGTTGCAACTATTCAGGTACCGGTTGTATTTATTTAGTTGCGCCAAATACTGGAGATTAGAAATGTGTGTATATATATATATTTCCCGTATGTAATCTGATATCAGACCTCTGACATGAAAATATATGCAACTGAAAATCTGTTAATTGTATTGCAGTTAATCTTAACACCGCCTGTACTAGTATACTATACTATCACCATTAAGTAGTAGTGTCTATAATTTGCTTGCTCAACTTACTTTCAGTGAATTCTTTTGACCACTTTCTTTTCCCAAAAAGAAGCTCTGTAGATGCCAAAATTATGTCAAACAAATCTTCATCCAAATGCTTCTTTTGTTTAGTGTTGATTGGCAAATATATATATTTTTATAATTTTATAAAGCAAGAGCTCTTGTACATCATCCTTTTCTGCCAGATGTCTTTTCACTTCGTTTTTTGACACCTCTTTGATGCGTGCAAGACTGATACTGATATTCTATGTTTATGAAAGCTCGTGCTTCACTTTTAGTTTCATGTCTCAGTTACACATGATTGTATATCTTAGTTTACAAAAGCTTGTGTTGTTAAGGTAATAGATAGAGTGAATCACTCGCAATGTTACTTTGTCAATATTTTTATTACAAATTAATTCCTCAATGTTGTCATTGTTGTTCTCCTGAACTTCAGTGCAAATCTGAACTCGGTGATTATTGTTGATGCCAAAGATACTATAGCTTTTGGTTGATTGTTGACATCAATTTGTGTCTTCTTGTAGGCAATAAGAACAGGGTGGGTTCATCCAAATATTAATCTTGAAAATCCGGATAAAGGCGTGGTATGTTTCTTCATACACTACTATTTGTCAATATGTATGAGTTTTTTGGAAATGTGTAATTGATTTGTTATGATCACTCTTTCGGCCATTGAAACAGATCATCTTAGCTGCTAGTTTTTCTATACCTTCACCAGCAGGTGCACTGCTTTTTTTAGCTAATAACACTGTAGACCCGGACTAGTAGGGCTCTTTTTTCTTATATATGTGTTTAGACCCCTCACAATGAAAGTTACAAGGAAGGAACTAAAATGTAAGAACATACAAAAGTTTATATACTAATACTTGTAGGAATTTTGGAAATATATACCAACCATTTCTTACACTAGTTTCCTTGAATAGAATTACTGTATAAAACATTATGTTAATTAATATAGTATTAGTAATATATTCAATTGTTATCGTAGAAAAAGCTAAAGAAGAATTTCCCAGAAGAATCCTGTCGAATCCAAGAATGCCAACCTATAGAGAAGATTCCTTGCTTAGAATTTAAATATCTTAGCGGAACATGTCCTTTTTTTTATTAATTGTTTCAATTCATTTTTGCACAAGTTATTACTTAGTCTTTTTGGTTGTGTCATTTATAGCATGCAGTTATCTGACATCTTCACTCAAATCAGGACATGAATGTGCTGGTTGGACCGAAGAAAGAAAGACTGGACATTAAGGTTGCATTATCTAATTCGTTTGGGTTTGGCGGCCACAACTCATCAATCTTATTTGCTCCCTTCCAGTAGACGACAACTCCAACATTGCTGTAGTTGATGTCTATGGGTATGTAAGCAGGCATTATAGTTTTAAAGTTATATATCAAAAAATAATAATAAAAATATTTAAGTTGTGAAAATCTGAAAAGAACGGAACCATGGAAAGTTATATTGAATTTGTTTCTATGAGAATAATGACAAAAATGATAATCTAAGATGAGATATTACTCGAGAGAAGAGGTGTGGGAAAAGGGGGGGGGGGGGGGGTTGCAAGTATGTGTATCTTCCAGCTGGGCTGGGGTAGTAATTTCATTCATGTAAGAGTTTTTTGAATTTGTTTATCCTTTCCCATGAGCAGCTACAAGTGGGTGTTTTTATATGAAATTTGGAAATATGATCGATCATATGACTGACTACTTTAGCTGTCTGTTTGTTTCAATGTATTTTTAGTAAGTAGGTGATTATTTCGTTTTGATAATTCAGTATTACTGTTATTAATTTATTGGTCATATTTAGGCCTTTAGAGTGCATCTTGCAAAATGGGCAATCAATAGCAGAAGATTATAATGTGGACTCATTTGAGGCCCATTAATTAATTAATGTTTGTGGACTAATATCCTTAAATCTGTGTTTCCTTGGGCCGATCAGGAAGATGAGTTATTGAGCTAAACTCATTTCCTGCAAGGAGGACCACCACCTTAGCTAGGGCCATGAGGCCTTTAGTCCCTCTCATAAAAATAAAATAAGCCCAAGTTGCTTAAGTGGGTTCCTAGTATAACACTGGAATTTTTTATTTTTTTAAAAAGGAGGCAAAAAATTAATGATATGTTGTGAGAGCATGACCTACCTAACCTAGTAGGTCTTTGGATCTCTTCCAATTCATTAATTAAAGAGACAAGTCGTTAAATCTTTGGGGGAACCGAACCCTGTTGGGTTTTTAGCCAATTCAGATAATTCAAAATTGAATATTTCTTTCAATATTATTATTATTTTTTTCAGAAAATAACTGAAAAAATAAATATGTCCTATGTAAAACTTTTAGATTCATATATAGAAAGAATGACACGTAAAGAAAGTAGGACTAAGGAACTGATTTGGAATTAAATTGTGAGATCATGCCAAACAGAATATAGTTAGGTTTGTTAGCCGAACTAAAAGTGTGTTGTCATTTAGGTATGGACCATATAGGTTTTCCCATTTTTTTTATTTTATTTTTTGAAAATATTTTTGCAATTTATATTAAATTTCTTTAGGTATATCGACGTATGTGAACATATGTGATAATAAAGAATTAAGTGAAGATTCCCATAACACATTATTATTCCACGTTAGTCGCGATTCAACTTAATCATCATATCTGCCCATATGTATATTATTTTCCTACTACAACATATACTCACAAACACAATATATAAGATTACGTGATTAACTTATACAACTTTTTAAAGGAAATTTGACATATTTCAAAAATCATAAAAAAATAATATATATATATATTATTTTTATTTTTTGGGTAGTCGAGTGTCAAAAACACATGTTATATGGCTCACTAGCATTCAACAAATAGCCGAAAATATCAAAGAAACATGTATAAAAAATAGAGAAATGATATTTTTACTAATAAATTTGATTTGTCATCTCTCTCACGTGAGTGAGTGAGGTGAGATGAATTTCACTTGCTATTCCATTTGAAAAAAAAAACTTGTGAAGTATCAAATTTATTCATAAAAATATCAATTCTCAAAAAATGTTATTACACTAATTAATTAAATATATAGTAGAGTAACAAGTGGTAACTAGTAGTACAGTAACTAGCAAGAAAATTATACAAACGACTGCACAAATACACACCTATCAAATATGAATAATAAAATTAAAAAAAGATAAGAAAATGACATACTGACAGAAAAACAAAAGAGATACAGAACACAAGGCAGGCAGGACTAGCTAGTTAACTAGAGTAATTATTATATATATATATATAGGACCGTCCATTTGCATCATTAATTCCGGCGATTCTGATTGTCGAGAAGATTGATGAGATAAAGCGCGTTACTGGTAACTCTAGCCACGTTCGTGATCTTCCGCTTCACATCTGCCCTTATTTTACCGTCGATCTCCTTAAATCCGTCCATACACGTGTCGTCGTTCGTCAAGGCAGCGCTCACCCACGTCTCCACATTGCTCATCTGCCACCGGAACTCGCTCCCTCGCCGGAGATGCTTTAGCTCCGACAGCGTTTTGCTGAGTTCGTCGACCGAGTCAGATATCTGGGCCAGGCAGTCACTCAATGCGCTTTTCTCTCTCTTACTGCTCCCGCTCTTGAGATTGGCCAGGAACTCCGACGCCCTTTGGGCCCGGGCGAGGCTTATTTTAACGGCGGCCTGAGCTAGGTCACGTGGGGTGTTGGCCGGTGGCGCGTATGACGAGAGTGTTCGGAGGCAAATGTCTGGGTAGCTAGCGTGGACGCATGAGGAATGTACGAGGTCGTGGGAGCCGTCGCCGGCAGCGGAGTGGAGGAGAACGACGGAGAGAGAAAGGGAGAAGAGGATGGGGAGGAGAGAGAAAGTGGTGGACGAGGCCATGCTCATTTATTTCGGTAGTAGTGGCAACTGCTTCCTATAATGTATGCAGGTTGAATTTATAAGGGTGGATAAAAATGGAGAAATATTTAGGTCATCAACTTAAGATTTAATCACCAAATTGCCATTTTGTTGATATATGTGATATGGATCCGATTATTATGAAAGTAATTTTATTATAAATTGGTCAATTAATTACTCCATTTATAATATAAATAGTTTTAGAAAATTATTTTTATTCTTTAATATAAATTATTTGAGAATTTTAAGAAAAAACATTAATTGTTTAATTTTTAATATTACATCAAGTAATAAATATAAATTTGATTCTCTTATTATTTTCTATCCAATAAATAACATTATCTTTTTCTAATAAAAGGGTAATTAGACGATTGCTATTATATTTAATGCTATACAATCATTTACTTAATACTTGTGCACAACTTTAAAACGACTTAAGGAATGGATGGAGTAATATAGTGTTGATACGCAGACCGCAGTAGGAGATCATCTCTCAATTTATGTGTCGATACTATATTGATCAATTGACCAAAATTAATTTTAAATTAACTACTTTCATGCGATAAATTAAAAAGCGTGAATAAGAGATTCAAATATTAGGTATATATTTTTGTTGCTTAAAGTTCCACGTTTAGGGACTGAGGTGGCTTGACATTTTATTTTAGCCCCTAGTAAGATTTGTGAAAAATGTAAAGTATACATAGTACTTTTTTGAAAAAAAAAACCAAAAAATTGCTCTCTCTATTCTAAATATAAGAGTTATTTTAATTTTTATTTAAAATATGAGTAAATTCATAAATATCACTCTTATTTTTGATATTATTATACAAATATCAAATTTTATGGTCTATATGTGCTCCACTTTGTATACCATATACAAAGAAATCTTATTTAAATTGTTTATAAAATTTGGAACAAGGGATGGTGTATTTGATTCAATAAAAAGTAAAATACACTGAAATACTGTGATCCTAAAATATGTATACATCACCTATTCTGAGTCGTCAAATACATAATACAGAATACAAATATAATTTAATTATACAACAGTCGTATAAAATACGACATAACATAATCTAAGAGTTTTAATAAGAATATTGTCATCTAGACAATATCCACACTCAAGGGAGTCCTCATTATATTTATTGTCACACTATTTAACAGAATAGTGAAGATTACTAATGCTATCATCTAGACCGTTACTCCGTTCCCCGACTAGTCCCGGTTACATTCTCATTTCCTGAAGAGAACAGTGAAAGAAAGGGTGAGCTCAACTAGCCCAGTAAGAAATATTATGACTAAGATAATGCAGAATAAATTATCGTTAGCCTTCAACAGTGTTAAACTGATACAATATAACAAACATCAAGTTTAACTACAACGGGACAAGCAATCCATTAAAAAAGTCAAGTAGAGAATAAAATCTACTATCTTTTATGATTTAAAAGATTTTTCATCATTTTTATTGCTGGGACTCAGCTTAATAAATAATCCACATCATCCTTGCACTACGGCCAATGATATTCATTAGTATCACAACCACAAATTATCCATGCATTACGGGTAATTGATATACGTGTATTCATCAATGGTCATGATTATGCCAACAACTGTCTATCAATGCACTACGGACCAATGAGTACTTTTATCACATCATTTGTAACATTACGGTCATGATTATACCGATTAATCCTTGGTCATAATCATACCAAGTCCATCTATACACTACAGGCCACAGATGACTTTCAATATAAAATAAACATGAGGATGATGACAATCATATAAGAATTCATTAAAAATAAGTTCAAAAATTAATTTATCCAGGAACTAGTAACGTCCAAATTGTCAACATGATACTTATTTGTAGAGTAAAATTCAAGAATACTCAGAAAAATATTTTCATGAAAATATACTGGATGAAGTGCAAATATCAAGGATATTCCACTAATTTCATGGAGTATAGAAGTCAAAACTTTAACCAACTGAGTATAATAAAGAATTGAATAACAAAAAAAATCACCAGACATGCGATAAACCGCACAGACAGGTTATTCCAACAGAATAATAAATAACGGAACCAGGTCAGACAAAATTCGCAACGATAAAATATTCCACAGAATAATAAAGAATAGAATAACAATAGAAATCACCATGCATGCGATAGACCGAACAGACAGGTTATTCCAACAGAATAATAATTAATGGAATCAGGTCAGGCGTAATACGCACCGACAGAATATTCTAATAGAATAATAAATAACGGAACCAGGTCATGCGTAAACGCACAGACTGAATGTTCTAACAAAATAATAAAGAATGGAATAACAGAAGAATTTCACCATGTATGCGGTACTTCCCATAGACAGATTATTTCAATATAATGATAAAGAATGGAATAACAGAAGAATTTCACCAAGTATAGGGTAGCCCGCTTATACAGGTTATTCCAACAGAATAATAAAGAATGAAATAACAGAAGTTCTCTTCATGAATACAAAAGAAATAATACCCCTTACCTTAAAAGAAACTGGATATAGGTGTAGTGAAGTAGTGGAATATTTTTCTTCTTTCTCTCTATAGTTTCTCTCTCTAGAGTTTCAGTGAATTCGTAAGAAATAATGAAGGAATGAGCTTCTATTTATAGAAGAATAGACTGAATAGTAACTAATTCATGAACGGTCAAGATTGATTTACTTTTAAACGGACGATCCATATTGATTTACTTTGCAGTATAAATAAAATATTCTAATAAAATAAAATCTTTTAAATAAAATATAATATATTCTATTTATAATCTAATAAAACGAATAACTTTATAAAAGTATTCTGTTTTATATAAAAAGATTTTACTATATAAATACTATGCAGACACTATGCATAATAAAATATAATATATTTTAATTATTGTCTAATAAAATAAATAACTTTATAAAAGTATTCTGTTTTATATAAAAAACTTTTCTGTTTTATTACATTAATAATACTAATAAAACAAAATTTATATATATATATATATATATATATATATATATATATATATATATATAAACTTCCGTGATTTCATAAAAAGATACCTCAATATATTTAATAATATTTATCATTATTATTATAATTCAAAATATTAATCGACCAGGTCATTCCCAGAAAAGGGAGGGCTTTTCAATAAGGATTCCTCCCCATTGGCGCGCAATTAGGTGACCAAACCTCTCCTTGGCAGAACTTCTAGACATCGTTAATATTGCAAATAATAATATTAATAGCTTCGTCGTCTCAATTATTGATTGAATAATATATAAAATATCGACAATAATTGAATCAAATAACATTAGATACTATACAAGAATTACTATAACAATAATTGAACAAAACTGAGTGACTTCTCACGTAAGCATCAATAATCAAAATCGTGTGCTACTATGCAATCACGCGTATTACTGTACTTTTAACACCGGGTGTTTCAACAGTTATCGGTAAAACTTTCGCCGTTATTTTCATAAAATATTTTTGTCATTTTCTCAATCCGACAATAATTCTGTTGTGGGGTCCACCAATGATTGTGCCGTCGTACGAATATTCCCTGTTAAAATGAATATTCCCCGACCAATCGAATATTATAAAACAACTTACGTACTTTGTAAAATTTATAAATATTACTCATAACTATAACATTATTTCAAATTCACACCTTAATATTTAAAAATAATATTTATAGAAAATTCATCTTTATTCATAAAAGTTGGGGTCTTACACACACCCTGTTAATAATCATAATAACATTTATTATTTTTTTAGTTTTTCAAGTAATAGTCAGTATCCATCTAGTCTACAATATGTAACATTCACTACCCCTAGTGTGGTTGACCAACTAATATCCAAAAATATTTTTAATATAATATCTAATACACCCTTCAAGTTATAATGTTTAATTTATTCACTAAATATAAACTTGTATATTATAATTTGTACTTAACTTGATCTAATTAATTAAATTATGAACTTGTCCAATAAATAACATAAATGTCAAAAAATAATAAATATACATTTTGTCAGGAAAATAAAGTCATGCAATTTTTGCTAATTAAATTTCTCAAAGATTAAAATTTACGCGATATATATTCAAATATATTTTTTACAATTAAAAGAAAAATTTTAATACCCATAAAAAGTACAAGTTAACAAATAAAATTATAATTATTTTTTTCAAATATTAAAATTTACTTAAAACAAATTTATTATCACAGAACGAATCTTACTATTCATATAAAAAAGTAGTAAAAATTATATTAATTATTTTTCTCATATATTAAACTAAATATAAGTCACACTTCAGCATAATTATTTGCAGTAAAAATGACAAATGTTGTTACTCAAAAGAAGAAAAAATATATTAAAAGAAACGTTTTTTACAAAAAGATAGAGGTAGTAATAAATATGATAATTTTTTTATTCAACATCGTACAAAAACAATGCCAACTATATACTAAAAAATGTAATCAAAATCATAAACATCCCAAATTTTAACATATACTTAAGAAAATTTAACATATAAAAATCATAATATGAAACTAAAAATTCAAATAATAACTTTTGTTGTTAAACACCAAAAATTAAACTATCAACATACTAAATTACTCTAATTAGAATAGCTCCATTAATAATTTAATTTAAAATTTTTAATATTTGTATGACTTATCCAAAAATATGTGTTAATTAAACTAAATTATTATTTTTTATACAAGTTACTAACAATTTAAATGAGATAGTCTTAATTACAAATAAAACTATAATTAAAATGTATTGTATATAAAAAAAGTTAATTAAACACACACACACACACACACACACATATATATATATATATATATATATATATATATATATATATATATTATTTAAGAATTAAAATTTAATAATATAAAAAGGTAAACATGTAACTTTATCTATTTAGTCAATCTTAAAATTTTGAATATGTACTAACTATTATTTAAAAAAATTAGAAGAGAGGCGAATATTATTATGATTATCTAGAGGAGGTGTCACTGTATTTTACTATTTTCTAATAAATTATTCTGACCATATCGTATTATAATGTGCCCCCTCCTCAATTTTTTTTATCTAACTTCGTCCCTATTCACGTTAGCTGACATGTAAATTAGTACTCCATCCGTTTTTTAATATAAATCGTTTTAAAGAAATATTTTTGTTCCTAAATATAAGTCGTTTGAGAATTTCAAGTAAGCATTAATTGTTTAGTTTCCAATATTACCCCAAGTAATAAATATAACTTTAGTTTTCTCATTATTTTTTGCCCAATAAATAACACTCTCTTCTTCTAATATAAGGATAATATAAACAATTGATAGTATATTTAATGGTATATACTCCCTCCGTCCCAAATTAACTGCTCAGTTTTGACTTTTTAAAGTCAAATTGACCATTTTTAAAACTAATCTTTTTACTATTTTTGCTAAAATATAGGTGAAAAGATTATAACCAAAAGAAAGTATATACAATTTATTACTAATCCTAATTTTTATAATTTTAGAAATATATTTATATATGCTTAATTATTAATTCTAAAAATAGTCAATTTGACTTAAAAAGGTCAAAATTGAGCAGTTAATTTGGGACGGAGGAAGTAATTATTTTCTTAATACTTGTGCACAACTCTAAAACGACCTATATTAAGGAACAGAGGAAGTAATTTCTTCTTGGTAATATGGTGGAAACTGGAAAGTAGGAGGGTAATTTTGGAAATAGAAATTAAAGGTTGGCAGGAGTAAATGCAACGGTGAGAATTTTGCAGAAGGCAAAATTATTTTGACAGCAAATGTGAGGTGGGCACTTGTCATTCATAAATCCTCCACCTAATTAACGACGGTTACATTTACCGGCTGGCTGCGAAGTAAGCACCGGATTTGTTCATGATTTCAGCACGTAGTATACTTACATCTGTTACTAATTATTTGACGTTTTAAATTTTTTTATTTATTCTTAATTATTTGACGTTTATTTAAATTTAAAATAATTAATAACAGTTTTTTTTAAATTATCCTTTCATTATACTCTTTCTTCTTATCCCAATAAAACTCTCCTTATTTTAACAAAAAAATTAAGGGTGTTATAGACAATTGAGTACTATATTTAATGTTTTTCAATCATTATTTTAATTCTTGTGGCCACTTCTAAAACATCAAATAATTAGGGACGCAAGGGATATTTGTTTTGTTATTTATGATGTATAGATTGACCCATAAATTTAGGTAAGGAAGTGGTCCAACATGTTTATTAAGCCATTTATAATCGTTCTTAAATTTATCTGATATGCGATTCACGTGAAATATTCAAGTAATCTCGCTCTGCACATCAATTCATCACACATGCACCACCTTATCTAAAAAGTTAATTAATTAAGTTGATGTTACACTATACTTACTAATCCATCTTTATTTTACTCTTGAATTTATTTAATAAGAAATTTATATAAAATATCCCAACAACGTCATTCATTTTCGTTAAATATTTGAATGGAATCAATTACTCTCTCCTCCTTTCCATTATACTACCAAGTCATTTTAGACAATACGTGAACCTAAACAGTAGTATACTTTTGAAACATATTATTTTATCCTTTTTTCCACTTATTAATACTTACATGGAGACATTTTATAACGACCCAGCGCCGTTAACTATCGTAAAAACGTTTGTGTATGTTTGAAGAGCCAGCTACTGTATCGGCTTATTAATTTTTTTTTTAAGGCCGGTACAGATTGTAGCGGCTTGGCCAAAAGGGATTGCTCCCCAACAACCGGTTGTTGTGGATGGAATCCCTATATATATATATATATATATAACTAGGATCCTATCAAGGTACAAACATGTTTTGTTATATGTACAGACATATTTTGTTATTATGTAAAAATTCAAGTTCTATAAATATTTTTTTTAGTTGTATAAAAAAAAAGCAAAAAAAATGTCACGGTACTAAAATACGGGCGTCCGGACCAGAACCGGACTCTCTTTCTCTCTATATATAGAGAGTATCATCATTACACGTATATACGTTGCTGGCGAAGGATAAATTTGAGTGAAAAAAAAAACAATACTCCTTTCAAAGTTGAATTAATTAAAAGTTGCAAGTGTTTTAGCAACTATTTTCTCTTTCTTTTGTATCTATATATGCATGTTTGGGGTTTTATTGTTCACGGGTCCAATTAATTAATGTCATCCCTATCACATGGAGTACTTACTGGAGTAGTAATGTTAAATGAATCTAGCCAAGCCAGCCTCAGATTGGGTTTCGATCAGTCCCAGGTCAGGTCCGACATACTTAATGCAGAGCGGGTTAGCTTTTAAGTTCATTAAATCCTTTCTAAACATGGAACATTCTGGTCTAATTTAAGAAAACATGCATATTGTTGTATTAGTAATTAATTAACGCCACTAAGCTATATATTCTAGTTTTTGATATTTGAATTTTTTAAGAGACATGGGTGGATAATTGAAACAAAAGAAATAGAGACCCGCATGCTCTGATTAATTCGATTTGAAAAGTTAAATTCTAGTTCGAATTCTAATTTATATTTAAAAAACTCAACTCATATATATTTGACTTCATTCGAATATTCATTACTGAAATTTGATTCCAACTCAGATCCTGACCCTCAAATATGTGTTGTTAAGAAATTAGAAAGAATACAGAAAATTAGGACCAAGGATTGACACGGGTAGTCCCTGTTCTTAAGGTGTTTATTGCCCCTTACCACTAAGGTTTGCTAAAGGCTACTAGCAATATACCTCCAGGATTTTATGTCAAAGCCTTTCTCTGTTCTAAGTGATAGCAACTCACTTTCTGAACCTCTAATTTATGCTACTTTGAAAAGATGATAAGATGAAGAAGATGGAGACTATTAAGTTTTGTAACTGAAATATAATTGAGCATTATTTACAAATTAAATAATGTAATAATTACATATCAGTTTTAAAACTTATTTATATCCCATAATGATTAAAAACAAAAACTGTTTAACCATTAATGAAGTTTATTATTCTGGTTCAATGTTAAAAAGAGGCTTTTGGCTCCCAGCGACGATGCGCAAGTGCAAAGTGCAAAGTGCAAAGTGCAAAGTGCGTCTAAAGCGTCAATGCGACTTTGCGACCCGAACCCGCACCCCGGGTCGCGGGACGCGGGCGCGGGCGGGTGGTGCTTTGCACCACGCCGTTGTAACCAACTCCAAGCCTTTCCTTTAGTACCACTAGTGAATTAAACTATTTCACATATACTTATAATGTATTAAATAGTTTTATTCCTACTCAATGTGGGACTTAAAGAAAATAGTTTTATTAAACAACAATGAACCTTTTCATGTACTCCACTTTGGATATAATTAAAACACAATATATAACTCCCACTTGAACCATATATTGTTCTCTATTAATCTCCTTGTAATAGACTATCAAATGCACAATTTATTTAATATAAATTCAATCAATTCTTTATCTAAACTCATAAAGAAAAGGTGCAATTAACATGTGTTCGAGTGGGTATCTAATATTTAAGGTTGATAATTTGAATTAGTTTGAACTTTATAATTTTGCTCAAATTCTATATGTGCATTTCTTTAAACTTTTTTTTATATTTATATTTGAATTATATTATTAATAAATTTGAATGGTGCTCTTATTTTTTTAACTTGCACCTTATTAATTGTGTAACATATAAAGCTGAAAAAACCCCATAGTGATCACTGCAACAAGGCATGTGCCATGTACAGTTCTGGTAGGGGCTCACAATGGTCCTTATCCCAACCAATTAACACCTCCACCAGTCATCAATTATCAAAGCCAAGAGAGCTATCAAAATACCAAACGAAGAAAATTTCAATTTATGAAATCTCCTCCTATAAGATATTGAAATTGAAATTGCTGCATGATCGATCTGGAATTGAGCCCTCTATCTTCTTTTCCAAACAGCTTTAATGGCCACACACATAAAGTTTGCCTCCCACCTAATAAATAAAATAGTACTTGCTCCAATATCACATGCCCAAAACAAAGAAAAAATGCAATAAAAATCCCCTTCCCACATATTGATTTTAAGGTGTATATATGGTTTGAAATTCAAAGAAGAAATCATTTTCAAAATTTAAAAATGGGTGGCAAAAGTGACAATGAAATTTAAATTTAAGGGTGTATTTTGGGTCATTAATTTTGCATATTTTGTAACTATACAAGGGAGTAATAGGGTTTCCTTTCAGGGCCACGGCGTGAAAAACAACTACTTGGGATAAAATGCTTTAATCTTCTTCCACATTTTACAAACCCATAATTCAAAACCTACCCAACTAGTCCAAATGATTCATCGATCTGCGTGCCTTTCCTACCCTTTCAATCCAAAATTGTTCTTGTAATCAACTTAATAAATGCTTTTAATTGTTTTCTAATGCTCCCGACATTTTAAATGATTTTATTTTTTTTCAAATTATATATTTGACGTTTTATATAATATAAACAATTGATATTATATTTAATGTTACATTATCATTTTCTTAATTCTTGTGCATTTCACAACTCTAAAATATCATATAAATAAATATATATTATGGGACGGAGAGAGTATGTCTTACTATCAAGCAATTGAGCAGTTATATGGAGTTTTATTTACAAATATTTTTGATCTATTACCCTAATTTATTGAGTTTTTTTTAATAGGGTTCACATGTTAATACAATTACGATGACACATTCGAGAATATTATATCATTTTATACTACAGTCAAAAGAAATAATCAAACTTTTCTTATATATAAAACAAATAAATTGACATATAAGCATGTTTTTTGTGGGAAACAAATGATGAATGATAAAGTGCAGTTGTTTGGATCAGCCGCTTTTCACTATTTTGTTATCTTAAAGGAGTTTTAATTGGGCTACAAAAATAAATTTGAAATTGCAAAATTTCATTTGAAGAATTTAAATTGTCACAAGTTGAGTTAATAATTAGCTGTCCTTACTTCTCACACTGTTGTCACCTTTAATAATTTCATTTTTTTTATTTGGAATTTAGAATACAAGTATAATCTAATCTATAAATACGAGTAGCTAGTACTGCAGCTGATGTAATATATATATATATATATATATATATATATATGGGGTTTCATCCACAGCAACCTGTGAAGCAACTCTTTTTTGATCTGGGGTTCCATCCACAGCAACCGGTTGCTGTGGAGCAACCCTTTTTTGACCTGTTGAAATTTCGGCCTGTGGAGCAACCCTTTTTTGACCTGTTGAAATTTCGGCTGGAGCAAAAAATAAAAAATTCAACAGGCCAAAAAAGAGATTGCTTCACAACAATCTGTTGTTGTGGATGGAACCCTTATATATATATATATATATATATATATATATATATATATAAAATAGATCAGGTTCGGACCTCCCGGACGGGAGAAAATCCGGACCCAATAAATTTTTATTTTTTTTGTACAACAACTAAAAAAAAAAAAAAATTATGGAACTGAAATTTTTCAATAATACAGTGTTTTGGGTGTGTTTTTAATACCTACACCAACCAATGTATGTACAGTCTGCCCAGACTGTACAGACATATTTTGTTATAGGCATCCAAATCACACCCAAAACACTGTATAATGTAAAAATTTCAGTTCCATAATTTTTTTTTTTTAGTTGTTTCAAAAAAAAAAGCAAAAAAAAAAAGAGTCTGAATTTTAATAAAATCCGGGAGTCCGGACCTGATCCGGACTCTCTCTCTCTCTCTCTCTCTATATATATATATATATATATATATATATTAGGCCCTGCCCTACTGTATCTAGCAAGTAAAAAGGTTCCAAACCCTAACAAAAAGATATGATGATCCCTTACTCTCCTATAGGATCCAACCCTAGTACGTGGCCAGTCCAATTCAGGTTCTGACCCAATTCGGTTACTACACGTAAATGTTGTGGCCAAGCAAATTTAATTTTAAGGAATATATTTATTATTATGTCTTTATTTTTAGAATTCTCCGAACCTATAATTAAAATATATAAGTTCAATTATGCAATATTAGAATAAGCAGTATAATTTTTATCACCAAAAATGCTACTAATTTTTCACAATCATTCAAATTTTACTAAGAAAATGTCATAAAATTGTTTTTAAGGCAATTAATAACGAGTATATATACGATTCTCTTAGCGCATCCGACTAATTAATCTCATAGTTATACACCCTCCCACAAGAGTTGTGCATGAGACAGATTGAAGTATAAACTTGTGTGAATACCCTAACAGAGTTCACAAAGTTTGATCATGCATGTGAACTCTCAAAATATGTCGTATCCAAACGTTATATATATATATATATATATATATATATATATATATATATATATATATATATAGCGTTCAAAACGCATACAAATAGCGTTCAAAATGCGTCTAATTTGCGTCCAAAACGCGTCCAATCCGTATCCAAAACGCATACAATACGAGTTTAAAACGTGTTCAAAACGTGTCCAATTCGCGTTAAAAACGCATTCAAAATGCGTACCAAATCGGGCTCAACACGCTTCCAATTCGCGTACAATACGTGTCCAAAACACGTTCAATCTGCGTTCAAATTAAAACGCGTAAAAACAACGTCCAAAACTCGTCCAAGTCGCGTCCAAATCGCATACAAAACGCGTCTAATCTGCGTCCAAAACGCGTCCAATCCGCAGTACCGGACCTGGGCTTTAGGCACAAAAATTTTTAGGGCCCCCTTAAATATTCTCTTCATTTTATTACTTAAATAGAATACTTAAATATTAAAGCAAATAATCAATCTGTAATATTCTACATATACTGATTATTGTAATATTCTACATATTTAAAGCATATAATTTATACAAAATAATTTAATTATTATGTACATGGGGGTTCATCATCAGATTTAGTTTTTTGGGATTTTTTAATTATTTGGGAGTAGTGTTAGACTCTTAATAAAGGAAGCCCTTTTTGGTAATTACTTTTTTGACTTAGTGATAATGTGATATCTAAATGATGCTTTGAAAATATTAAAATAGTCGGTTATTATATTTAATATTCTTTCGTATTGATACTCTTTTGTTCAGAAAAAATTCTTTCTTTTTTTATGCTTGTCTTAACAGCAATTCGCAAAAAGCCCATTTTTTTGTTGTCCGCTTTAGGCCCTTCAAAACTCAGGGTCGGCCCTGCCAATTCGTGTAAAAAACGCGACCATATCGCATCCAAAATGCGTCAATTACGCGTATAATTCACGAAAAAAATGCGTCATATACGCATTCAAAACGCGTCCAAAACATGTCTAATCCACATAAAAAACGCGTCCAAAACATGTCTAATCCACATAAAATTATAAATTTACAAGTAGGTGAATTTTCACTCAATCTTGGGTTTTGTTGTTTCTTAGATGAGTAAGAAACAAATGAATATTATCCATTTCACAATATGAATCTAATGTTATTATTTTATGAGGGAAGTTTAATGGATTAGGGTGTTTGTTAAAACATTGACGTAGCCTAGTCTAAAGCCTCCTATTTCACAATATCGTGTTAGTGAAATTTTTTTATGTAGTATTAATCTTGGATTCATAGCTGGTTGTGATCTTGAATAAGTTATAAAATATTCACAAGTAGGTGAATATATAATTATATTTTTACACGTAGGTGAATATATTATTACCCTTAGTGAGAAAATAATTTACTTGGAGTAGCAAGTAATACTATTGCTTTACATGATGGAGAAAGCAAAAGGAATCAAAATTTGTTGTTAAAACATCAAATTGTGGCCACTTCCATTGCTTAGTTCATTATGTTGTGATAATGAAATTGTTTTGTATAGAGCATATGAGATTACCTTTAATGGTAAGTTTTGACATGTTGGTCATAGACATAATTTTTGTTAGATAATTGATATAAGAAGGTATTATAATATTTATCTACGAGAAAGTCAAGTGACGACTTGACTTATCTTTTTACTAAGACTTTGACGAGATCTTAGTAAGTTTAACTACTTGTGATATGAAACTTAAACCAATTTGAGTCAGGGGTGATGGGAACCCAACCTATTCCTAGGTTACCCCTAGTTTATAGGTTCAATGGAAAAAACAAGTCACAGTTGCTGATTGTGTTACTATCGACGATGTGGTTTCATATGTAGTTTAAGATAGTAACGCCTGTTACACGACCGAGACTGAGTTATACTCTTAACAAAGTTGTTGTATTCTTAGCAACAGAAACACATGTGAAACACTTTGCCTATATGAACTAGAAGTGGAGCCGCTTTTTATAGAGGGTTGTGGTTTACTCTCTTAGAGGTTCATGAAACAGGGTATTGCGCATGGCCATATTAACGCAAAGCAATTGAGAATACTCATCGTGGTAGGAGGATTTTGTGTGTGTGACAATTCCGGTTATATCATATAGAAGTAGAGGTTCAATCTACTGACACCTTCTACTTCGATGTGACTTTGAGTTGTTTACACTAAGGGAAGGTTCAATGTTCGTCACACCCTCTTTTATGCACACATGCCTTGGAGTTGTTTGATAGGAAGTTGTTTGGATGAAAAATTGTTTTTCCAAACAAGTGGGGGATTGTTATATATTGCACCTTATTTTATACTTTTGTGACTTAATTATAATATGTCATATTTGAGTTTGATAAAATTCATCTGTGGACATAATTTAAGTAAGTATAAAAGGTGTAAATTAATGTCCTCAACGTGGAGAATAAAAGAGAATTTTATTTGATTTGTGTAGAAATCATTCGATTAGTGTCTATAGTGAGACATTTAATAAGGTGCAAAATTGTTTGATAAAAACTATTTTTCCTTAGTTCCATTTAATAGAAGTCTATTTTATTTTATTTTTTGGAACAAAAGAAAAATATTGGGTGCTAATTCTAATTAACCACTACATTAATACTAACTAGTATGTAACTTACATATTTATTAATATAGTATGTAACTTACATATTTAGTATTAATAAGTATGGTTAAATATAGAATTAAATAGTATATTATGTAACTTATATATATATATGTATGTATGTATATATATATGTTGATATATATACATAAGATGAGATATATGCATCAGTTTACATATATGATTTTGCACATGTATTTTTCTATCTTCTCCAATATTTTTCCAAACAAACGACAACTACAAAGTAGTGTTCTATTGAAATTTTATATGAATTGCTATCACAGATAATTCACCAAGACTTGACATATATCCTGGAGGTATATCGTCTGTAACTCTTAGCAAACAGATAGTGGTGAGGGCGATAAAGAACTTAAGGACAGGGATCACCCGTGTCATGTCTTCAATAACAATTTTGACTCTACGAAGCTACGATTCTAACATAGTATATATATTGTGAATGTGTATGACTTTTTGATTATCAATTACGTGAATAAGTATTAATTATTTTTGTTTTTAGAGACGTACGTATAATAAGTAGGGTCTTAATTACTATAATTATTACCAATCTCAACATGTATTAAAAAATTATGTAATTATAATTAAATATAAATTTAGCACAATATATAATAAGACTCTTAGACGCATAAATCTCAAATGGTTTGGGTCGGGCATCAAGAATGGGACATTTGATTTTGGCTTCATTAAAAATTGTAGCTTAACGCTCAGTTTCTGAGTTTTAAAATAGACAGAAAAGAAAAGAAATGGGCGAAAAATTTAAGTTTTCTTTCCAATTCTTATGTTTCTGAGTTTTTTAATAAACAGAAAAGAAAAGAAATGGACAGAAAACTTGGCCACTTTTCCTGCCAAAGTTTTTCGTCCAAAATTGACAAGATTTGGACGAAAAAGAAATTGGAATAAGTAATATTTTTATAATACCCATATTATCCTCAATTTTTAATATAATAAATTTTAAATTACAACTCATGTCCTCAATTCTAAACCTAATCTCATAAAAAATATATATAGGCGTGAAATAACTGAACAAGATCATCAGCCTTTTTGCCGCGAACAACTGAACGCCTTTTGCCGTGAACTGAACAAGTTCATCAGCCTTTGCCTTTCCGTGTATCTCAGAGGTATCAAATTTATTTATTTTAATGTTTATTGGTGGAGTAATTTGTGTATTAAATTCAGATCTGAATTGATTGATCTTTGTTTGTTTTGAATTGCTGTGGATATTTGGGGGTAAGATTTTAATCTTACTTACAGTCGTGTTATATGTATTAGTATAGTAATTTATTTTAGTGATTTAGTTTGTTGAACTTTGATTGATTAAGTATAATGCTATTGTGTTTACTGGGTATGCTTGAAATTTACCAACGGAGGGAATCAGATAGTTTTTTTTTTTAATTTTTATTGAAATTTCTTGATATGGTTTTACTCCAGTTTTATGTAAATTTGTTAGTTCCCTTCGGTGTTTATTATTAATTGGCTGCTGTTGGTAATGGAAGACTAGATGAATAAATGTCTCTTTTAAAAAGGGTTGGCTTACTGATGACATGTTATTGCTCTTGCTGTATAATCTCAGAGTATATTAGACTTTAAAAGTGCGAAAAGATGACGTATTTCCAACAAAGCTTTTCTAGATTAGTCTATCAAAGAAACAATGAAATTGCTAAGGAATGTTTCACAATATCACATCACATTGATAAATTAAACCTTACTACCTCCACCTTATATACAGACAAACAAATGATGGGTGGGATAAAAATTTATTTATTGTTTTTTTCTGTTGGATTTGGAACTTGTAAAGTTAACAAATGATTTATAATACAAGAAGTTATGAGGCTGTATGGTGCAGTAAACATGTTTCTTTCAATATGCTTCTTTTTTTTCTCCTGTTTTAGATTTTTAGCATTTGTTCGTTTCTCTAAGATTATTTTTTAAGTTCTGAAAGCATTCCTAGGGAAGCTTCTTCGAGTCAGTGCGTTATTTTATGGGTTCTTGTGTACACATTCAGTTTTATTGATTGAATAGATGGACAATCAAGAGAGTAAATTTCGAGATTTTATGATTCTACGACATTTTCTAGTAACAGTGTTCTTGTCCCTCATAGTTCAATATATTAAATATCATATGACTAGACCTTGTGGGAATAAGCCTAGTAAAGAAATAACTGAAATGAAAAAAAAAGTAAGAGATGAATTGCTTCATGAGATAAGGTACAGTGAGAAAAGTCGTGATGTTATTCGCATGGGACCACAAACCTTCGAAAAATTGTGTAAGATATTGCATGACGAGGGCGGTCTTCGACCCACTCAACGAGTATCTCTAGAGGAACAAGTCGCAAAATTTCTTCACATATTAGCGCATAATGTGAGAAACCGTTCAATTACATTCTTCTTTCGCAGCTCAACGGGAACAACAAGTCGTCCTTTTCATAGAGTCCTAAAAGCAATAATATCATTGGAAGAAAATTTTTTAATACAACCAAATGGAGCACACGTACCTTCAGAAGTACTCAACAATAGTAGATTTTATCCATATTATAAGGTAAAACTTACAACTTAACATACTTTAACTCAAATTCATATTTTTATATATTTTAACAAGGTATGTGCATGTTTGTGAATTCCAAGATTGTGTAGGAGCAATAGACGGAACTCATGTTCGTGTAAAAGTTCCTCACACTGATATACCAAGATATCGTGGTAGGAAGGGCTACCCTATGCAAAATGTCTTAGCCGCATGTACATTTGACTTGAAATTTACTTATATTTTGACTGGTTGGGAAGGGACGGCATCTGACTCCAGAATAATTAAAAATGTCCTTGTAAGAGAAGATAAGTTAAAAATCCCCAATGGTAATACATTATCAACCTTTTTAGGATTTAATTAAAAAAAATCTTTGTTTTACATGTAACTAATATTATGATTTTCTAGGAAAATATTATCTTGTAGATGCCAGATTACCATTTACCAACGGATTAATGACACCTTATAGAGGTGTTCGCTACCATTTAAAAGAGTACTCAGCTCGACCTCCAGAAAATCCTAGAGAATTATTTAATCTACGTCATGCATCATTACGTAATACAATTGAAAGGGCATTTGGCGTACTAAAGAAAAGATTTTCGATTATTGGGAGCACAACTGAGCCAAAATACGATGTGGATACTCAATCTGAAATTGTTTTAGCATGTTGCATTTTACATAATTACTTGATGTCTGTTGATCCTGATGATGACCTTATTGCCGAAGTTGATCGAGAGCTCCTAGAGCAAATGCATGAACCTGATGATCATGTAAGAGATGTTAGTGAAGATGTAACGCATGCTGAGTATTTAAGAACTTCTATTGCAAATGATATGTGGATTGATTACATAAATGAAGTTAATAGTTCTTGAGTTTCATCTCATGTTGACAACTAGTTTATAGTACGTTTGATTTTTTAATTTATTATGTTATTTGACGAGTATTCGTGCCGTAACTAGAATGATATTGTGTTTATTGTTTATATGAGATTAAGTTTTTTACTTTATTATTTATCCATGTTTTGTGTGTTGTTTATATATATATGTGTTGCTTATTTTAATTTCATGATTATTTGTATAGTATAAACATGACCAAAACAACAAATGAAATTCCAACCTTAAAGAAAGAAAATTTAAAATGGACAAATAGAATGGATGAATTGTTCATTGAGGCAATGCTTTATGAGCAAGCACAAGGGAACAGACCTGATGGAACTTTTACGACGCATGCCTATTCAAATATGTTAAAATATTTGATAGAAAAACTTGAGATACCATACTTGAAGAAAAGTCACTTGCTTAATCGCCAGAAGACTCTCAAATCTCATTTTGCTGAGTGTTATGACTTGTTTAAATGTTCAATTGGACTTAGTGGCTTTGCTTGGAGCCCAGTTACAAAAAAGTGGGATGCTGAACCAGAAGTATGAAAAGACCTTATAGAGGTATTTATTTAATTTTAATTGAATTACTTTTGTCCAATTTAATTGTGGGTATATATATAATGTCTTTTATTTGATAATAATGTCTTTATAACTAGGCAAAGCCTAAAGCTGCTATATGGAGGGATAAAGCGATCTACCATTATGATCGCTTGGAAGAATTATTTGCTAAAGATAGGGCAACAGGGGAAGGTTTAGTAACTGCAAAAGAGAAACGAAAAAAATGGGAGGACATGGTTGAGCAAGAATCTACAATTGATGGAATTGATGGTGCAATATCCCGAAATGAAGTAATTTTAGAAAGTTTCAATTTGGATGATATTGACGAATTTATGTCAACTCATTCTCAAGCCTCTTCTCAAGAACATTCTCAATTACCGACAGAAAGTGTACGTACTTCAAAAGAAAAAAAGAAAAAGGCAAAACATTCTGATGATGAAGGTAAATTAACTAATGTGATTGATAAATTAGCTACCATATTGGAAAAGCAAGGGGAGACATTTGAAAAACAGGGAGAAGCATTTATCAATTCATCTGTGCGAGTCTATTCTGCAAATGATATTTTTAAAGGACTTACTGAAATGAATTTCGATAAGGAAAAAATCGATGAAGCCTATTTATGGCTACTAGAAAATCAAGACAAAGCACGAGCAGTGTTTGGGTTACCATTACAAAGGAGATTGAATTTCTTGAAGAATTTGATGAATAATCTCCGTTAGTATAAATAATACATCTTATGTTTGATGAATTTTGGGTATGGTATGATAATGACTTTGTAGAAGTAATTTTTGTTTAACATTTATTTGGATATTTGTATTTAATTATGGAATTTTTTCTTTAATTAAATTTATCTTGAATATTTTTATTCATAGTTCAATGGTTATAATTAATACAAGGGTAAATTTGTAAAAGTGATATTTTTCTTTTCTTTTCATTAGAACTCAAAAACGCAAGAAAAGAAAATTTTAAATTTTCTATTCTTTTCTATTAAAAACTCAGAAACAACATAAAGGAAAATTTCAAGTTTTCTATTCTTTTCTTTTCTATTCTAATTTAAATTTTCTATTCTTTTTTTTTTCTCTTCAAAATTCAGAAACAGAGCGTAAGAGTTAAGAATGAGATCACGTACGTTTGCGTTTGGTCTTTTTTGCGCAGACTAACTTTTTTATCAAAATTCAGTTCGTTTTTATATTTTACCATAAAAATTAAATAATATTTATATTATACCCTCTAAATTAAAATTTTAAATTAATTACACATGAATATAAATTGCACATGCAACTGTGTGTCCCAACCTCTAGTTTATAAAAAATTGATATTTTCACATAATTTTTTAATATTTTTATATAAAAAGAATTATTATAAATGTATAACGACGGTACAAACTATTACTATAATTTTCATATAGAAATATGAAATTGAAGCACCATATCTTATTTATATAAGCGTGAATCACGTTATTAATTACAAATATCACATTTTAATTATTATTCTAATAATAATACTTGATCACATTTTAAAACAATTAATATTTATTATATTATTCTTTGATATGTTACACTTACACATGATGCCACTCCGCTCCAATTAATATTTAATCTAACATATATTGAAAATTATAAGTATTTTTATTAATTAGATACACTACAGTCTACATATAAAAACAAACTACAGACTACTGTAGCCTGTAGCTAATAGTGGAGTACATCATAACACTGGCCACCTGAACTTAATAAGGTGGCAATTTTCCGTCTACAATCCCATAACCTAACAAGATTGCCGTCAAGCACAGTCAAGTCCTGATAACGGTACCACCCCATTTCCCATTCCCCTATTCTCAATCCTGCATGCCCCTCCAAATCCCCGTCGCCGTCAACTCTCTCCTCATATTCTTCACCATCGCCTACATTTTCTCTTTCCTCCTCATAATAATACACCACGAATTTCCCCCTCGTCACTCCCTCAGTAGTCAGTACTATCCACCGCCATAACCGGAGTGGAAGCCGGCTCAACTACCTCGCAATCACTCACTGTTTTAGATGAATCCGGGTTGAAGCAAAGCGGGTCGGATTTCGAATGAGAACGTCGTCCCGATGAAGCTCTAACTCTAAAGAAGAAGCTGACGGCGACTGCTGTTAAAACGGCGACCCACGTCCAAATGTTATTGATAATATTCACCGTTAAAACATAATAGCTCAAGCAGTTGAAAGCTAGAACTTCAAATGGATAATCTAAGCCCTTCATTCTCTCTCTCTCCTCTGTATATTTTGTTTGGCTTTGTGGATGATATAAATGGCGATGAGAGATGGTGGTTAATTTATTTATGGGGGGAGGACTAGGAGAGAGAAAGTAGGACGAAATGTGGGGCGTTGGACTAGAAGTGGGAAGAGGATCGATCTTTGTATAAGATGCCGAGAATCGTGAGAGAGGTAGATGCTAATGGTGTTGGCCCCGTTGGGGTAGAATTTTTATACGTGCACAAATTGTAAACAAATAGTAATAGTAGTAGAATTTATGTATTACTATTATTTAACAATAAAAATATATAAATATGAAATATGATTTTTTTATACATAATTTATGTTCCTATCATTTGAGTACACTTTTTATACACATATGGAGACCATGGACACGTGTTACTAGTAAATGCATGGGTCGATTTAGTCGGTGACGACCATCTCACTTCTCTCATTTACTCGGTGGCTATAAATTCTTTGGTGGCTGTGAGTAAGGCCGTAAAATAAACAAACAGTTCGTGTTCGATTTATATTTATTCGATTAAAAGTTCGATTTGAGTTCGACTCAAAATATAAATGAGTCAAATATGAGCAAATTTTAAAATTCGATAAATTAATTACTCGAACCTCCTCAAATTGTAATTTTCTATTGATACTCGAATCATATTCGTTCGAAAAGTTCAAACTGTTCAGGCTTGACTTGGAATCGTGCTCGACTCGATAGCTAAATTAGACTCAATCGAACCTTATTTTATACTCGATAAATTTTATAAATCAAATCTGAGCAACTCAATACTCGATTCGACTCGGTTCGTTTACACCCTTAGCTGTGAGCCTCTAATAAATATAAATAAATAAATAAATAAAATATATAGGCCTATATAAATATGAAAAGGAAACAAATTGTATGGTGGGGAGTTCAAGAGTTGTTGGACCAGGTTGGACAATTTTCGAAGCCAATTATTAAGGGCGTCACCTTCTTTTTTTTCCTTTATTTTATTTTAATGTCCATATATTATCGTACTAGTATATATATATACTAGCTGGGTCCCGTGACTCCGGCACTGTCAAACTTAGAACGGCCTAGATGATTTATTAAGTGAGCGGGAAATTCAAAATCATTATTAGATAGATTAGATAGATAGATGTATTTTATTAGATAGATGTATGGAAGGTGGGATTTATCTCAAACTTTGGACGGCCCAGATGATTTATTGAGTGAGCGGGAAATTCAAAATCATTTATATTTTATTAGATAGATATAAAATAAAATAAAATAAAATAAAATATTTATTGTCTATAATGAACTCCATGTAAGTCTATGTAAATAAATCAAATTGAGGCGACTATTGAATTGGTCCAAATTATTATATAGTAGCTAACATATTTTTTTTAAGATATCGAATGGATGCGGGAACACTTACTATTTTAATGACAAAGCATACATGTCCAGAAGCCATATTTTTAATGACAAAGCATACATGTCCAGAAGAAACAAATGCCTTATTTTCATAATTGCTCTCATCTGTATTAGTGTATTACTATTAAGAGAGAGCAAATATAATTGGTCGCCACCCCTATTATGAATTATCCATCACCACTAACTTTTCTTACACCAGTACAAAGTACCTAATAGACAACGCTTAATAGACAACGTTTTTTATAAAAACGTTGTGATATTTTTTTTACAATGTTTTTAAAAAAAACGTTGTAGATATATATGCAAAAACGTTATCTATTTAAAATGACATTTTTTTTGTTTTAATTAGATATCGTTTTTTTTAAAAACGTTGTCTATGAAGAAAACACGGAGCTAAAAAAAAAAGACGCTGAAATGAAAATTTGAAATTAAAACAAATCTACTTTCTTCTCTCTTATCTCTGTACTTTCTCTCTCTACGAAGTGGGTGCCCTGCTCTCCTACTCTACTACGATCCAAACTTCGGCTACCACTGTGGCCATCAGCTGAGGCATATACGATGTTTCAGTCGGAGATATTTCGATTCGAGCTACAGAAGATCAGAAAACGCCTTTCACTACTGGTATGGTATGGTCTGGTCGGGTTTGGTCAGACACAAAATTCTAGGGTTTTTGCTATGGCTGACGCTCTCTCAACGATTCCTGCTCCCGTTCTTCGTTGTTAAGTAGTCTGCAGTGCCTAAGCCAAAGCCTTTGATTCCTGCTCCTGATCTTCGTTCCCGTTCTTCGTTGTTAAGTAGTCTATGATTCCTGCTCCCGATCTGGTACCTTTGATTGCATATCTATCACTTCTGTAATTACTTCTCCATTTCTTTATAGGTTTCGCTTTTAATTGCTCAGATTTTCTTCTGACTGTGTCTATGAATTTTTATTGGAGTCTGGAGAGGGGTTTCTTCTGAATTTTGGATCTTGTTATTTGTGAACTTGCTCCCGATTTTGGGTCTTGTTATTTCATTTTTGAAATGAGGTTGCTAATTTTGATGATTGGAACCAATGTTGTGGGGCTATTTGATCTTGTTGAGGAATTGTGCTTTACTGTTAGTGTTATTCTTGGGAGGATTTGTGCAATTATAAAAAACAAATAAATATCCCACCTAAATTCTAATGTGATTTTTATGTTATTGAATTTATTTTAAAAGTTGAAGTTGTTTGTTGTAGTCTTGTAGGTGGTGAATTTGTAGCAGAGAATTGCTAAATTCTTCAATCCAGGGTGAACAGGTTTAAATCAGATAAGCTTATACAGTAGAGTACGAACTTGATAGTATAGTAGTGTACTACTAAGAATAAAACAGAAGAACTCATATAGAGAGATTATACTTTTGTTTATTCAAATGACTACAGAATAAGGCTTCTATATTTGATTATTGCTTCAATTATATCCTGCTGACAAATGTACTCAACATCATTTCTCTTTCCCTTCTTGCAATTAGGTTGGAACAGTTCTTCTCAGTTTGGCGTTCTTATATGACATTTTCTGGGTGTTCATTTCTAAGTTGGTTTTCCATGAAAGTGTTATGATAGTGGTGAGTTGCACAATTCCTTCGATCAATCGGCATGCTGAATAAAGGACTGTTTGTTTGTTTCTCATCACACATTGTAACATACTGTCACAATTTCTCATTTTCCTATACAGGTAGCTCGGGGTGATAATAGCGGAGAAGACGGCATTCCAATGCTTCTAAAAACTGGATGATTTAAACCCAAAACTTCTGCGACACATTGCTTTTGGTGCTCGGGCTGTGCTGAATCCTATGGCTGCTATGTTTGGTGGAATTGTTGGTAAGGAGGTTATGAAGGCATGCTCCAGAAAGTTTCATCCACTTTTCCAGGTTATTTAGTTTTTTATTTTTTATTTGAGTAGAATCGTATCTCATTCCTCACTATTGTTTCATTATCTGGGGATTTTGTTTAGTTTGGGCATATCTTGGTTGTATAAACTGTGTACTAAATATTGGGCATAATTCATTTTGGACATTCTTTCTAATTCACAAATTGCTCAACACATGAACAACACTGCCTATATGACATGAAATTTGTAGGGAGATCCCACTTACCTGGTGGTGGAGGCTGACAAACAACTAGCAACCTATGGTATCAATGCAGTGTGCACGCATCTTGGTTGTGTTGTGCCATGGAATAAAGCAGAAAACAAGTTCATGTGCCCATGCCATGGATCTCAGTACAACAACCAAGGCAAGGTTGTTAGAGGCCCTGCTCCTCTGGTAAGTAACCAACTAGTCACTTAATTCCTTGAAATTAATTGTACCATTATGCTCAGTTTGTGTGGCTTAGTAATAACTTGTACATTTATCTTGGAACAGTCGTTGGCACTGGCACATGCAGATATTGATGATGGGAAAGTTATGATTGTTCCATGGACTGAAACAGATTTTAGAACAGGTGAAGATCCATGGTGGTCTTAAAGTCCTTGTTTAAATTTACTTTTTCTTGCAAATGTAATCAAACAAAATTGAAGTGTACTAATGTTATTTGTTCAACGCAGAAAAGCTTTATAAGCTGTAAAATACAGATGCACATCTCTTCATTAGCCGAACTTTGTAGGTTCTAGATGAAGTTGATAGAATGCTTGATATGGGATTTGAACCCGAAGTTCACTCTATACTGAGCCAAACAAGTTCAGGTATGCGCGTAGCTTAATGTTATCTTTGTTTCTTGTTCATAATTAACCTGCCTTTTCTTTCTTTCCTGTCATATTGGATGATGATATATTACGGTTGCTGAGCTATGATACCTGTTGCATCTTATATATCAGTTTGTACCTTGCTAGAATTAATACTTTTCGGGAGGTGTTTTGGTTGTGTTAAAAACCATACTGAAAGCTATATAAATAAATAGAATGATCTTCAAATTTGTAATCCATATTCTTCCTACCCCCATGGGTGGGGCAGCAATCCCTGTTTCAGGTTAAAAACCATGTATTTGTAGAAGTTCCGGTTTGTAAGTTGTCTCATGTGAATTTGTCCAGCCTTTTGTTCTTTAGCAGTTAATTTTACTTTCTGTTATTCCTATCAAGAACTTCATGAATGTTGTATCTATGATGCAGTCTCAACACTTTTCTGTAAGTATTGCATTCACTGCTATACAGTAGAATCATATGATACTTTGTGCTTCCTGAGTTTACAACTCATACTTGTGATATAATGTGCAGATGGAGAGGTCTGCTGGATTCAACTTGGGGGGAGGATTTTATTCACATCGCTCCCAGCAGCAGCAACATTTTTCATTTCTGCTTTAAGAATTTCTCTTTCCTATTTCTGCTTTATTGGTTAGGTGTGGCTATATTTTAGTTTGAACTTTGAGTATAACTGCAGTTCTGTTGCTGCAGTATACGGTACTTCAGTGCTTATGGATAGTTTGGTATAGATTTTGTGGATGTAGTAATTTGAATTACACGAATGGTATTATTGGAATGTATTTTGAATGGTTGATATATTTTGGCTTTAAATTTAAATGAGAATTTAGACCTTTTAGCTATATATCAAGGCATTAGCATATTGCAGGTGCATTGGTAATATAGGTGAACCACAACCTTTTTTTTTCTATTTTTTTATCTACAACGTTTTTAAAACGTTGTGTAAATGTGTCTAAACGTTGTCTGATATACTAAACAACAACGTTTTTAACCAAAAAACGTTGTGGAATCATACTTTCTACAACGTTTTTAAACATCTGCTAATTTTTTGAAAACAAATACACAACGTTTTTTTCTAAAAAAACGTTGTGTATTGTTCTTAACAACAACGTTTTTAAAACGTTGTGTAAGAGTGTCAAATAGACAACACCCTTAACCACGTCGTTTTTCCGACAGAAACCACAACGTTTAAAAAATGTTGTCTATTTACTGTTTTGTAGTAGTGTTACCTACTAAAATTATTTATTTATTTATTCTATTTTTACACACACAATTGTGTGATTTTGTGTGCCAAATAACTACTCTGGTGTTTATAACGTCTCCCGAAATGAAAAGAAAAAGAAACCCTTTACAATGGTCCATATTTCCTCCAAAACTGATAACCCCAACCTATATTACAAGCTCTAATTGCAAAAGAGGGATCACACATAAGTGGGCTTCACAACCGTTCCAGTTCAGTTGTGCATTGAATTAAAACCTTATGCACCAGATGCTAGTTAAGTTCAATTACATATGTTGTCAAAGTTGGGCAATATATATCCTGCAATGATCATCTACATCAAATTCACTTGTTTCTTTATTTTTATGAACATTCCTTCTATACATCGAAAGTTTTTAGCCGAATAATGATTTCGATATATGTACATACATGTGATAGTTATGATAAAATTTAAGATCAAGGATTCCGCTTTACTTTATTCTATTATCTCATAGAGTTCCAATATATGAAATTGAAGTTATAATTAAGTTTGAGTCTACCAGCCGGCAAAAAGTTAGAAATTCAGAGTGTGTTTCATAAGATTAAAATGTATGTGTTTTTTTATGTTCCCTATAGTTCTCCTCCTTACTCTTCTCTCCTTAAGCCCTAGGTATATGTTTGTTTGCAAGGATACATATATATATATATATATATATATATATATATATATATATATATATATATATATATATATATAATCAAAAAATATAATTTTTTGGGGCGGGGCGGGGCGGGGCGGGGCGGGGCGGGGCGGGGTGGAGTGTATATATAATCAATAAATATTATTATTTTTTATGTATAAATAAATTTAAAATATGTTACTAGTGATAAAGGTATAATAGTTTAAATGATATTTTTTAAATTAATACTTTAATTAATTCTTAAAAAAACAAACACAACATGAGATTCAAGTCCAAAGTGAAATTTAGGTCGAATTTGGTCATAAGTTGTTCGGCCCATTATAGGCCCAATCAAAAGTGTTAAATATATAGACTATTTATTTATAAAGAAATTATTTATAAAGAAATTTTAAAGAGAAATAATTGCTGACTAATCATATGGGTTTGTAAATTGTAAACCAGTCATCTTCCTTGATTTAAATAAATTTAATTAAGAAGGGTTGAATTCCTATCCCACTTGAAAGCCAGATATATCCATTATGATGTATTGATGATTATATTTCTTGATTCGGAATATGGGTTATTTTAAACATAAAATGTCTTTAAAAGTATATGACTTCCTTTCCTTCCCTTACATTTTTTCTTAAATTTTATCAAATAAATTAAATATTTATTATTAATGATCCACATATATTAATAAATAGTTCATAATATTAAGATTAATTTTATGAATGGGCAATTTTAAATATTATCATTTTTAGTTCTAATTTCTTATTTTGAGACAAGAAAAAAACCACATTACTGGTCTATGGAAAAAAACAATGTAAATTAAAATTGTCGAGCGGGAGAAAGTTTAAATTTGCACGTTTCTAAATAGGGCATAATTTAAGAATTAAAAAACCCAAAAACTTTTCGTTAGTAGTAATTTTTTTTGTTACTCGTACATGTATACTTAATTGGTCTCATTTTCATCTTCTTCTTCCAAGTTAATTTTAATTTACTAGCTAGCTATGGAATAACAATCGTGTCGTGTTAGATAAATTTGTGTTGTGTTAGCCTGTTAGGTCATAAATATTACACTAAATAAGTTTAATACTAATTAATCAGCCCATTTATTTAATCGTGTCAAGATACTCAACACTAATATTATCTTGTTCATTAATATAATGTTAAATGTGTTTAACCATTTAGAATACAAATTAAAATTTTAAAATAAAAAAACACAGTGTCATTCCCTCTTGTTATTGAACTATTTATTCATTGCAACACTATATTTAACAAAATACAAGATAACATATTTAGAAAATTAAGTAACTTAAAATGAAAAAACTCAATATTTAAGGTTAATTATACCTCCAAATCATATATTTTTATTTTTTTTAATTATTTGAAATTAACGTGTTTTGTCAACGCATTGATAACTCGCATCATACATATTTAAGTTCCGTGTTAAACGTGTCAACCTGTTGACTGTTGATAACACATAAACTGCTTATACTCAACTACAAACCCTCTCATTAATTCTAGGTTGTGTTCGTATTGTGTTAGCGTGTCATGTTGGAAATTGTTGTCAACCCTAACCTTAACTATTACAATACTATTGTAAAATGTTGTTTGGAAATTAATTTATATAGCTTCTTGTCAACCCAAAGAACTTAGAATTAAAACATGCAGAACTTTCAAACGAGCACTATAATATCATTGAAGTTCAAATTTGACATTGTTTATGAAAAGAAGAAAACAAATACATGGTAATTAATTCTAAACTTATTCGTAGTGATTAATGTGAAAACAGTGAAAAACTATGTATACTCCATTACAGTTTGGTAAACTGAATTAATGAAAAGAAAAAGAACAGGCCGTGACATTATAACAAACCCTATCTAGGTATGTCAGTAAGTATAATCGAATAATAATCAACTCAAAGTCCCAAATCATACAAAAGAATGTATTTGCTTGTGGAGTGTTGATTAATTACGAGTTAAAATTTCCTTAAAGAAGCAAACTATGTAGAAATTTGTTAGACTAAAATGCAAAACTGTATTCTGAGTTTATCATTTTACAAAAATATCATACGTTAAAAAGTGCGTTTTTATTTATACCACGAGATTACGATTTGCTATATTGAAAACTCATGTACCATATCTTCACAAATTGGTAAATTTAGGGTTTAATACTTTTGCAATTTAGCAAATTTGTTAATTTTAGCATAGTTGGAATATTTACTCGCTCTCATTTTCGTGCGTCCCAGAATGAGGGTAGTTAAAAAAGTTGGAAGAAAAATTTAAAAGTAACCTAAATAGTCAAAAGTTGATAGAAGCAACACAAACTTAGGAGTACAGTTAAGTTGCGAGGAAATGAAAAGCTTGATTATGGTCATGGATAGAATCTTAAGTATACTGAAACTACTTTTACGTACTATGTATCACAAGAGACGTGTAATTTGGTACGTAGTTTAATTCATATATATATATATATATATATACTCCATATATAATTTCCCTCCTGTTTCTTCTTATTTTCTCGGCAGTTTCCTTTTCAAACCAGACGGCTCCACCAAAAGCCCGGCAGCCGATGCCATTTTTTCTTCATTTTGAGAGTGAAAGATTCTAAGTCAATGGATGTGTACTTGTGTGTATATATAACTAAGTCGATCAACATTAGTAAGTTAATGGAGCTTAATCTAATCCCAATTTAATATTAATGGTCAAACTTAAAACGGCTTATGCAATACCATTATTGTAAGATTCCTATGATCCTATATATATATATATATATATATATATATATATATATGATTATATATTATACATTCAATCAACTAAATATCAACCAGTTTAAAAAATAGTTCTGAATTTGGGATGGACATATAACTTTTATTTTAAGACGGAGAGTAATCCAACCATGACCTAGATTAATAATTAATGATTTTGTAACCGTAAAAAAAACTCTAAAAACAACTACGTACATAACTCGATCGTACACACAAACACACACTTGTATATATATACAAATGTGATGTTCAATAACAATTTTAGTACCTTGGTAGATTTATGTATGATTACTAAATAGGGGTGAAAACGAGTCGAATCTCAGCGAGAACAGTACTCTAATGCTCAGATTCGGTTCGACTCAAAAAAATTGAGCTCGGATTCGACTCGAATTCGATAAGGAATTTCTAGTTTTGCGCCAGATTTGACTCGGATCATTACTCGGACCTACTCGGCTCGTAAGTACTCGACTCGTTTACAAAACGAGCCTTCAAATCGAGTTTCGAATATGAACTATTTCGCTTAATACTGAACCACTACATACTAAATTGATTATTGAACTAATGATTTATATATAAAAGTCTTTTACTTTTATTTATATAAAGAAATTACAAAGAATGTAATACGAATTGATACAAATATTACATATTTAGCTTATTAGTATGGATCAGATCAGTATTCGAATATGATCCATCAAGCATGTATCGAGTATGGTTCGAGAAAAAATGAAATACTCGAACCCTAATCTGAGCGAATACTGGTATACTCGAATTTGACTCGTGTATCATTAAAAAAAAATGAGTATGGATCATATTCGACTCGAATCAACTTCGAATTCGAGTTTTGGATCATATTTTCGAACCGATCTCAAGTCGAGTATCGATCGAGCTACTCTGCTCGACTAACACCCCTATTACTAAATGCACTTCCAGCCTCTCAAAGAAGACCCTAATTAGACTACGTGGCTGTGTGTTACGGACTGAATGGTTGATCAATTCAGCCATTCAGTACATTTGTTTTGAAAAAAAAATCGACTGAATCAGTTAGCCATTCAGACGATTTGGACTGAATGATTTAATGTCATTTTTTGGCTGAATGGGCTGAATAACGGCTAAATGAAGTATTTTTTTTACAATATTAACTATTATATTAAGTAATATTAAATAAATTTACAACAATTTTAAATTTTTTTAGAGGGATAAAATAATAAAAATATATTATTCAAATGTTTTAGACATGATAATTATCAAATAATTTTTTTCATTCAGTATTCAATTTCATTCAGGTCATTTAGATTCAAAACTATTTCATTCAGTTTTTATTAAATAACCACTAATATGTTAAAAAAACCACGAAATAAATAAACTAAGAACAAGTACAAGAGTGGATGTGCCCGCGTGATCATATTAGCCAAGTGCATTATATTTTCTCCGTGTTTCTTAAATGTGTACACTACTCCCTTTATTTCTAAATAAGTGACGTTTTAGAGTATTTTATACTCTCTCTGTTCCTTAATATAGGTCATTTTAGAGTTATTGTGAGACCCCAAATTTTATGAATAAATATTTAATTTTCTCAAAATATTTTTTTAATATTATGGTGTGGATTTGATATAATGTTATAGTTGTGGGTAATATTTATAAATTTTTCAAAGTATGCAAGTTGTTAAATTATATTCGATTGGTCAGGGAATATTCTTTGTGTCGGAGAATATTCGTACGACGGCACAATCATTGGTGGACCCCACAACAGAATTATTGTCGGATTGAGAAAATGATAAAAATATTTTATTGAAAATAACGGCGAAAGTTTTACCGTTAATATTGTTGAACTACTCGATAGTGAAAGTACAGTAATACGCGTGGTTTCATAGTAGCACACGGTATTGATTATTAATGCTTACGTGAGAAGTCACTCAGTTTTGTTTAATTATTGCTATAGTAATTGTTGCATAGTATCTCACGTTATTTGATTTAATTATTGTCGATATTTTATATATTGTTAAAATCAATAATTGAGACGACAAAGTTATTAATATTATTATTTGCAATATTAACGATGTCTAGAAGTTCTGTCAAGGAGAGGTTTGGTCACCTAATTGCGCGCCAATAGGGAGAAATCCTTATTGGAAAGCCCCCTCTTTCCTGGGAACGACCTGGTTGATTAATATTGTGAATTATAATAAAGATGATAAATGTTGTTAAAATTATTAAGGTGATTTTTTATAAAGTTTGCTTATTTTATGGATTCTTATTTACCCATTTTTCAAAATAATTGGTAGAAAATTATTTAAAGGTGAGGCCCACATGTGGGGCACATATGTGTTGGGAAAATAATTTTGGAAATAGAAGAGTATACATATGAAAGTATATGTGTGTATTGAGTATATGGTGGGAGAAAATGAGATGTGAAAGTGATAGGTGTGTGATGGGTGTGTGAGTGGAAAATGGTGGTAGTGTGATAGTGATGTGTAAGAGTGTAGTGAATTTAATTATAAGGTGAGTGGGGGATAGATGTTGGTTATGGGGGAGAAAAATTAAGTGGCGTATATATAATATTGATATATAAATTGAAAACATGTGTTTATATATAAGTATTATATTTTAATATTTCTTGAAATCTTATTGGTTAGTTGTTTGTAGTGGTGCACAAATGGCCTGCGGCCTGGGGCCTGGCCTTGATTCGGCCTGAGCCCGACCTGGTCAAAGCTCGGCCTGGTCAAAGCCTGGACCGGTCTGGCCCGGCCTGCTAGACCAAGAACAGACCATGAATTAATGACACATATTCGGCCTGGCCCAGCCTTCCAAAAAGCCTGGCCTGGCCCAGCCTACGGCCTAGTTCTAGCCTGGACCGGCCTGTTTCATAGCCTGGACTGGCCCAGCTACCTAATCCGGCTTAAAATCTTTAGTTGTGTAATATTGTAATACAAGCAAGTCTTTTTATAAGGAAATCCTCCTAATATTGCATACCCCTTTCAATGTGGGACTTTGCATTTTATAAGACATTGTGTAATATTGTATTACTAGCAAGTCTTTTTATAAGGAAATCCTCCTTATACTTGCATCCCCCTTTCAATGTGGGACTTTGCATTTATAAGATAAACATTGTATCCTCCTTATATTTGCATACCCCTTTCAATGTGGGACTTTGCATTTTATAAGATATTGTGTAATATTGTATTACTAGCAAGTCTTTTTATAAGGAAATCCTCCTTATACTTGCATCCCCCTTTCAATATGGGACTTTGCATTTATAAGATAAACATTGTACTTTAGGATTGCTATTATAGAGTGAAGTCCTATGTTCAATTTTTAATTCGATGTAGGACTTTGAGATTATAGATTATGGGCCGGGACTTTGCATTTATAAGATAAACATTGTATCCTCCTTATATTTGCATACCCCTTTCAATGTGGGACTTTGCATTTTATAAGACATTGTGTAATATTGTATTACTAGCAAGTCTTTTTATAAGGAAATCCTCCTTATACTTGCATCCCCCTTTCAATGTGGGATTTTGCATTTATAAGATAAACATTGTACTTTAGGATTGCTATTATAGAGTGAAGTCCTATGTTCAATTTTTAATTCGATGTAGGACTTTGAGATTATAGATTATGGGCCACTACTATTGACTATTGTCAATGTATATTGCTGGGCATTTGCTCCAAGGTGCAAGCAAATGACATACAAATATAGTGTGTACAGGATTTCATTGGATGAAAAATCCAAACAACCCATTTATATATACGTATAAATTCATGATGCCAAGACAAGATGTTAGCTAATCAAAGATATAAAAAACATACCAGTTAATCCTATTTGTTTAAGTACTTAAATTATAGAGCATAATATTGCATCTTAAATAACCATGAGATACTTTTGATACTACCCAATAACAACTATAAAAACAACGTCCCATAATGAATAATAACAAAAACAAAATTCAAACTTGCGTAATTGCAAAACATCTTTCTTTACTAAATCAAAGTGCCCAGGTCGCAGAAGTGCAGCATCAATTTCATGAAGGCGATTTGTAGCAGCCAAAACAAGAATTCCCTATGCAAGGAAATAGAAAATGTCACAGGAAAATAGTAAACAAACATACTCTTCATGGTGGTTTTGGCCCTCAATCTAGTCCAGGAGCTCAACAAACATACTCTTCATGCAGCAAAAGGAAAGATATCTTGAACAAGTTCAATTGCATTTTTGTTTCAAAGTCCCACATAGTCTAGTTAACATCTTTTGTCCTTACTTTTCTTCTAACAATAGAGGAGAGGTCAATTTCAAATTTTTAAAGTTCAATGCCCTTGAGCTTGTGTTGGGTTTGCAAAGCAAAGCATAGTCCCACAGTCTAGTTAAAAATTTTTTGTACGGGCTGAATGTAATAAATTGAAAGTACAATGCCCTTGGGCTTGTTGGGTTGGCAAAGCAAAGCATAGTCCCACATAGTCTAGTTAAAAAATTTTTGTACTAGCTGAATGTAATAAATGGAAGCCAAGTTTGGCATACTCCCACATAGTCTAGTAAAATATTTTTTTCCCACCTTTCTTCAATAGAAGGAGGGGAATCTGAGTTTAATTTTTTAAGTAAAGAGGGGCTTACTTGGTTTAAAGCCTGGCCCGGCCTGGCCTGTAGGCCTCAACAGGTCATAATTTTTAGTTTTGAACCTGGCCCGGCCCGGCCTGCAGTTAAAAAGTCAAGGCCTGACCTGGCCTGGTCAACGGCTAAGGCCTGGCAGGCTTGGGCCGGATCAGGCCAGGCCGGCCTGTTGTGCACCACTGGTTGTTTGACTTAGTTGTTAGTTGATTGAAAAAATAATTCTGCAAAATTATTTCGTACTTGAACAGTTCCCTTCCATTCTCCTATAAATAGAAGATCATTCCTTCATTATTTCTTACGAATTCACTGAAACGCCAGAGGGAAAAATTATAGAGAAACTATAGAAAAGTATTCTGCTACTTCTCTACTCTTATATTCAGTTTCTTTTACGGTAATGGGTGTTATTATTTCTTATTCATGAAGAGAACTGTTGTTATTCCATTTTTTATTTTCTGTTGGAATAACCTGTATACGCGGTCTACCCTATACTTGGTGACATTCTTCTATTATTCTGTCTTTATTATTCTGTTGGAATATGTTGTTTGTGTGTTTTACACCGGACCTGGTTCTAGTATTTATTATTCAGTCTTTATTATTCTGTCAGAATATCCTGTCTGTGTTTTTTATACTGAACTTGGTTCCGTCTTTATTTATTATTTATTATTATGTCGGAATATCCTGTCTGTGCGTTTTACGCCGGACATGGTTCCATTATTTATTATTCCGCATTTATTATTTTGTTGGGACATCATATCGGTGTGAATTTCACCCGACTTGGTTCCGTTATTATTATTTTATTAGAATAACATGTCTATGCGAAGTACCTCATGCATGATAATTTCTTTTGTTATTCCATTCGTTATTATACTCAGTTGGTTAAAATTTTGACTTCTATACTCCATGAAATTAGTGGAATATCCTTGATATTTGCGCTTCATCCAGTATTTTTCATGGAAATATTCTTCTGAGCATTCTTGAATTTTACTCTATAAAGCAGTATCATGTTGACAATTTAGACGTTATTAGTTCCTGAATAAATTAATTCGTGAACTTGTTTTATTGAATTCTTATATCATTGTCATCATTCTCATGTTTATATTTTTTTTAAAGTCATCTATGGCCTGTAGAGCATGGATGGACTTGGTATGATTATGACCATGGATTATTCGGTGTAATCATGACCGTAATGTAACAAGTGATGTGGTAAAAGTCCTCATTGGCCGTAGTGCATTGATGGACAGTTGTTGGCATGATCATGACCATTGATGAATACACAAATATCCTTGGCCGTAGTGCATGGAATTTGTGGTCGTGACCCTAATGAATATCCTTGGCCGTAGTGCAAGGATGATGTGGATTATTTATTAAGCTGAGTCCCAGCGATAAAAGTGATGAAAAACCTTTTAAAACATAAAAGATAGTAGATTTGATTCTCTACTTGACTCTTTTAATGGATTGCTTGATCCGCTGCAGTTAAACTTGATGTCTATTGTATTTTATCAGTTTAACATTGTTGAAGGCTAATGATAATTTATTCTGCATTATCTTAGTCATAATATTTCTTGCTGGGCTAGTTGAGCTCACCCTTTCTTTCACTGTTGTTCTCTTCAGGAAATGAGAACGTAGCTGAAACTAGTCGGGGGACGGAGTGATTGTAATGACTCAGAAAATCCTATGTAATATTCAACTATTATAAGGTAAAATTTTGCGTATAATTTTTTTTTCTAAACTATTATTTATTTACTAGTTTACTTAGCATCTTGATTTATGTAGGATAAAGAAATAGTGCTCCATCTTGAATTATTTAAGATTACTTGGAATAGTCATATCAATAATATGTGCTAACTATTGTTGTTAGAGAAAATAATAGATAAAAGACCATGTTCATAAATTGGGACAACCCAAGCATATGTTTGCAAGCCTTTTATTATTTTGTATAAAGGGCTAGTACTTATCTAAAATATGTGAATTATATTTTGTTAGCCCAACAAATTTAAAAGAAGCAACTCAGCCCAATCTCCTTGCCAGCCTTCCTTAAGCTTCATGTAACAGCCCAAATAGGAGGATAGATAACTGAAATAGTTAGCTGGTAAGTCTGTTTATATAACAGACAAAGAACACGTTAGATAAGGCTTAACAGGTATGTAGAGTCTGCTGCTAGGGTGGCTGTGAAGGGACTGCACAATGCTAGGTTAGGGATGATGACTGTGTAGGAGACAACTAGGGGGTGATGCAGTTAACAGTATAAGCTCAGCCATAAAAAGGGCCAAGCTTATTAACTAGTTTAGCTTCATCCCTTATCAGAGGCCAAAGAGCTATATCAATCCAGTCATATAGAGAGAGCGGGAGAGCTTCAGCTAAAAGAAAGAGTTAGGCAGTAATCTATTGCCACCTCTAAGCTAATAAGGTACTCTTTCCTATCCTCTTTCCGGTCCATTTTCTTACCACTCCTGCTCTGTTCCGGCCGAATGGCCTGGAATAGATATAAGGGGCAGTTGTACTGTTTCTTTGGATATGTGTACTGTTGTGATTGTAACTGTTTAGTATAGTCTTATACCTGTTGATTGATTAAGCCATACGGCTGGGAGATAATGATGCTAAGAGAGTATGTAATATATGCATATATAAGAACTGCACTCTAGGTGTTTGATGAATTGCCAAGCTAAGAATTTATTTAGTTTATGGTTTATGTTAACTGTGATTTAAAGAAAAGGATAGTCGAATAAACCATATATTATTACTAAATTATCGAGCATGCTAAAAGATTTCACCTTCTCATTGTAACTAGTTGATTAATATTCATAATTGAAACTAAAGTAACATAAAGGAGCTGTTATACTGTAATAATAATGTGGTTTCGGTTAGCATGATCTGGGTTACCAATGAACTGTTACAGTGATAAGTGGACTGTTATGCTATAATTATTAATAAGGACTGCTATTGACTACCATGGTTGTAATACTAATCTCTTTTACTATAAATGATTGTCATAAGCCTTAAGTATGGTCATTTAATTTTTAATGTCTAAACATAACTGTGTAAGTGTTTTGTTGCTATGAACCTAAAGCCTACTAGAGACTGTTTGAGAAAAATCTTAAGGTATTACACCCATATGTTTAACTATGGAAAATATAATATATAGCAAGTACTTGCACATGAAATTCAATATTTGGTGCTGTTTTGGTATAATGGTATTAAACCATGTCTATAATACTCTATATGGACTGTGTTGATCATTACTAGAAAGAATTAATAGCTGGGACAAATTAGTATGCTATATGTGTATCATATTCTTAACTAAAAGGGTTGAATACCTCAAGGTAATTTAAAAAGCAAGCTATAAACCTTGTATTAAACTTTAGTACTAAAGAAATATGTGTGTAACTGTTATTATAATAAACTGGAAAAGTATGCTGTGCTATACTACTATGAACTGCAATGATAAGTTTTATCAAAACTATTTTGGAAGCCTATGTTTGAGTACTAGTACCTTGTATACAAGTTTTTAGATCATGAATATATAGTATATATCAAGTGCATGATTTTATAACCCTTGTGATTAAGAGATTGAGGGGCTGTTTTGATAAAAAAAACTTAAAGACCTTGCCTCTAAATGCTTTAAATCATGTATATATATGGTAGATAAAATGTTTTGTTAGAAAGAGATACATAATAGTGCTTGCTACTGTTTTGGTGTGATAAACCATGCCTAAGATACTAATCTAAAACTGCTAAATGGCAAAACATCAGGTGGCTGGAAAGAGAGTCCCAAATTGGTTGGTTATTTATGATGTAAAATTATATTATCATGCCCAGAACTGGTATACTTAATGGACTATGACAATATACTTATTGTTGGGGCTGGAATGAGCATAAATGGTTGCTAGAAGGACTTTAGTGCTATACTAACTGTTATTACATGAACTGTTATGTGTTGCTTTACTAACGGTTGTAGTATTAAAATTCACTGCTATGCTATATTACTATGCTGGCTGACTGCTTGTATTACCTGTGTAACCTTGTTAACTGTCATGGTATTATGAGGACTGTTTTGAGGACTTAGCACTGAACCGTGCCAAAAAGGGATAGTATAAAAAAATGAAGACTGTTTTGTGCTATTATGAAAACTGCTACAGCATTTGATTGACTGTATGTTATTTTGATATTATTATGTACTGAATTTGAGTAGAGGAGATATGATGGGCTGAGGAGTAATAAGGAGAACAAAATGGGTATGTGACATAAATAGATGGCTGTCTAAAGCTAACTAAAAAGTATAGTCTAAATTAGTTACAAACAAGCTAAAGGCTGACTGCTATGTGAGGGTTAGGGGTCGCGAGGCCAAGTGTTGCCACACCAAGCTTAGCTAAGCCTCATGGGCCCAAGCCAAGCTTGGTTGCTGGCACAAAAGCACAAGACATGAAGCATTAATGTATTATAAAAGCCTAATAATATAAGCATTACATAGGTTGGGGGTGACACCATTAAAGAGAAAAATGGTGATTTAAAACGTGGGTGAGATATTTGAAAAATGTATTAAATATAGGAAATCTAACCATGATCACTAAGAATACATGATATATGACTTGGCTATATGGCTAATATACTTGGTTAATCTAAATAAATAACTGTAATGTGATTACCATTACTTGTTGTAAGTATGTTGAACCCCATCAAAGTGAAAAAGGTCTATTATGAAAGCATGGATGAGATATTTGAAAAATGTATAAAATGTTGGAATTTATCTACAACAATGATCACTGAAATTATGTGGTATGTGAGTTACAAACTATATAACTTAGCTATGTGATTAACATGCTTGTTAATATAAATAACTGTGTAGGATTTTGTGAGAACATATTAAGCTGAATCCTATCAATAGTCTACAAACAAGGCAAGTTTCTAACTCTTACTCTTTATTGAGCAATTATTCTGCAGTGGACAGGTTCTTTAATTTCTGAACTGTCTGTCCTTATTTATGAATAATATAAGGATAAAAAGCCTTTTTATTCCAATCAGCTTCAAAAGAATAGATATCAACTTTTCTATCTTGAACGAGTTTACATTGAAAGTATGTCAATACCATTACTTCGGTTAGACAATTGTTGAGATATATTGATATTATTCATGAATTTATCAGTTAAAGCTTTCCAAGCCATTTTGTTATTATGGTATGGATTCTTATATAATGCTGTGAATGAACAACCCTTTTATAGGGGCATATTGTACCGGACATATGATTCCGAAGGACATGTAAAGTGTCATTAGACTGTTATGTTGTGCATAATGTAGGGTACTTAGGCTGATCCCCTAAAGTACGAGTCTAAGATATATATCAGCTTTTATAAACTGTATGTATCCATGAATTGTAGTATTATTACTGTCAATTCTAGCAAAGAGTTCACTGGTCATTTGACCTTACAGCATGTTAAAGTCAAAATTTTTAGACTCAACGCTTTTAAAGAAGTATCTTGTTCAGTATTTATTATTGAATCCTCATTAATTGAATATTTTTGTTCCATTATATTTAGCTGCTTATTTCCTTGCTGAGCAAGCTTGTTGCTCACCCTTGCGTTAAATATAATGTTTTCAGTTAAGAATGAAGTTGCTGGTCCATCTGGAAAAGACAAGGGAAAGAGCAAAGTTGTTGAATAGTCTTTTATTAAGCGCATGTGCTTATTTAAGTAGTAAATGTAATAAATATAGATAATACTATGTTGTGTAATGATATTAAATTCGTAAGTTATGTAAAGGTCTATAGAACCTGGGATTTAAGTTATGTAATATATAGTTTTCTTTTAATATGAACGGGTATATTAGTATCGTGAGCACCAAACCGAGTTAAAGATAACCCGGATTTGGGGGCGTCACAGTGATGGTCCAAGATGGTGTCTTAGTAGTCCTCACTATTCTATAAAATAGTGTGATAATAAATGTAATGAGGACTTATTCTGAGAGTGAATATTGTCTAGAAGACAATATTTGTATTAAAACTCACAGAATGTATTTTGTCGTTCTTTATACGACTGTTGTATAAATAAGTTGTATTTGAATTTTGTACCATGTATTTGGCGACTCAAGATGGGTGATGTATACCTATTTTGGGGGCGTCACAGTTGATATCAAAGTTTAGGGATATGATCCCTGACTAAGATGTGAGACAAGAAATAGGAGGGGAGAGACGGGGAATTCTTTCGCTAGTATGACCTAACTAAATTTATTTGGTATTTAATTGGTCGGTCAAAGTATAAGGATGATATGTGTTATGTTTTAACTCTTGTTCTGTGGCAGTATTTGAAAATGGCATCCGAGAATGTTGAGAACATCAATGGAGCACAGGAGACCGTTGACTCTCCACAGATCAATAGTCAGGATAATGTGCATCAGGAAGACGACAATCCTCAGGCAAACAACAACACTGACCAAATGATGAACGATGGAATGTTCCGAGGCTTCTTGTAATTCATGCAACATCAGACAAGAGCGCCTCCTGTCAAAAATACAGGTGGAAACACTGGCAACTCTTGGATGGTCACCGCCAAGCATTTTAAGGAATTGGGACCACCGGAGTTCTTTGGAGAGCTAAAATCACTTAAGGCGGAGACTTGGATTAAACAGATTAACAAGATATTTGATGTCTTGGGATGCTCCGAGGAGCAAAAGGTTCCCTTTGCCACCATCATGTTGCGTGCAGAGGCAGATTACTGGTGGAAATCTGTAAAACGTACTCAACCTGCCGCACTAAAGATGTCTTGGGAGAAGTTTCAAAAACTGTTCAACGACAAGTACTTTCCCAAAAGTATTCGTCACATGAAAGAGGTAGAGTTCATCAAGCTAGAACAAAATAACATAACCGTATCGCAGTACGAAGCCAAGTTTTCCGAGTTGTCCCGGTTTGCGTCCCATTTGGTTGATAATTTGGAGAGAATGACGCGAATGTTTTTAGGAGGTTTAAAACCTGAGATACGTCAATATCTCATCTCTCATAAACTGTGTTTGTATTCAGATGTTGTTAATAGGGCTCAGTTATTGGAGCGTGATAATGAGTCAACCCAATCAAAAGAGAGCAGCCGGCAAAATGATAATACCAGTGATAAAAGTCATCGAAGCGGTGACAATAAGCGTGGAGGGAATCAACATGCCAGAAATGGTAACCACTTCGGTAGTAATCATGGCCAAAACAATAAGAACGGACATTTCAAGAAGAGGAGATTCAACAATGATGGAAAGACGTCAGCATCAGCACCTGTCGTTAAGGAAGGAGAACGACCACCTATCATATGCTTCAAGTGTGGAGGAGAGGGACACATCAGTCCCCAACTGTGCGATGTCATCCAAGGCATGTTACAACTGTGGAAGAGAAGGTCACCTGGCCCGATTTTGTCGTACACCGAAGACAAGTCCAGCTGGAAGGGAGGCACCAAAGGCCGTCCCAGAAAAGTCAAAGCCGGTAGTGCAAGGAAGAGCGTTTGTTGTGACCTCCTAGAAAGCAAGAAACCCGAACGAGGTTGTCACGGGTAAGCTAATCATAAACTCTAGCGAAGTTTATATTTTATTTGATACTAGTTCTACCCACTCTTTCATTTCTCCTACTTGTGCTCAACGTCTAAATTTAACTCCGGAGAAATTGGACTTTGACTTATCTGTTGAAACTCCGTTGGGAGAAACCTTCATTACATCCACAGTTTATAAGTCTTGTTTGATTCAAATTGGTAACCGCACATTACCTGTCGATCTTATTTCTTTGAAAATACTTGCATTTGATGTGATTCTAGGGATTGATTGGTTAACTACTCATCATGCAAAAATTGATTATTTTCGTAATGTTGTTAGCTTTCATATTCCTAACCAACCTATTATGCGAATTCAAGCAACCAAACCATTAAAATCAACCACTGTCATCTCAAGCCATAAAGCTATTCGTTTATTGAAAAATGGATGTCAAGCTTTCTTAGCTCATGTCACAGATCTAAACAAAAATACGTCAGTTTTGAATGATATTTCTATTGTTAATGAATTTTCTGACGTATTCCTTGAAGAACTTCCTGGCCTACCCCCAGAACGTGAAATTAAATTTTGTATCAACCTTGAACCAGGTACAAAACCCATTTCCAAAGCCCCATATCGAATGGCTCCTATTGAACTTCAGGAGTTAAGGACCCAACTTCAGGAATTGTTAGACATTGGCTTTATTCGTCCTAGTACTTCTCTTTGGGTTGCTCTTGTTCTATTCGTGAAGAAGAAAGATGGGAGTATGCGACTTTGTATTGATTATCGAGAGTTGAACCATGTCACCATAAAAAATAGGTACCCATTGCCACGTATTGATGACCTATTTGACCTGTTGGACCAGTTGCAAGGAGCCAAATTCTTTTCAAAGATTGAACTTCGCTAAGGATATCACCAGTTGAAGATTAGAACCGATGTCATTCCAAAGACGGCTTTTAGAACTCGGTACGGGCATTATGAATTCCTAGTCATGCCTTTTGGATTGACTAATGCTCCTGTTGCCTTCATAGATATGATGAACCGAGTATTCAAGGAATATTTGGATCACTTTGTGGTCATCTTTATTGATGACATCCTCATATATTCCAAAACTCGTGAAGATTATGAGCAACACTTGAGGTTAATACTCTAAAAGCTTCGTGAATATAAGCTTTATGCCAAGTTGAAGAAATGCGAGTTTTGGCTTGAGGAAGTAGCATTCCTTGGGCACGTGGTATCAAGTCATGGAATATCTGTTGACCCAGCAAAGATTGAAGCTATTCAAAGCTGGGAGCAACCTAAATCAATGACCAAAGTACGTAGCTTTCTCGGTTTAGCTGGTTATTATCGGAGATTTGTGGAAGGTTTTTCTCGAATCGCTACTCCACTAACTCAGCTGACTCGGAAAGATACAAAGTTCGGTTGGAGCGAGGAATGTGAGAAGAGTTTTCAAGAACTCAAGAGGAGACTCATTTTAGCACCTGTTCTGACAATACCATCTGGTTCGGAGGGATTTTTCATCTACAGTGATGCTTCCGGCAAAGGGTTAGGATGTGTTCTCATGAAACATGGGAAAGTCATAGCCTATACCTCACGATAACTCAAAGAATATGAGAGGAATTATCCTACTCATGATTTAGAGTTGGCAGCTGTTGTCTTCGTACTAAAGATTTGGAGGCATTACTTGTATGGGGGAGAAAATGGAGATCTTTACGGATCATAAAAGCCTCAAATATTTCTTCACTCAAAAGGAACTCAACATGCGACATCGACGTTGGCTTGAACTGTTGAAAGATTATGATCATACCATCCAATACCATCCTGAAAAATCGAACGTGGTAGCTGACGCATTGAGTAGAAGATCATATGCGGGTACGAGTGCGATATTGTCAACGCAAAGGCCCATTTTGTGTGACTTGCAAAGAATGAAGATAGAGATAAAGACTCCAGGGACCCACGTGATGATGGTGAATATACGAGTAGAATCAACTTTAATTGATAAAGTTAAAGCTTCTCAAACTACAGACCTGGAGCTGATGCGTATGAGGAAGAAAGTGCAAGAAGGTGCTATGCCAGAAGCAAGAATCGACGATGAAGGAATACTTCGAGTCAACTCCAGACTTTGTGTTCCTAACGATCCTGATTTAAAGTATAAAATCATGATGGAGGCGCACAACACACTATTTGCAATCCATCCTAGGAGTACCAAAATGTATCGTGATCTTCGTCATACATTTTGGTGGAGCAATATGAAGAGAGAGATAACGTTGTTTATCTCAAGGTGTCTAACTTGTCTACGAGTCAAGGCGGAGCATCAAGTACCAAAAGGTCTATTGCAACCACTTGAAATTCCAGAATGGAAGTGGGAGCACATTACCATGGATTTTGTTACTGGTCTTCCCAAGGTTTCTCAAGGCATTGATGCAATTTGGGTCATTGTTGATAGATTGACCAAGTTTGCTCATTTCTTACCAATACGAGAAACTTATACACTTGAACGTCTTGCTCGTATGTACATAAACGAGATTGTAAAACTGCATGGTATGTCAGTATCCATAGTTTCTGATCGAGACCCAAGATTCACTTCACGATTTTGGGTTAGTTTACAAAAAGCTATGGGCACGGATTTACGATTTAGTTCGGCATATCATCCTCAGACGGACAGACAATTAGAGAGGACTATTCAAACTCTGGAAGATTTATTAAGACTCTATGTCCTTGACTTCAAGGGAAGTTGGGATAAGTTCTTACCATTGGTGGAGTTTTCCTACAATAACAGTTATCAAGCAAGCATTGACATGGCTCCATTTGAGGTATTGTATGGAAGAAAGTGTCGTTCTCCAATATGCTGGGATGAGGTGGATGAAGAAACATTGTTGGGACTGAAGTTGGTACGTATGACTATGGAAAATATTCAAGCGATCCGACAATGGGTAAAGACCTCACAAGATCGACAAAAGAGTTATGTTGATCTTCATCGAAAGGACGTGGAATTCGATATAAGAGATCATGTGCTGTTACGTGTTGCTCCATGGAAAGGAGTTACGAGATTTGGAAAGAGAGAAAAGCTCAATCCTCGATTATTGGCCCATTTTTAATCCTCGATCGAGTAGGAACTATGGCCTATAGACTCGCTTTACAGCCAAGTATGTCTCGTGTTCATAACGTTTTTCACATATCCATGTTGCGTAAATATATGAAAGATACGAACCACATTATTGAGTTAAAACCGGATGAAATAACGGAAGACTTAACGTATGAAGAGGTACCTGTTCAAATCTTGGATAGGAAGGAATATATTTTACGCTCCAAGGTTATACCACAAGTTAAAGTTTTATGGAGGAACCACGATGTTGAGGAAATGACCTAGGAGTTAAAATCTGAAATGAAATCAAGGTATCCTTACCTCTTTGACATACCAGGTACGTACCCTAATTTCGAGGGCGAAATTTCTTAAGAAGGGGAGATTGTGAGACCCCAGATTTTATGAATAAATATTTAATTTTCTAAAAATATTTTTTTAATATTATGGTGTGGATTTGATATAATGTTATAGTTGTGGGTAATATTTATAAATTTTGCAAAGTATGCAAGTTGTTATATTATATTCGATTGGTCAGGGAATATTCTTTGTGTCGGGGAATATTCGTACGACGGCACAATCATTGGTGGAGCCCACGACGGAATTATTGTCAGATTGAGAAAACGACAAAAATATTTTATTAAAAATAACGGCGAAAGTTTTACCGTTAATACTGTTGAACTACTCGGTAGTGAAAGTACAGTAATACGCGTGGTTGCATAGTAACACACGGTATTGATTATTAATGCTTACGTCAGAAGTCACTCAATTTCGTTTAATTTTTGTTATAGTAATTGTTGCATAGTATCTCACGTTATTTGATTTAATTATTGTCGATATTTTATATATTGTTAAAATCAATAATTGAGATGACAAAGTTATTAATATTATTATTTACAATATTAACTATGTCTAGAAGTTCTGTCAAGGAGAGGTTTGGTCACCTAATTGCGCGCCAATAGGGAGAAATCCTTATTGAAAAGCCCCCTCTTTCTTGGGAACGAACTGGTCGATTAATATTGTGAATTATAATAAAGATGATAAATGTTGTTAAAATTTTTAAGGTGATTTTTATAAAGTTTGCTTATTTTATGGATTCATATTTACCCATTTTTCAAAATAATCAGTAGAAAATTATTTAAAGGTGGGGCCCACAGGTGGAGGTCACATGTGGGGTCCATATGTGTTGGGAAAATAATTTTGGAAATGGAAGAGTATACGTATGGAAGTATATGTGTGTATTGAGTATATGGTGGGAGAAAATGAGATGTGAAAGTGATAGATGTGTGATGAGTGTGTGAGTGGAAAATGGTGGAAAAGTGGTAGTGTGATAGTGATGTGTAAGAGTGTAGTGAATTTGATTATTGGGTGGGTGGGGGATAGATGTTGGTTATGGGGGAGAAAAATTAAGTGGTGTATATATAATAATGATATATATAAATTGAAAACATGTGTTTATATATATGTATTATATTTTAATTTTTGTTTAAATCTTATTGGTTAGTTGTTTGACTTAGTTGTTAGTTGATTGAAGAAATAATTCTGCAAAATTATTTCGTACTTGAACAGTTCCCTTCCATTCACCTATAAATAGAAGATCATTCTTTCATTATTTTTAGGAATTCACTGAAACGCCAGAGAAAAAAATTATAGAGAAACTATAGAAAAGTATTCTGCTACTTCCCTACTCTTATATTCAGTTTCTTTTACGGTAAGGAGTGTTATTCTTTTTTATTCATGAAGAGAACTGTTGTTATTCTATTTCTTATTATTCTGTTGGAATAACCTGTATATGCGGTCTACCCTATACTTGGTGACATTCTTCTATTATTCTGTCTTTATTATTCTGTTGGAATATCCTGTTTGTCTGTTTTACACCGGACCTGGTTCTATTATTTATTATTCAGCCTTTATTATTCTGTCGGAATATCCTGTCTGTGTGTTTTACACCGGACCTGGTTCCGTCTTTATTTATTATTTATTATTCTGTCGGAATATCCCGTCTGTGCGTTTTACGCCGGACCTGGTTCCATTATTTATTATTCCGCATTTATTATTTTGTTGGGACATCCTGTCGGTGTGAATTTCACCTGACCTGGTTCCGTTATTATTATTCTATTAGAATAACCTGTCTATGTGAAGTACCGCATGCATGGTGATTTCTTTTGTTATTTCATTCGTTATTATTCTCAGTTGGTTAAAATTTTAACTTCTATACTCCATGAAATTAGTGGAATATCCTTGATATTTGCGCTTTATCCAGTATTTTTCATGGAAATATTCTTCTGAGCATTCTTGAATTTTACTCTATAAAGCAATATCATGTTAACAATTTGGACGTTATTAGTTCCTGAATAAATTAATTCCACTACTACAAAATAGTAAATAGACAACGCGAAAAAAATGTTGTGGTTTCATTAAGAAAAACGTCGTGGTTAAGGGTGTTGTCTATTTGACACCCTTATACAACGTTTTTAAAATGTTGTAGTTAAGCACAATACACAACGTTTTTAGGAAAAAAACGTTGTAGATTTGTTTCCCAAAAATTATCAAATGCTTAAAAACGTTGTAAAAAGTATGATTCCACAACGTTTTCTGGATAAAAATGTTGTAGTTTAATATATCAGACAACGTTTAGGCATATTTACACAACATTTTTAAAATGTTGTAGATTAAAAAAAAGAAAAAAAATATTATGGTTCACCTACATTACCAATGCACCTACCAATACAGAAAAGGTTACAACCAAACGACCTAAAATTATTATTGATCAAATACAGTTTCAGAATTACAATTGTATTCAGGTGTGCTCAAACGTACAATTACAAATATTTGTCCACTTTTCTTCTATAGGACTACAAAACAATTACTCTTGCACAAAAATATCAATCTTGGGGGCTCTTATAATTCCCCTTTCAAACAAACAAACAAACAAACTGGTTGTGCATGTGTAAACCTTTACCCAGTTCCAGATCCAGAGAGTCAAGACCCCGCCAACGATAAACACTTGTCCTTCTGCCTTTTGTACTCCGCGTAAAGAAGGAAGAAATAACCAAAATAATCAAAATCAATTGGGGACATTTTTGCCTGTTAGAAATGGAACCAAATCGTTAAAATGAAATGAGACATTTATTTCATCTTCTTATCTTGACCAAAGCTTGAATAATTAAGATACCTGGATCAACGCCTACAACGCCCAGTACAAGTGTTAAGCTAGCATGTAACTATTTGTCTCAATATATAGAGCTTTCAGATCTTTGTCAGATACCTGTTTGTTAGAAATAGCTTAATTCTGTATATGGCATAGCTCTGTAAAAATGTACAGGAAGCTGAAGAAAGAATGCTAGCTTTTATTTGATAAGCTGAAGAAAGAAATTGTCTACACCTAACCAAACATAACAAATATTATAAGTTGTGTTCCTTCAACTATTGACTTGGTATAATAATGGTTCTAGAATGGGACGATACATGCAGCATGTTAAACAGATTAATAGAATTGACATGTACTATAAGTTGTGTTAACCAAGTTGTGTTTGTTGATTGTTTAATTAATTTTGGATCCAAAATTAATTAAACAATCAACAAACACAATATTTGCATTCAAACCAGTTTTTTAGGCTGTTTATTACATTACAATGAATGTCAGTCTTTGAACCGTGTAAACAAAATTTAAGGGGAAAGAAACCTGAAGTTCCATATCAATGTAATCAGCTCCCAATTCCATGGCCAATTGAAGCACGTTCAGTCGACTTTTTTCATCACCGTCATACTGACCACCTTCCAAGTTGGGTCTAGAAAAAAACATAAAATCAGCAAGTACTATACTTGGTTACCTTTAAACTCAACAACAGCTTTTGTCCCAAACTATAAGATGGTGCATAATACGATAACATGACAAGGTATATTTGATAAACAAGAAATCAATTAACAAATTAAAAAAGATATTACTATTAATACATGAAATAACCCTGGATCTGCACCCTGAGTAATAACTATAATCCTCTTGTGTGCTCCAGATGCCTTTGGCCACTGGGAGATTTTTATTGCTATTTACTCAACATTCTCAGTCTGGTCACTCATCAGCGAAATCAGATAAATAGTCAAGAAAGTGAAAGAACAAGTCACCACCTATGCTGGACATGGAATCATTACCTCCCAGCCATGAACTTTTGAGAATATTGTTGCTTCTGTTTCGTTTCCAAAAACAAAGTCCATATACCTGAAACCAAAAAGAGTGGCAAGCTGTAAATCTGAATATTATATTTTTCAGTAAAAAAAAAATTAAGCACAAGACTATGACATTGAGCATACTGTAAAACTTTGTCTTGTGCATCCTTGAAGAACTCACAGATAAATGGAGCAGAAAGGTTCATCATGAAGATCTGCATGTGAAAACATATTAGCTGCTATATCATGCATAAGCTACTAGCAAAGGGAACATGTTAAATGAACGGAGGGATGAACTGGATTTGAATATTGAAACCTCCTGCCACAATGACAAACCTTGTTCTTTGCAGCTGCATGCTCAGCAACTAGAGGAATGGACTCAGGTGAAACAGTGAGAAAAAACCCAGCAATGTAGAAGTACTTGGCCTTCTCAACTGTCAAAATCCAATCAAGTTAGATCCAAAAAATGTAAAACTAAACAATAAAGAAAATCAGTACAAACATGGTACCCAATGCCCAATTTTCTGGTTTCTTCAAATGTTCAGATTTGTAGCAATTGGCAGCTGAAAAATTGGCAACAAGAGACCTGCATAAATAGTTCACAAAAAATTTTATTGGCCAAGGTAGACAGAGGGTGATAAGAGATGAATGATTGTATAATAGCAATTTCGCAGGCACATATAGAACCTTGAAACAAGACTATTTTAACTGACCTTTCATCACCTCCTAAACAAAATAACCCTAAAATAACCCTTGAACCTAAATCCTTGGACATTACTTACACAAAACCCAAGAAATTGAACCTCAAACAGAACCAAATGAATGGATATTTAAGCATATCCGATTCAAATACAATTGTTAAGCATAATTTACAAGCATAACAACTTTGCTCTCAAATATATAAATACCTAATGCAGTGGTCAAATTTAGCAGGAAAGCCAACACTGGTCTTAAAAACTTCAACAAATCCACCATCTCTACATTTATCCAAGCAGCTTAGTGCTAAAGTAGCCTCGTCTTGGAGCAGTTATTTTGGGAAAATATTAGTACAATCAATGAATTGCACTCAAAAAATAGAGTGAAGGACATCTAGAGATCAATTTGTCATGTTTATCCTTCAACTTAAATCAAATGTATATCAAAGAGATATTCTGGCAAGAAAGTACCTCTATGAAACCACTTTTTCACATACAACTGCTGGAATTTTCATTTGGTACCCCTAAATTTTAGAAATTGCATCCAGAGAAAAAAAAATTACAGCCAGAGAAATTGCTTTCCCCTCATTATTTTGTGCCTTGTAGTTTCAAATAGCAATAAAATTCAGAAAAATAGCATCCGAATGAGTTTCAAATCTCTGAATAAAGTTTTGGGACTCAGTTCAAAAAATATAGCATTCTGTTGTATTTTTCATCATTAGCTTCTTCTTGTGTCCCACTCCTCTCAAACATGCTTCTGATCACGCTGTTAATATTAAAAAAATATACTTTAAAAGCTACCTGCACTCAAAAATTTATGTTCATGAAAAACCCAATAAACAAAACATATTACCAGGCTCTCCTATCTCGAGACGCCCACTAAGAAATTAGGGGAAAACATACCAAGCTTGAGAGAGAAGCAGAGGGACGATGACGGTGGAAGAGAGGGACGGCGACGGGGAAGAGAGGCCACAGACGAGAGGCAAGAGGCTGAGGAGTGAGGAATCGAGATTTCAGATTTGGCACCCGCTTTGTGTCTGACCGAACCCTACCAGACCATACCAGTAGTCAAAGGCGCTTTCTGATCTTCTCTAACTCGAATTGAACTCCGACTGAAACATCGTATGCGCCTCCTCAGCTGATGGCCATAGTGGTAGCTGAAGTTTGGATCGTAAGAGAGTAGGAGAGAAAGTACAGAGATAGAAGAAATTAGATTTGCTGTAATTTTAAATTTTCAATTCCGTATTTTTTTTTTCAGCTCCGTGTTTTTCTTCATAGATAACGTTTTTAAAAAAAACGTTATCAAATTAAAACAAAAAAATGCCCTTTTAAATAGATAACGTTTTTGCATATATATCTACAACGTTTTTTAAAAAAACGTTGTAGAAAAAAATACCACAACGTTTTTATAAAAAACGTTGTCTATTAAGTGTTGTCTATTAGGTACTTTGTACTGGTGTTCGTGAACTTGTTTTATTGAATTCTTATATCATTGTCAACATACTCATGTTTATATTTTTTTAAAGTCATCTATGGCCTGTAGAGCATGGATGGACTTGGTATGATTATGACCAGGGATTATTCGGTGTAATCATGACCGTAATGTAACAAATGATGTGGTAAAAGTCCTCATTGGCCGTAGTGCATTGATGGACAGTTGTTGGCATGATCATGACCATTGATGAATACACAAATATCCTTGGCCGTAGTGCATAGAATTTGTGGTCGTGACCTTAATGAATATCCTTGGCCGTAGTGCAAGGATGATGTGGATTATTTATTAAGCCGAGTCCCAACGATAAAAGTGATGAAAAACCTTTTAAAACATAAAAGATAGTAGATTTTATTCTCTACTTGACTCTTTTAATGGATTGCTTGATCCGCTGCAGTTAAACTTGATGTCTATTGTATTTTATCAGTTTAACATTGTTGAAGGCTAATGATAATTTATTCTGCATTATCTTAGTCACAATATTTCTTGCTGGGCTAGTTGAGCTCACCCTTTCTTTCACTGTTGTTCTCTTTAGAAAATGAGAACGTAGCTGAAATTAGTCGGGGGACGGAGTGATGGTCCGAGATGGTGTCTTAGTAGTCCTCACTATTCTATAAAATAGTGTGATAATAAATGTAATGAGGACATATTCTGAGAGTGGATATTGTCTAGAAGACAATATTTGTATTAAAACTCACAGCATGTATTTTGTTGTACTTTACACGACTGTTGTATAAATAAGTTGTATTTGAATTTTGTATCATGTATTTGGCGACTCAAGATGGGTGATGTATACCTATTTTGGGGGCGTCACAGTTATACACAAGTATTAAGGTAATGATTGTATAGTATTAATTATAATATTAATTGTCTATATTGCCCTTGTATCGGAAGAAGAGTTTGTTATTTATTGGATAAAATATAGTGAGAGAAACAAACTTACATTTAATACTTGGGATAATATTGGAAACTAAGCAATTAATTCTTACTTAAAATTATCAAATGACATTATATTAAGGAATAAAAACATTTCTCTAAAACGACCTATATTAAAGAACGGAGAAAATACTTATTAAGTAAGTTTTTTATTATTCCAATTCTGTCATTAAGATTGATATGTATTACTTTAGTTATCCTTGCATGAATTAAGAAAATACTCCCTCCATCCCATTATATCTGACGTTCTAGAGATTTTCACATAGATTAAGAATAAATGTAGTTTTACTATTTTACCCTTAATTAATACTTTGATCTCATTTAATTCTCCATTAACACCAAACTTAATTTCACACTCTCTCTCCTAATTTTCTCTCCTAATTAAAGAATAGAATTTGAAATGTTTTTTGAAAACAGAGAAAATAGACATTAATGGTGGTGGAGAAAGGAGGGTAGAAAAAGAAACAAATAGGCAAAATATTCTTGATTTTGTAAAACGTTAAATATTTTGAGAAGAAAAAAACCCTCTAGAACGTCAGATATAATGGGATGGAAAAAGCATATAATAAGTTGTCTAGATAAATGAGAGAAAAATTATTTGAGAACAACACAAGAAAATTTGTAATTAATGTTTTTTAAAAAATTATTTACGTCAAATATATTTAAACTTATTTAAAAATAAAGGGAGTATAACTTATGTTCTCGAAACCTAGTTAGTGGACATTTTGCTTACTAATTTAATTAGTTAAACTCTAATACATTGTTAGTTGTTGACTCAAACTGGCTATCTATATAATTAAATTATAGTATTCACTTATTGCTATATATATATATATACACATACACACTCACACAGTTGTGTATTATACAGTAGGACTATGTCGACGAATTTTTTGAACTATGACGACAGTTATCCGTTGCCATAGCCCAAAATAGCTATGGCGACGGGTGAAACCATCGCTATAACCTAAAAAATCGTCGTTATAGACGACTGTATAATACACAGCTGTATATGTATATTTTTCAATATATATATATATATATATATATATATCCACATAATGTTAATTGTAACTTGGATTGGTGATGGTGTTAATAGTATTGCAATTAATTATAACAACTGATATTTTTACATGATTCTTCTCATATGAATAGTGAGTGAGTATTTTCTCCATGTGAAAGAGACTCGTATAAAAATATCATTTTAACATGCGTAAATATCAGTTTAATTCCTTAATTATAAACCAGTTAGCCAACATCATGTGCCTTCGTGCATTATACTATATACAGTACACAGATTGATCTATTAAATTGTTAGGAAGAAGAGGGCATAAAGATACAGAAAAACTATTCAACCAACATTTACAAATAATTAGAGAAACCGCAGAAATTCATTAGCACTAATTACTAAGATCCACCACACGCTCATGCGTCCACTAATCAGTAGTTAACCCTTTGTCGGATAATTATTTCTGTTAATCTTTTCAACTAAGTAACTACGTAGAAGATTAAGTATTTAGAGAAACAGGACAAAAAAAAGGTGGGGGCATAAATCATAATCATCAACTCCAAAAAATATTTATGTCATATGATTATAAGATTATATTTATATACAAACGTTAATTTAAAAAAAAACTATTAACTATTATTAGCATAACAACTGTTGCATGCAGTCATTTTTTTCCTTATTATTTTTATTTCTATATATAAAATTTAAATGTTGATTATTTTTACCTTCTCTCTAAACCCATACTCAAGTCTACGTCACGTGCTCCGAACATGACCTGTTTTACCCATGCATTACTGCTATAAATAGCTGATTAATCTCCAAATGAAAAACCATCCCTCTATTAAGCTAAAGCATAACCAAAAAAAAACCTAAGGGCTATTTTCTCCAAAATTGACATTGTAGGAGCTGGCATTAGCGGTATAGCTGCTGCTAAACAGCTCTCGGAATACAACCCAGTGGTTTTTGAGTCCGTCGGAGGAGTCTGGAAACACTTCTCATATAGGTCCACAAAGCTTCAAACTCCTCGTTCCGATTACGAGTTCTCTGATTTCCCTTGGACCAAAAGAGATAATTCAAGTTTCCCATCTTCTAAGGAAATAGTGGATTATCTCTATTCTTATGCCACCCAGTTTGATTTGATGAGGTTTGTGAAATTCAACTCAAAGGTGGTGGAAATCCGGTTTTGTGGTGATCGTGAAACCACCACCGGTTTTGGTGGTAAGGTGGGAGATCAGTATGGAAATCAAATTAGCACTGGCCAGCCGGTGTGGGAGGTTGCTGTCCAGACTAATCAATCAGAAATTATTCAGGTATAAATCGTTCTCAAATAAAACTATCCACACAAGCAAATTTATTAATTTGACGCTCTCTCACATCAATAACTGTCACACCAATAGATATCTTTTAAAATAATCATCGGACACACACACACACACACACACATATATATATATATATATATAAAGTACTCTATTTTAGTCCAAAGTGAAAAAAAATAAATTTTAATTATTTTGCATGCGCAATATTTGCTCATATGGTAGGAAGATGATAAAGATTTACGAGTTTGCGTTCAAAATTGGACACACATGCATGCATGCAATATATACTACAGCTGATGTCTCTTTTAAAGCCTACAATGGACTAAATTACTCCTTCGTTTCTTAAATTAGATATATATATATATATATATATATATATATATATATATATATATATATATATATATATATTTCTGTTTTCCCTTTTTTGTCGTTCTCAAATTAGACTCTAATTTTAGACTATAAATTAAGGATATAAAGTTCTTAACTTGTCATTATTTATATTCCTTGACATGTCATAACTATTACGGTTTTAGCAAATATTATTAACAATATTATGCTTGAAAAAATAAATTAGTCTATAGTATTTACATCAATATATACTGCATTTTCAATACCCTGATAAGCTAATATCTAATTTATTAACTTTTTAATTTTTTTTGGGGTAATTGATTAATGCAGTGGTATTCGTTTGAGTTTCTTGTGGTTTGTACTGGGAGATATGGGGATGAACCGAAAATACCAACATTCCTTTATAACAAAGGGCCAGAAGTGTTTAAAGGGAAGGTGATGCATTCCCTTGATTACAGCAAACTCGATGAAGAAGCCTCTGTGGAACTACTCAAAGGCAAGAAGGTGGTCGTCGTTGGCTATAGGAAATCAGCGATTGACTTGGCTGTTGAATGTGCTGAAGCTAACCAAGGTACTTTCGTTCTAAATTCTAGATGTATATAAGACTAAGTAACCATATTAGTATGTGCGTATGTATGTGTATGTGTATGTATATATATATATATACATATATATATATATATATTTGTAAATAAGTACGTATGGTTAGGGTGGAGGAATTTTGCATGGTTTTGGCCTGGCAAAGATTTGGAGAAAAAGAGAGAGAGAAAATCATATTATATGAGATTATGAGGTGATGGATCTAGAAGGACATGAGTAGTAAGTAGTGTGAGAACAGGAATGAGTTAATATGAAGTTTATTTTTAGATAAATTAATTAATTGGTCAATAGAGTGTTAATTCGTAAATGAGATTCTATGTGTGTTAATATTTTATTAAATAATTTACTAATTTATTAAAAAAATAAATTTCATATTAATCAGATAAGAACATAACTAAAGGCATAAAATAGTGCCAAAACAGCTGGAGAAAGTCGAATGTTTGATATATTAATTGACTTGTTGACTGAGTAGTTTGTTTGATCTTAATTATTCGTATTTCTTTAATTAGTTTGGACTTTGATCAGACGAGAATTTACCTATGACAGAGAAAATCAACTTATACCCACCCCATACTTTCTTTCTATATATAGAGTAATACTGGGTCAATGGGATGATGTTTATTTATTTATCATTACTCCATATCTTAAATTAAAATAAGTTTTTATTTTGAGGAGTAACCTAGCTAATAATTAAAATATTATTTCACAATTAATAATGATTTAGTTTGAACTTAATGTTTATATTTTGTATGTGTTGAATTGTGATTTGATTTAAATATATTCCTTTTAATATAGAAAGGAAAAATCGCCAAAAATCAAATAGTAATATCATCGTAAACCCTCATTAACTAATACACATATTCTATTAAAAATTTTGAAGTTGAAGTTTTATAAAAAATTTGTTTTATTAGTTGAAGTTTAAGTAATATACACACCATGGTCATAAGGAGCTTGCATTGGACGGTTCTAATTATCTTGTGGATTTTCTAATTAAGGACCAGAAGGCGAACCATGCACCATGGTCATAAGGAGCTTGCATTGGACTGTTCCACATTATTCCATCTGGGGTTTACCATTTTACTTGTTCTATTCAACAAGATTTTCTCAGTTCCTCCATGAAAGACCTAATCAAGGCCTCTTCAGGACCCTCCTTTGCCACCTATCATCTCCTATAGTAACTTAATTTTCTCTCTTAAAAAATTCTTTTAATAATCTCCCTCTTTTTTTAAAAAATGTCTATTATATTAGCTGGTTATTAATTAATAAATAGTTAATGTTCGTTCCACAGAGGCTAGCAGTTTCAAAGATTATCGAGTCCTATCTGGCATGGAAGCTTCCACTGGAAAAGTATGGATTAAAACCAGAGCATCCTTTTGTGGAAGACTACGCGTCTTGTCAGATGGCCATCTTGCCAGAGAATTTCTTCGCTGAGGCTGATAAGGGGAAGATCATGTTCAAAAGGGCTTCTGGCTGGTGGTTTTGGGAGGGAGGAGTTGAATTTGAAGATAACACTAAGTTGAACGCTGATGTGGTGGTTTTTGCTACTGGTTATGATGGCAAGAAAAAGCTCAAAGCTATATTACCAGATCCCTTTCGGAGTTTGATGGAATTCCCTTCCGGTATGATGCCCTTGTATAGGTAAGCCTAAAGCTCTCATTTTGTACCACTATTTCTATCCAAAAATGAGAGTTATATTCCACTTAATTTTTATGTTTGTGTGACAGGGGTACTATTCATCCTTTCATTCCGAACATGGCGTTTATGGGTTATGTGGAGAGTGTTTCGAACCTGCGCACTTCAGAGATTCGGTGCAAATGGCTCGCTCGACTCGTTGCTGACCAGTTTAAGCTCCCTAGTGTGGAGAAGATGCTTGAACAAATAACCACAGAGATGGAAATTATGAAAAGGACCACCAGGTTTTACAAGAGGAACTGCATTTCTACTTTCAGTATCAACTACAATGATGAAATTTGTGAAGAGATGGGATGGAACTCATGGAGGAAGAAGAACTGGTTTGCTGAAGCATTTAGCCCTTACAACAGTCAAGATTATGAAAAGGAAAAGTAAAATCATGACTCAATAATAATATCCTATGGGTATAATTTAATCAATTTGTGATTTTATTTATATATTTGTCTGAACAATAAATAATAAGTGTGTAGAATACTTGCAGGAAAACTAATACCAAATATATGGTTGTAATGGAACAATTCCCAACTCTGTGGAACAAGCCACAAAGTGTAATGTGGTATAGGGTAGAGTTGTGAAAGAATAAAAATAAAGGTATACCCTGTATAAGAGCATTTCCATTACAATATTTATAAATAAAACAATTCTCTTCATTCCGATTGTAGAAATTAATGTTGAGAATACATATAAATTACAACTCTCGAGACGAAACTTGTACAAGAAAAACTAAAGATCTACATTCATAAATATCAGACTTAAATGGGAAGATTGAGGAAAAAATCACATTGAGATGAGATCGTGGAGTAAGAAAGGTTCAAAGACTTTGAAGCAACTTCAAGGTCTCATCAATATGCTTTTCAGGTTGAAACTGATTATTGTAAATGTTAGCAACTAAACCAAATATATTCTAGAATATTCAAGAAACATCTTAATTAATATTAGTACATGAATTTGTGATATCTAAGTACATGAATGTATTTGAATTATCTTGGAACATGTAATGGTTAGATTCATGTACATGAATGTGGTCATATTAATGTGGTTCTAGAAATGTCCTATGAGTCCTATATATAGCTTGTACTTGAATCATTTTAATCAAGTGAAATGAAAGTATTCTCAAGTGTTCTATAAATTTATATTTCACTTCTATAATTTATCATCTTCCATAAATTTCCAATAGTAAATAAGCTGAACATTTCCAGTCTTGTCAAGGACATAAGTTTGCCTTCCTGGCAATGTACCAAAAAGATCAGATGGCACGCCCCATTCTTTCCTAACCTTGTTACCCTCGTCACTCAACAATGTGAATGGAAGTTTGTATTTCTTCGCAAATGCCTACATCAGTTTGAACCTTCATGTTACTCACAAATATATCTTGTTATGAAAATGGGTGATGGACAAGCAAACAACACACACAGTGGATAACAAACAATCACAGAAGCAAGAGAAGAATAACACAAGACACCGTCTTTACGTGATTTGGCTTTTAGACTACGTCCAGGTTTTCAAGTAGTACAACTATGGTGAATTAATCACTCATGAGAGAGAACTCTCTCTACCATTACCCAAGTAGCCCCCAATAACTCGCAGTACTCATTGCCGCCCCACTATACGCTGCTTCTAAGTTCTATACCCAGACTAATTGGTTATCTAAGTCATAATAGTAACAATACCTCATAACAGGTACACCAATATAACAATGAAAAAAATGTAGAAAGTACCAAGTATCATGCAATTTTCTTCCATGTCTGAAGTCGTAGGTCTTAAACTACATGATTTTTCCTGCTAATTTAAATTGGGCATGGTCAAAACATAAAGGCAGTTCAGTAACAGATTTGAGGCCAAAGAACGCCAAGCATGCCCATGAATATGATGAGCTTTCGAATGTTAAGAGCATAATTGGATAATATTGCAAGTTGGAGCTTACTAAAGTTTCAAGGCTGGTGCGCCGTGTAAAAACTAAAACTTACAATCAGTTGTATGAAGACTCTGACTCATTGAAATTTAAGCAAATTAACAAGTCAACTGCTTATCCTCAGCTTTAAAAAAAAAAAATCAAAGCCCTTTATATGAAATGAGATGGTTAGACCTCACAAAAAGATAACAGGTTGTGCCGATGATATTAAGTCAATGAACAATATATGAACATTTACAAGGATATCTTTGTATTATTATTATGGTAGAGCCGTAAAAATAAGTTTTGTCTCTCAACCAAGAAGTTTGTTTTACCTTGTGTGACGATGAATCATCACCACTGATCCCAACAACCTCAACTCCTGCTTTCTTGAATTTCTCATAAGAGTCCCTGAAGGTACATGCCTGTTAAATTCACAGAAAATTTGTTAGCTTTATTGGTGGTTAGTCCAGTGAGTATCAGTCATGGTAATTAAGATTCACAACAATACTGAACGCCTTACCATAGGCCCCATCCTGTTGTCACTTGTTATTCCATATCTAAAATTGCAGCATTTGGGCTAAATTTTTTGCACAAATGACACCTAAGCATTCCAGTCCATACTACTTTGTGCTAATTTTACTGCTTTTCTATTTCAACATACTTTTAAATAAGAAATTGGCCATTTATTTTTATTTTTCAATTATTTTTTAGCTTTTCTGTTAAAATAGGCCGTGTTTTCCTTCCAAGTCCACCAAAGGTTTATCAATGAACTTACTGGCAGGTACTAAAAATTATATAGAACATCAAATATCTGAGTGAAATTTCGAGTTTCAAAAAATTAAAGGGATTCCTAGCCACTACATAAGGTATTAGAAAATTTTGAAAATTGTAAAATTAAGTGGCATGATAATTTCTAGCAACCTGGGGACTCGGTGTATATACTTATACTTTAGGACCTATAAAATTGTACTCAAAATTTATTCAATTGATGTGAATTGGGAGCAAAAGTTAACATCTTTACAGGTAAACTTGAAAACAAACTTTTGAAGCTAAGCAATAATCACATGCAAAATCTTTTCATGTTAATTTAAAAATGAAGAAAATCCAGGGGAAAAAAGGGACCTGCTTGGTGCAGCCAGGCAGGGTAGAAATAGACAACTACAGGCTTGCCTTTGAACTTGGAAAGGCTCACAGTTTTGCCATCTTGATCTTTCAATGTAAATGATGGGGGCACAGAACCCCTTTTCCACCTTCAAGGAATCACAGAGTAAATTAAAGAAGACCCACCAAATTAAACCAAAAATTAAGAAGAAATAAACGGCTATAATTTTTATTTTGGGGCAAAATAATGTGAATGTAATGTACCTTGGCAAAAATGGAAGTCTTGGTTGAAAAAGAAATGGGAAAGAGAGGGAAGAGGAGTGAGAGAGCTTGAGGCCATAAAACTGAGATTTTGATGATTTGGAGACAAATGGGAGGTTTTGACAAATTATTGATGATGATTTAGGGGATTGGGTAGATAAAAAAGGAGGAAGGGTGTGCTTTGGTAGAGATACTGAAGAAGCAGCAGCCATTAACCTTATAATGTGGAGTATTTTTTTTAATTTGGTGACATATGAGAAACAAACTAATGACATTTGATAGTCTTATAGTCATTATTTTTCTCTGTTTTTACTACTATATAGATTAAAGACCTTTAAAATATTAAGGTTAGGTTTTGATTATGAGGTGATTCTTTTCAATGCAAGTCTTTTATAAGAATGTCAGTACTTAGAATGTATTTTTCTCAGTATATATAGCTTAGAATGTCAGTACTATTATCTTGTGAACCAGTCAGAATAAAAGGGAACATGTTCCCCCTGCTTGTATAAAAAGGAACCTAAAATAACCATCTTTGTAACTTTTCAGTCGGCGGCTTAGATTACATGGTTGTATGATTATGAATTCTGCTGGATAGTTAGTTTTGATTTACTTTCATGTTGGTTGATTGATCAGAATAGCTAATGAAGGTTATACTGTGAATTTGGATTACTATGTAGCATTTCTGTTGCAATACATTTGGTACATACTGATTGCTGACATAAAAGCAAACACCCCTGGAATTGAAAATGTCATCATTTCAACACATTGCCAAAATGATCTTGGCGGTATGCAATTAAATCTGTGAAGTATATATTGGATTGGACACCAGGTTTTGTTCCACTGACATGTTTGCTCATCTTTGTATAGGGGGAATGTGCAGGCGCAAGACAAGTATAAGTAACGATCAATGGCATTGGTGAGAGAGCGGGTAATGCTTCTTTGGAGGAGGTGAGGTTTGTTTCTCATATGTCACTTGAGTTATGTATTATTGCGTCATTACTTTGTTCATATAATATCAAGGATATTCCACTAATTTCATGGAGTATAGAAGTTAAAATTTTAACCAACTGGGTATAATAACGAATGGAATAATAAAAGAAATCATCATGCATGCGGTACTTCGCGTAGACATGTTATTCCAATAGAATAATAATAACGGAACCAGGTCAGGTGAAAATCACACCGACATGATGTTCCAACAGAATAATAAAGAATGGAATAACAACAGAAATCACCATGCATGCGGTACTTCGCATAGATAAGTTATTCCAACAGAATAATAAATACAGAATAATAAAGACGGAACCAGGTCCGGTGTAAAACACACAGACAGGATGTTCCAACGGAATAATAAAGACAAAATTATAGAAGAATATCACCAAGTATAGGGTATTCCGCGTATACAAGTTATTCCAACAGAATAATAAAGATGGAATAATAAAAGTTCTCTTCATGAATACAAAAGAAATAATACCCCTTACCGTAAAATAATACTTGGTATTAGAGCAGTGAAGTAATAGAAAACTCTTCTTTTTTCTCTCTATAATTTCTCTCTCTAGAGTTCAGTGAATTCGTAAGAAAATAATGAAGGAATGAACTTCTATTTATAGAAAAATAGAATGCATAGTAACTAATCCATGAACGGTCCAGATCGATTTACTTTTAATCGGACGGTTCATATTTAAAGCAAAATCTTTTAAATAAAATATATTATATTTATTATATAATATATATATATATATATATATATATATATATATATATATATATATATATATATATATATATATATATATATATATATATATAATGATAATAATTGAAAACCTTCCGCATAAACCAAAATCAATTTGACAACTTTGAAAAAAAAAACCTCTCAACCATTCAATTTTCAAAACCGTGGGCCCCACATGTTCCCCTCCCCCCAACATGTCAATATCACAGGGGTCCCATTATATTTAAATAACTTTCTATCAATAATGTTGAAAAATAGGTAAATGGGGGTCTAAATAATACGCCAAATTTACAACAACTACCTCATAAAAAAATCCTTTCAATATTTTTAACAACATTTATCATCATTATTATTATTCACAATATTAATCGACCAGGTCGTTCCCAGGAAAGAAGGGGCTTTCCAATAAGGATTTCTCCCTAATGACGCGCAATTAGGTGACCAAACCTCTCCTTGGCAGAACTTCTAGACATCGTTAACATTGCAAATTATAATATTAATAACTCTATCATTTCAATTATTGATTTAATAACATATAAAATATCGACAATGATTGAATCAAATAACATGAGATACTATACAACAATTATTATAGCAATAATTGAACAAAATCGAAAAACTTCTCACGTAAGCATCAATAATCAAAACCGTGTGCTACTATGCAACAACGCGTATTAGTGTACTTTTACTACCGAGTAGTTCAACAGTAATAACGGTAAACTTCCGTCGTTATTTTCATAAAAAATATTTTTGTCGTTTTCTCAATCCGACAATAATTCTGTTGTGGGGTCCACCAATAATTGCGCCGTTGTACGAATATTCCCTGCTAAAACGAATATTCCCCGACCAATCGAATATAATATAACTACTTATAAACTTTGCAAAATTTATAAATACTACCCACAACTATAACATTATATTAAATTTATTCCATAATATTCAAAAATGATATTTATAAAAAATTCATATTTATTCAAAAAGTTGGGGTCTTACAAACAGTTCTTTGTTATACCCAAGACAAAGAGAACTCTCATCACCTGTCTTCACCTGAACCACCACAGATTATAGTTAAATTCACAATTCATATTTATAATCAGGTAAATCAACAGTTCATACAACTATAAAACCAATAATGCTGAGACTTAGCTTAATAATATCACGACCACGAATTATCTATGCACTAGGGCCAATGATATTCGTGTTTTTAATTATGGTCATGATTATACCGAATAATCCCTGGTCATAATCATACCAACAACTGTCCATCAATGCACTACAGGCCACTGAGGACTTTTACCACATCATTTGTAACATTACGGGTCATGATTATACCGAATGATCCCTGGTCATAATTATACCAATAAACAGTTCGTCTATGCACATAAGCCAAAGATACTCATCAATCAATAGTTCATCTTTGCAGGTAAGCCAAAGATATACAACTGTAAAACCAATAATCAACAGTCCATCTTTACACGTAAGCCAAAGATATACAACTGTAAAACTAATAATCAACAGTCCATCTTTGCACGTAGTCCAAAGATGACTTTCATCATAATATAAGCATGAGGATGATGACAATAATATAAGCATTAATCAAACGACATTAAGGATAAATATTAAAGATTTTAAATTTATCCAAATATTATCAATCACTTAATAAACTCATAATCTAATATTATTAATATTATAATAATATTTTAATCACTTCTTAAACTTATAAATAATTTATTTCAATTGTTTATATTTTACCAAATAATACATTTAATCATTCAAAAATGTCATACTCATAAGATTTTATCACCAATAATCAAATCTCTCATCAAAAATCTGCATATACCATATATAGAATTCTCAAGCCATAAAATCCTGTTTTTTAATTTTGTTACTTCACATAACATATTTAATTCATTTACTCATAACTAGTTCATTTTCATGAAAAATATCAAATCAGTCCCAAAAATATTTCTTTTCTGGGATTTAGCAAAATATAGTCCCATATTGAACATATATTTTTCTCGGAATTTTTAAAATTCATTTACTATTTTTCATATGGCCAAAACTGCCGAATATTTAGACATTTATCATAAATTATACTCTTATCCAAAAATTCCAAAATTTACAGGATATACTCCTGTTATATACATGTACTCCAAATAAAAATTTCATCAATTTTGGAGTTAACCACAAGGAGTTATATGGGTTTATTTTAAAATAGTTTTTTCCCATAAAATCTATAACTCTTAATTTATACATCCAAAAATTGTCATCTTTGGACACAACATAGAAAACTCATCAAATTATCATTTCTAATTTTTTCAGAATTTTAGAGGGTCAGAAAAATTACTAAACTGTAAATGGATTTTCACCCGTCATGCGGCAATCCACGTAGACAGATCATTTCCACAATTTAATAAGGAATGAATACGAAGGATCATTCACCATGTATGCGGTAGTCCACATACACAGGTTATTCCAACATAATAATAAAGAATGGAATAAAATAAAAATTCACCATGCATGCGGTATACCGCACTTGTGACGCCCCCAAAATTAGGTATACATCACCCATCTTGGGTCGCCAGATACATGGTACAAAATTCAAATACAACTTACTAATACCACTGTCGTGTACAATACGACAAAATATAACTGTGAGTTTGAATACAATTATTGTCTACTAGAGATCATACAAACTCAAAAGGAGTCCTCAATACAATTATTGTCACACTATTTAACAGAATAGTGAGGACTACTAATACTATTTTCTGGTCCATCACTCCGTTCCCCGACTCGTCCCAGCTATATTCTCATTTCCTGAAGAGAACAGTGAAAGAAAGGGTGAGCTCAACTAGCCTAGTAAGAAATATTATGACTAAGATAATGCAGAATAAATTATCATTAGCCTTCAACAGTGTTAAACTGATAAAATACAATAAACATCAAGTTTAACTGCAGCGGAACCAGCAATCCATTAAAAGAGTCAAGTAGAAAATAAAATCTATTATCTTTTATGATTTAAAAGGTTTTTCATCACTGTTATAGCTGAGACTAAGCTTAATAAATGTTCCACATCATCGAATCACCCCTGCACTACGGCCAAGGATATTCTTTAGTATCACGACCACAATTATTTAGGCACTACGACCAAGAATATTTGTGTATTCATTAATGGTCATGATCATGCCAACAACTGTCCATCAATGCACTACGGCAAATGAGACTTTTACCACATCATTTGTAATATTACGGTCATGATTACACCGAATAATCCCTGGTCATAATCATACCAAGTCCATCCATGCTCTACAGGCCACAGATGACTTTCAAAAAAATATAAACATGAGGATGATGACAATGATATAAGAATTCAATAAAAACAAGTTCAAGAATTATTTTATCCAGGAATTATTAACGTCCAAATTGTCAACACGATACTGTTTTGTGGTGTAAAATTCAAGAATGATCAGAAGAATATTTCCATGAAAAGATACTGGATGAAGCGCAAATATCAAGGTTATTCCACTAATTTCATGGAGTATAGAAGTCAAAGTTTTATCCAACTGAGTAATACCGAATACAATAACAAAAGATATCACCATGCATGCGATAGAGACCGCACAAACAGGTTATTCCCACAGAATAATAATAACGGAACCAGGTCAGGTGAAATTCACACCGACATGATGTTCCAACAGAATAATAAATGCGGAATAGTAAATGATGGAACCAGGTCCGGCGTATAGCACAGACAAGATATTCAGACAGAATAATAAAGACAGAATAATAGAAGAATGTCACCAAGTATAGGGTAGACCGCGTATACAGGTTATTCCAACAGAATAATAAGAAATGGAATAACAACAGTTCTCTTCATGAATAAGAAAGAATAACACCCCTTACGGGTACAACAAATAATATTCCCTACCTTAGAAGAACTGAATATTAGAAAAGTAAAGTAACAGAATACTTTTCTTCTTTCTCTCTAGAGTTTCAGTGAATTCGTAATAAATAATGAAGGAATGAGCTTTCTATTTATAGAAAAACTGAGGGTGGCTCTTGGTCTTAACGAAGGGTCAAAATGACTCTTGGTAATATTGAAGAGACAACTACTATTTGTGAAGGGGTAATTAACCCTTGGAACACCGAAGAGGCAGTTAACTCTTGGTAATATTGAAGGGACAACTACTATTGACGAATGTAACTACTATTGACGAAGGTAATTACTATTGACGAAGGTAATTACTATTTACGAAGGTAATTACTATTTACGAAAGTAATTACTATTTACGAAGGTAATTACTATTTACGAAGGTAACTACTATTTACGAAAGAAACTCTTAGATGACGACATATGGCCCCCCATAAATAATTAAACTTATCACCAACGTCTCATAATAGACTCTTTATATACATCAAGGATTGAATAAAAATTACCATAAATCATTTTATTTTTTAATCAACACATAATTAATCTTTCAACAATTATTAATCATTATAACTTGTCGTCTCAATTATTGTTTAAATAATATAACATATTATACAAATGATACTGTGACAATAATTGAATCAATAATAGCAATAATTGAGTATAGCTGAGTGACTTCTCACGTAAGCATCAATAATCAATACCGTGTGCTACTATGCAACCACGCGTATTACTGTACTTTTACTACCGAGTAGTTCAACAGTTTTAACGGTAACACCTCCGCCGTTATTTTTATAAAGTATTTTTGTCGTTTTCTCAATCCGACAATAATTCCGTTGTGGGGTCCACCAATGATTGTGCCGTCGTACGAATATTCCCCGACAAAAAGAATATTCCCCGACCAAACGAATATTTTATAACAACTTGCGTACTTTGCAACATTTATAAATATTACCCACAACTATAACATTATATCAAATCCACACCATAATTTTCAATAATATTATTCGAGAAAATTAAATATTTATTCATAAAATCTGGGGTCTCACAATCTCCCCTCCTTATGAAATTTCGCCCTCGAAATTTACGTACGTACCTGGTATGCCGAACATGTGAGGATACCTTGACTTCACTTCAAATTCTAACTCTTGAGGTATAACCTTTGAGCGTCGAATATGATCCTTCTTATCCAAGATGTTAACACATATCTCCTCATACGTTAAATCTTCTACTATCTCGTTCGATTTTAAATTAATAATGTGGTTCGGGTCGTCCACATATTTATGTAACATCGATACGAAAAAAAAATGTTCTGAACACGCAACATACTTGGCGGTAAAATGAGTCTATAAGCCACAATTCCTAATTGATCAAGGATTTCAAATGGGCCAATAAAATTAAGCGTTTAGACTTCCTCTATTCGTCAATTCTTGCTTCTAGAATAACGCCCTCTTGAACCTTCTAAATTCTTCACATTCTTCAGCTCCGAGTGTGTAACTTGAGCGGCTTTAACTTTATCGATTAAAGTCGATTCTACTTGTATATTCGTTATCTTCACGTGAGTTCGTATATTCGCACTTGTAAACGCATACGATCTTCTACGTACACGTCAGCTACCATGTTCGCTTTCCCACGATAATATTAAATGATATGATCGTAATCTTCAACAGCTCGAGCCAACGTCTTTGGCACATGTTACGTTCGTTTTAGGTGAAGAAAATATTTAAGGGTTTAAGAAATGGATTTTGAACTGGGGTCAATACAAAATTCGATTTCACACTCCAGGGTAGGCTAAGAAGTCTTCAAGAATACGTCAGAAAATTTATTAACACTAGAAATATCATTCAAAATTGTGACCCTCATCCAATACTTGGATAACACTTCACATTGATACCTATCAACTTGTCATCGTCATTTACGACGTCTCATACGGAAAGTCTGTCTTCGGTGCATTCCACATAAGGAAGTCTACAATGAAAGGACTGGGGCTCTTTATTTATGGCTTGAAATGACAATGATTGACTTTAGTGGTTTGGTTGCTTGAATTCGCATAACAGGTTTGTTAGGAATATGAAAGCTAACAACCTTACAAAAAGCATAATGAGTAGTTAACCAATCGATTTCTAAAATCGCATCAAAGGCAAGTATTTTCAAAGAGATAAGATTGACAAGTAACGTGAAAGTGTCGATTTGAATCAAACAAGATTTATAAATAGTGGAGGTAACGAAAGTTTCTCGGAGTTAACTTCAAACATTGAACACAACTAGGTGAAATAAAAGAGTGAGTAGAACCGGTATCTAACATAGTATAGACTTCGCAAGAGTTTATGACTAACATACCCGTGATAATTTTATTCAGGTTCCTCGTCACGAAAAAAACGCTCTATCTTAAACTACCGGCTTTGGCTTACCTGGGACATCCTTTGGTGCCTCCATCCTAGCTGAACTTGACTTCTGTGAACGACAAAATCGGGCTAGGTGACCTTCTCTTCCACAATTATAGCATTCTTTGAACGACATCACACAATTTGGACTGATGTGTCCCTCCCCTCCGCATTTAAAACATATGATAGGTGGTCGTTCTCCTTCCTTAACGACAGGTGCTGGTGCTGACGTCTTTCCATCATTGTTGAATCTTCTCTTCTTGAAATGTCCATTCTTATTGTTTTGGCCCTGATTACCACCGAAGTGGTTACCATTTTTGTCCTGTTGATTCCCTTCACGCTTGTTGTCACCGCTTCGATGACTGCTCTCGCTAGTATTATCATTTTGTCTGCTGCTCTCTTTTAGTTGCGTTGACTCGTTATCGCGCTCCACTAGCTGAGCCCTATTTACAACATCTGAATATAAACACAATTTATGAGAAATAAGATGTTGACGTATCTCCGGCTTTAAACCTCTTAAAAACATTCGCGCCATTCTCTCTTCATTATCCACCAAGTGGGACGCAAATCGGGATAACTCCGCAAATTTTGCCTCGTATTGCGACATGGTCATATTGTTTTGTTCCAACTTGATAAACTCCACCTCCTTCATGTGGCGAATACTTTCGGGAAAGTATTTGTCGTTGAACAGCTCCTGGAACTTCTCCCAAGATATCTTCAGTACAGCAGGTTGAGTACGTTTTACCGATTCCCACCAGTAATCTGCCTCTCCGCGCAACATAAAGGCGGCAAAGGGAACCTTTTTCTCCTCGGAGCATTCCAAGACATCAAATATCTTGGTGATCTGCTTTATCCATGTTTCCGCCATAAGTGGTTTTGGCTCTCCCTTAAACTCCGGTGGTCCCAGTTCCTTGAACTGTTTAGCGGTGACCGCCCGAGAGTTTCCCGTGTTTCCATCTACGTTTTGGACAAGAGTCGCTGTCGCCTGCTGTTGCATGAATTGCATAAAACCTCTGAACATTTGATCATTCATCATTTGGTCAGTGTTGTTGTTTGTATGAGGATTGTCGCCATCCTGATGCACATTATCCTGATTATTGATATGTGGTGAATCAACGATCGCCGGTGCTCCATTGCTATTCTCAACATTCTCAGATGTCATTTTCAGATACTGCCACAAAATAAAAGGTTACTTGACATATAACATATTATCCCTATTTTCTGACCGACGAATAAAATAGCACATAAACTTAGGTAGGTCATACTAGCGAAAGAATTCCCCGTCTCTTCCCTCCTAGTACTATTCTCACATCTTAGCCAGGGATCATATCCCTAAGCTTTGATACCAACTGTGACGCCCCCAAAATTAGGTATACATCACCCATCTTGGGTCGCCAGATACATGGTACAAAATTCAAATACAACTTACTAATACCACTGTCGTGTACAATACGACAAAATATAACTGTGAGTTTGAATACAATTATTGTCTACTAGAGATCATACAAAATCAAAAGGAGTCCTCAATACAATTATTGTCACACTATTTAACAGAATAGTGAGGACTACTAATACTATTCTCTGGTCCATCACTCCGTTCCCCGACTCGTCCCAGCTATATTCTCATTTCCTGAAGAGAACAGTGAAAGAAAGGGTGAGCTCAACTAGCCCAGTAAGAAATATTATGACTAAGATAATGCAGAATAAATTATCATTAGCCTTCAACAGTGTTAAACTGATAAAATACAATAAACATCAAGTTTACCTGCAGCGGAACCAGCAATCCATTAAAAGAGTCAAGTAGAAAATAAAATCTACTATCTTTTATGATTTAAAAGGTTTTTCATCACTGTTATAGCTGAGACTAAGCTTAATAAATGTTCCACATCATCGAATCACCCCTGCACTACGGCCAAGGATATTCTTTAGTATCACGACCACAATTATTCAGGCACTACGACCAAGAATATTTGTGTATTCATTAATGGTCATGATCATGCCAACAACTGTCCATCAATGCACTACGGCAAATGAGACTTTTACCACATCATTTGTAACATTACGGTCATGATTACACCGAATAATCCCTGGTCATAATCATACCAAGTCCATCCATGCTCTACAGGCCACAGATGACTTTCAAAAAAATATAAACATGAGGATGATGACAATGATATAAGAATTCAATAAAACAAGTTCAAGAATTATTTTATCCAGGAATTATTAACGTCCAAATTGTCAACACGATACTGTTTTGTGGTGTAAAATTCAAGAATGCTCAGAAGAATATTTCCATGAAAAGATACTGGATGAAGCGCAAATATCAAGGTTATTCCACTAATTTCATGGAGTATAGAAGTCAAAGTTTTATCCAACTGAGTAATACCGAATACAATAACAAAAGATATCACCATGCATGCGATAGAGACCGCACAAACAGGTTATTCCCACAGAATAATAATAACGGAACCAGGTCAGGTGAAATTCACACCGACATGATGTTCCAACAGAATAATAAATACGGAATAATAAATGATGGAACCAGGTCCGGCGTATAGCACAGACAGGATATTCCGACAGAATAATAGAAGAATGTCACCAAGTATAGGGTAGACCGCGTATACAGGTTATTTCAACAGAATAATAAGAAATGGAATAACAACAGTTCTCTTCATGAATAAGAAAGAATAACACCCCTTACGGGTACAACAAATAATATTTCTTACCTTAGAAGAACTGAATATTGGAAAAGTGAAGTAACAGAATACTTTTCTTCTTTCTCTCTAGAGTTTCAGTGAATTCGTAAGAAATAATGAAGGAATGAGCTTTCTATTTATAGAAAAACTGAGGGTGGCTCTTGGTCTTAACGAAGGGTCAAAATGACTCTTGGTAATATTGAAGAGACAACTACTATTTGTGAAGGGGTAATTAACCCTTGGAACACCGAAGATGCAGTTAACTCTTGGTAATATTGAAGGGACAACTACTATTGACGAATGTAACTACTATTGACGAAGGTAATTACTATTGACGAAGGTAATTACTATTTACGAAGGTAATTACTATTTACGAAGGTAATTACTATTTACGAAGGTAATTACTATTTACGAAAGAGACTCTTAGATGACGACATATGCCCCCCCCCATAAATAATTAAACTTATCACCAACGTCTCATAATAAACTCTTTATATACATCAAGGATTGAATAAAAATTACCAGAAATTATTTTATTTTTTAATCAACACATAATTAATCTTTCAACAATTATTAATCATTATAACTTGTCGTCTCAATTATTGTTTAAATAATATAACATAATATACAGATGATACTGTGACAATAATTGAATCAATAATATAAGAGATATGATGCAGCAATTATTTTAGCAATAATTGAGTATAGCTGAGTGACTTTTCACGTAAGCATCAATAATCAATACCGTGTGCTACTATGCAACCACGCGTATTACTGTACTTTTACTACCGAGTAGCTCAACAGTTTTAACGGTAACACCTCCGCCGTTATTTTTATAAAGTATTTTTGTCGTTTTCTCAATCCGACAATAATTTTGTTGTGGGGTCCACCAATGATTGTGCCGTCGTACGAATATTCCCCGAGAAAAAGAATATTCCCCGACCAAATGAATATTTTATAACAACTTGCGTACTTTGCAACATTTATAAATATTACCCACAACTATAACATTATATCAAATCCACACCATAATTTTCAAAAATATAATTCGAGAAAATTAAATATTTATTCATAAAATCTAGGGTCTCACAGCACAGACAAGTTATTCCCAACAGAATAATAAAGAATGAAACCAGGTCATGCGTAATCCGCACAGACAGAGTTTTCCAACATAATAATAAAAAATGGAATAATAGAAGAATTTTACCATGTATGCAGTACTTCGCATAGACATGTTATTCCAACATAATAATAAGGAATGGAATAACAATAGCTCTCTTCATGAATACGAAAGAAATAATACCCCTTACCTTAGAAGAAAACTAGATACTAGAATAGTGAGGTAGCAGACTTCTCTTCTTATTTCTCTCTATAATTTCTCTCTATAATAATTGCTCTATAGCTTTAGTGAATTGGTGAGAAATGAAAGAAGAATGAGCTTTTATTTATAGAAAAATATAATTTCGATAATTGCACGTTTTGGGGCTCGAAATATTACAGTACAATACCTTCAATTTTTCTTTCATTTTTAATTCAGTCCTGCAAGTATTATCAAATTTGTAACACCTCCTCTAATAGTAAATCATGTGAATTAATAGTTCACTCATGTGACTTAATAGTTATAATCATGTGAAAATACGAATTACAGTATAGTACCTCCATCTATACCTCTATTTTTAACTTAGTCATGCAAATATTATTAATCTTGCACCACCTCCCATAATAGTACATGAATGTGAATCAATAGTACACACATGTGAATAAATAGTTCTAATCATGTGAATTAATATCAATTAATTGCTCATTTATTCGATTAATTGCCCGATTAGTCAATATAACCTCTAGACATCAATTATTATCGAAATAAATATCGATTTTCACTAACACTAACAATCCCAACACAAAGGAAATATTTTTCTCAAAAATTTTATTTTTGAAATGTCGAAGTTTGACTTTTTCCAAAAAAATCAAATGTTGACTTTTTTGACCAAAAAGTCAACCCTAATAAATTTGTGTTTATAGTCTATTTCTACTAATTATTGTTAGGTTTGTAATATTCAAGAACGCAATCAAATTGCATAAATAAAGCGGAAGCGTGTAAAAATCAGAGTTTAAAATTTACAAACCATAAACCCGGATCACCCTTTATGCGCAATTATTAATTTAACGAAAAGATAAAGAATAAAATCATACCCTTGAAGATCGAGCTTCCTCAGGTACAAGTTCACCTCCAAATCCTTTCGCGTTCAACTTGAATCCACCGGGTTTGGTTCCTTCCTTTGATCAACGTTAGCCACCCAAGTGTTTGGCCTCTAGAGGTGATCCACCAAGGAAGAACAAAATTCAAGAAGATGGGTATTTGGCTCAAACCCTAGTTTTCTATCTCTATAGAAAAGGGGGCGTACTCTCCAACAATTGGAATTACGTATTCTAATAATACGTTAACCTCTCTCTCACCCATAATAAGACTCCTCTTATTTATAGATGTGGGCAACCCTCCTTAACAATTAAGGAATTGGGTTTTATTTTAATTAATTAAACTCCTTTAATTAATTAGGCTCCTAATCTTATTAGGAATAATTAATTAACCTCCTAATCTTATTAGGAATAAATGAGAGTACTTATATTAAATTAATTCCTAAACTCTTTTAGAAATTAAAATAATAATAATTGTAATAATATTAATAAGACTCCTCTTATTAATTTATATTTAATATTTCTAAAATATTAAATAATAAATATTAAGCTATTTAATTTATTCTATCACCATAGATTAAATTAAATATACTTAACATATTATTACGATTATGCCATTAACTTCTTAAATAATTATTCTTCCTTTTATGGTGTGATCCTTTAGGTTCTCCATATTAAACCGGTTGTGAATAAATCAATTAGAACAATTCTAATCTTATTTAAATAAATAAATTAAACTAATAATTTATTTAAATAAATAATATTTATTCTACAATAGGGATAAGCCTCCCTAGCGATCAACGACTTTCCAGATAATATAGATTTCAACATTAATCATAAAAGAACCTTTGAGTAAATAGTTACCGTACAATTCAATCCTTCCACCATACAATGTCCCAATTAAATATAAGACATGGAATTACTGTCAAGTCTTATTTTATTTAATTATATGTATTTCGACTCTTAAATGCACAACCCCAAATAATGCAAATTAGAAACTCCTTTCTAATTTCATTCTGCCTTGGCCAAGGACTACTGAGTTGTCATTTATCGAATCACATATGACATTTCTCTTCTTTTACTAGAAGTGGTAGATTCTTTATTGATCATACATTATCTCCATGTACAACTTATTATACCCAAGCATACCCTTTGATATACCCTAAGGGTCTTAAGGAATAAGTCAAAGTATAACTCATCATATACAAGATACTATAATGATCTCAAGTCCAAGGATCACTTGTACTACTATCACTATAGGAATTCCTATTGACATGCAAGTAAAACTCCATTAGGTATTCCTTAGCGAGTCACGTTCAGTGAACTTATTCTCTAATAAGCACCTACACACTTGCTTTAGTGTCTCCACACAAATGATCATGAGATCAATCATCCTCATCCAATGAGCAAGCAACGTATGTACCAATCTATCCGGATTCACTAATCCCCAATTTAGTAATCCAATGATTGGGAACTATTTTAGTTTTAAGCTTTCTAAGAATTTAGATCTCATTAGAATGATCATCATCATTATTCTAAAAGCATTGCTTAAAACTATGGGTTTATCACATATTATTAAACAGCATCATGTAGATAATTTAAAAGCCTTTAATAAATTAATACTTTTTATTAATAAATGAATAAGATTGTTACAAAGTATATGCTTTATCATCAAACGTGATTGGCTTGTGTGCATACTACTTTCAATCTCCCACTTGCACTAAAGTCAATCGCCATGGTATCTTATACCCTTCTTCTCTAAGTGACGATTATCCTGCTGTTGGATAAGCTTTAGTTAATGGATATGTAATATTGTTCTTGAGAGTTCACTATCTCTATAGTGATTTCCCATCTTTCAATGATTCTTATAATCAAATGAAAGTGTCACAACACATGTTTAGATCCAAGATGAGACTTAGGAACTATTCCTAGTTCTGTAATGAATATAATCCAAACAATCAACTTGTAGCTTCATTTACAGCTATATACTTTGTCTTTATCACTAAACCAACAACTCTTTGCTGTTTGGAACCTTTCCAATTCACTGCACCACCGTTCAAGGTAACGATTTACCTTAAAGTGGATTTTCTGTCGTCTTGGTCCGTCTGAAAAACTTGAGTCTGTTAAGCCCTCTAGTTTTAATTCAGACTCACCATAAATTTTAATCACATCCTTAGTGCTGGTTAAGTACTTTAAGATGTTTTTCACTGTCTCATAGTGAACTTCTCCAGAATATGACTGATCAACATCAGGTCGCGTATATTTCATTGCATACATGATTGTCACTCATGCGATCTCTCTTTTAGGAGTCTATGGGGACTATTAAGAGAGATACACTCCAGGGCTCATCAACATGAGATATCTCTTGGAGTTTGCCATGCTAAACGACTTTAGCATCAAATGAATATACGTTCCTTGGGTTAAGCCGAGCATCCTTTTAAATCTATCTATATAGATTTGCATCCCCAATTAAGATACTCTTCCCAAATCATTCATGGAGGAATGTTTAGACAACTTTATCTTTACTGATTGTAGCATTGGTATGTTATTCCTCATCCGTAGTATATCAACATATAATACTAGAAATTTTACGACGCTCCCACTGACCCTTTTGTACACACTAGGTTCATTCTTGTTTTTGATAAAATCAAACTCTTTTGATTGTCTCATCAAAATGAATATTCCATATTTGAGAAGATTGCTTCAATCCATTTCTCTGAGTGTCTACAACTCTTACCTCATCGTATGTAACTGGATCATCATCTTCTATGATACGTACCTCATCATCATCATCCATGATGAATCCATACCTGCTAGGTATCTTCGGTACTATTCCAGATTTACGATTCGGTTGTGGTACAATAGGTCTATCTATAGGTTCCTCTTATTTGACTTGTAGTGTTTTGTGGTTCTTGAACTTTTCAAGACGTATTATCCTCCCACTAGCCCTTTCAATGATAAACACATTTATCTTTGAAGGCAGCATGTTTCGCAACAAACACCTTTTGCTAAGTAGGATTATAGAACATATACCCTAAAATTTACTTTAGGATGTCCCACAAATCTGTACTTGTCAAAACTTGTCCCAAACTTATCCTTTGAAACCTTTTCACATAAGTTGGACAACCCCTTATCTTAACATACTTAAGATTAGGAATCCTCCCTATCCATAACTTTTATGGAGTCTTGAGGCCGGATTTTGAGGTTACCTTTTCCGTAGATATGCAGCCATTTCTAGGACATGACCCTAGAGGGATACTGGAATGTCGGTAAAATCATTATGGACCGCACCATGTCCAACAAGGTATGATTTTTCCATTCAGATACATCAATCAATTATTACGTATCAGGAGGCGTCCATTATGAAAAAACCATTTGAGATGATCTAGAAACTTATTGCACAAGTATTTATTCCTTGATCTAATCAAAGAATCTTAATACTTTGCCAATTTATTTAACTTCTGAATTCTTTGAACCTTTCAAATAATTCACACTTGTATTTCATCAAATACAAACATTCAACTCTTTAAATGATCATCTCCTTTTCTTATACTAATTTGTTCAATTTGTAAAATAATTTTTCACGTAAGTCAAGTATACAAAATCTATTAAGTAATATTCCAGTTCTATACAAAACATTATTATTATAAATAGAACAACAATTGTTCTTAAATATAATACCAAAGATTTCATTGTCCAACAATAAAATGGGAATAATGTTTTCAACGAGAACTGGAATACAATAACAACTTATTGACTTAATAGATTTGCCCGTAGGCCATGCTAAACTATAAGTTTTTATGGCTAATGTGGCTACCTTTGCTACATTTCCCGTACATAGGTTTACTTATATTTGTTTAGCTTTCTACTCCTGTTTGGTCCCTTCATAAATCTATATTTATGATTACCAAAGTCGGTATCCAATACCCAAGTAGAACCTTGACTTAAAGAAAAAATTTATTTTAAATCATGAACAAAATTGTATTTATAACCGAAACTTCACTAAG